>JAQSVV010000142.1:4200000-4739453 GCA_036375495.1 Agrotis segetum
GCGACATAGCCATTGCAGGATTGTGTGAGTTCCATGTCCTTCAGAGCCATCTTTGACTAGAAACCTAAGTCTTTTGTTGACTTGAATGACTCTGGCGGTTGAGTGTGTCATGCTCACTCAAATGTCTCGCTGATGGTGGCGCGTGTGTTGGACCATTTAGTTCCCTTCAAAATGGTTGAGCTGAATTGAATGGTACTGATTTAAGTATATGTCATGCTGGCGAACGGACGCGGTCAGTGGTCATCTCTTAGCTGCCACGGTTTATTATAATTAGTAAAAACTATATTTTTTGAATTGTCTTTTTTGTATTTACTACTTATAACTTGCCACATCGTTCTCACGTAATGTACCATCTGATGATGAATGATGTAACACGTTCAGTTAACATTTTGGCGATTGAAAAAGAGTGTCCATGGAGTTTTCTGCTCTTTCTTCTCCATAGAGATCTACGCTTTGGAATGAGCACCTACGGTACTTTCACAGTTTTTTATGTCTTGTGACTGGGACTGTAGCACCATAACTATTTTTGTACTACATAGTTTTATTATGACTGGCCTGTTGGTCTAGTGGTTGGTGACCAGGGTCACGAACCACGACCACACCTCCACGACCTCCGGCGTAGCAGTCAGGACTGCTACGCCGGAGGTCGTGGGGTCGATTCCCACCCAGGACAAATGTTTGTGTGATGAGTACGATCATTTGTTCTGTGTCTGGGTGTATTTATCTGTAATATTTATGTATTTAGAAATATATAAGTATGTTTATCAGTTGTCTAGTACCCATAACACAAGCTCTGTTTAGCTTGGGACTAGATGGCGTTGTGTGATAGTTGTGGAATATTATTATTATTATATGATATTTGACAATTCAAAAGTGCCTGTCCAGCTTGGTAAATAAGATTAGAAAACCGGAAGTTGCCACTGTACTCTCGCTACCAGCACTTTGAACGATTTTTTTTTTCACTTATTACATTAGTTTTATAACACAATAATAAATCTAACAAACCTGCGTTCTTTGTTTACATCAAATATTTTAAAACGTTGTCAGCAAACAAAAAGATAAGTTCCGTTTCAAGACAATCTGGCCATGTTGAAATGGCCTAGTTGAATTGAATATAAGATTCGATTTAAGGTTTTTTACCAGTGTGTATAAACAAATGAGTTTTTAAATGAATACTTTGATTAAAACTCTTCTGACATATCTCACATTTGTAAGGTTTTTCACTAGTGTGTTCAAGAACATGGGTTTTTAAAGTCCTACTTAAACTAAAACCCTTCTGACATATGTCACATTTGTAAGGTCTATCACCAGTGTGTATAAGACCATGACGTTTTAAATTACTACTTTTACTGAAACTCTTCTGACATATCTCACATTTGTAAGGTTTTTCACTAGTGTGTTCAAGAACATGGGTTTTTAAAGTACTACTTCGACTAAAACCCTTCTGACATATGTCACATTTGTAAGGTCTATCACCAGTGTGTACAAGAACATGAGTTTTTAAAGTACTTCTTTGACTAAAACTCTTCTGACATATGTGACATTTGTAAGGTTTTTCACCAGTGTGTACAAGAACATGAGTTTTTAAAGTTTTACTAAGACTAAAACTCTTCTGACATATGTCACATTTGTAAGGTCTATCACCAGTATGTATCATTGCATGTCTTTTTAAATCATTTCTCGTTCTGTAATTCTTCTGACACATTTCACATTTATATGGTTTTTCACCAGTGTGTATACGAACATGATTTTTTAATTTACTACTTTCACTGAAACTCTTCTGACATATGTCACATTTATAAGGCTTTTTGTCAGTGTGTGTACGAATATGTTTCACTAAGTTACTTTTTGTACTATAAGTACGGTAACATATATCGCAATCATGTGTTTTTATTCGGCCATTCGCAGCTGTATCAGTATTATTTACAATTTTACTGATAGACTGCGAATTTGTGACAAGCTTTGTGGATTTAGGAGCTGCAGACTTGTGTTTCTCGGTGTTCCGGATAATTAGTAAGTCTGGCTGTTCAGTTTTCTTTTGCTGGAATGTCATTGTATCTTCTTGTCTTGTTAGTCGTACGTATAGCTCTGGTTTCTTCGCTTCAGACACACCTGTGAAAATAAAACTAGTAAGAAAGGAATACCACATTATTCGTTAATTATGCAAACAAAACCCGTTACGCCTATCAATAATTTTCATGTAAAAATCTATGTACAAAGAATGTTAGGCTAGTCCCGACCCCGGCAGGCGTTGTCCCTCTAGAGGGAGGCCCCCATCATTATACTGTCACTCATTGAGGCGCGCGTGGAACACAACGCGCCGTCGACCCGGGCATGGTCCATGGTCGGACAGCCAGTGGCTAATTACTAACCACGCGCATACCCGCGCCTACGGTGGCCGGAAACCGTCTGCCGACGTCCGTCGCCGTGGGCGTCTACCACTGCGGCTGGGGTGGAGGGAGGACGCTGTATTCTACCTCACGCGGCCCACCTCCTCCTTCGCGAGCAAGACTGCTTCGCAGTTGGAGGCGACCGCTTCCCACTCCACCTCGCCCCGCAGCATGGCCTCGACCAATGCCGGGCGAGAAAGGTCGGCTTCGGTAAGCTAACAAAACTTTTCTATTATGCTATGGGGTTGTGGTGAATGACAAAAGGATTAGACAGATAAGTGTGACAGTTCCTTCGCCGCTACATTCAGAGAAGTTCACCCCAAAAAAGTTACCCAAATTGCTTCAGTTGATTCGTAATTATGTCAACTATCGGCTTGTTAGGCACACAGTGATGATGTATCCGTGACTCACACTACGGTTTTTCTTTTTACAACTTCGTTTTCTATATTTTCGTAGAGAAACACAAAAATCTATTTAAGTAAGATTATTTGAATTTTTCGAACAGAGTGTAAGATGTACACTCAAGTCGAAAACCCGGTTACTTGGATTTTTTAAAATATTTTTTTTTATTTACATTATGAGCTAAAAAGTATCATTAAAATATATATTTCATGTGTATTGGTTACAAGTAAGACAAATGTATTATAAAATCGCAAAATTTTAGCTTGTTACGTTCTCTGAAAACATGTTCATTTCGCGACGGTCTGCGGTACTCCCGCAACACGCGCCTCATCATCATCATCAGCCGGAAGACGTTCACTGCTGTACATAGGCCTCCCCCTTAGACCGCCACGCAGAACAAGAACTCGCCACTTGCTTCCATCGGTTGCCCGCGACCCTCACGATGTCGTCGGTCCACCTAGTGTTAGGCCTGCCCACGCTGCGTCTTCCGGTCCGTGATCACCACTCGAGAACTTTTCTTCCCCATCTGTTGTCAGTTCTGCGAGCGACGTGGCCTGCCCATTGCCACTTCAACTTGCAAATTTTATGAGCTATGTCGGTGACTGGTTCTTAGCCGAATATCCATGTTCCGGATTTTATCCCGCAATGAAATTCCGAGCATAGCTCTTTCCATTACTCGTTGAGTGACTCTTTAGTCTCTCTAAAAGGCCAGCAGTCAAAGACCACGTTTCAGAGCCATATGTCATCACTGGCAACACATACGTACGTTTCTCTTGAGACACTGTGGGATTCTCGATGAGAAGATATCTCGTAGCTTGAAGCTTCCCAAACGCTGCCCATCCTAGTTGATTCTTCGGGCGACCTCTTTCTCGAAGTTGGACCTACCTAACTGAACAATCTGCCCAAGGTAAGTATAATGGTCCACAACTTCGAGAGTATCATTCCCAACAACAACCGGTACGGGTGCCATGTGTCGTACACTCATTGATCATAGTTTGGCGAGAGGTACCTAACTATACGGTGATAATTATTTATTGTAATTATGTGGTGTTATAGGTAATTAAAAAAAAACTTTTGGTACAAAATACAAACTGGTGTAAAAATTTTTGGAATCGATTCAGTTATTGATTCTGGACAAACTATATATTCAAGCTTCGCATTAATTCGCATATACTGAAAATGTTTTATTTATTCTTGTTTTAATCTTTGTTTTTAAACGTGTGATAAAAACACTGTTTAAATTCAAACTATTTTAAACATTTGTTTCAGTCATGCAAACCCTGTTGAAAGATTTTAACATTTGATTTGGAACAATCTTTCCAAAATGTCAGAGGTTATCAAAATCAAAGCGTTCATTTCAATGAGGTCATTACAGGCACTTTTGAATTGTCAAAAGACATAAAATAAAACTAGTACACAAATAGTTATGGTGCTACAGTCCCAGTCACAAGACATAAAAACTGTGAAAGTACCATAAGGGTGCTCCCACATCTAACGACGCGGATTCGGATTTTTCCGTCGCCCTTTCTCTTTCTTTCGCTTAGAACTGCCATAGTAGACCGAGACAGAAAGCATAATGCGATCGCATGCGACGGAATCTTCAAGGCGGCCGCGTGCTATCGCATTTTCTCGGTCTAGCAAATGGCATTTCTAAGCGACAGAAAGAGAAAGGGCGACGAAAAATTCCGAATCCGCGTCGTTAGATGTGGGAACACCCTAAGTGCCCATTCCAAAGGGTAAATCTCTATGGAGAAGAATGAGCAAGAAGAAACTCCATGGACACTCTTTAGCAATCGCTAAAATAATTACAGAACTTTTTTACATCATTCATCATCAGATGGTACATTATGTGAGAACGATGTGGCAAGTTATTAGTGTCCATTAGTAAATAATATAAAAAGACAATTCAAAAATAAAATATAATCATTTAAATAGACGTGGCAGCTATGAGATGACCAGTCTAAACTGACAGCGCCCGTTCACGAACATGCCACATAAAAGAACATTCACGCTCCATACATTTTTGGGCCTTTTCTGAAAGTCGGCCAACGAAAAAAATTGGCACCTATGGGTAGTACACTAGTCATTTGGAGCAATAATTACTATGGCACAAAGTTTTTAGTAAAATTAGCGACAGACATAATTTTAATACGAGGAATAAAGATAAAATTGATCAACCATATTTTAGATTGTCTAAAGTACAAAAATCTTTTATGAGGTTCTGTGTATCTTCCGGATTGAGCCGCGCTTGCCGAGGTTGGTCTGTGGATGGGTGACCATCTATCATAGCGAGTTTCCTCCGTGCCTCGGAAAGCACGTAAAGCCGTTGGTCCCGGCTGTCATTTGTAGATCTTTGACAGTCGTTACTGTTAGTCGGAAGCTCTTAAGTCTGACAACCAGTCTTACCAAGGGGTATCGTATTACCCAGTTACTGGATTGTGGAAGTCCGACAGGCAGTCGCTCCATGTAAAATACTGATATCCAGCTGAATCTGGTTTGATTGGAAGCCGATCCTAATATAGTTGGGAAAAGGCTAGGCAGATGATGATTATTTTTTCGTATCCCATTCAGCAAACCCTTTCATTTAATACCCATATCATGGGGGTGCATTTCAAATAGTCAATCCGCCATCTTGGATGTCCGCCATGTTGGATTTAAGAAACGTCACTATTTTTTTCATATTCCTGACAGCAAAACCTTTCATTTAATACCCATATCATGGGGGTGGATTTCAAACAGTCCGTCCGCCATCTTGTGTAGGCCGCCATATTGGATTTGTTATAACGTTTCTTAGCTAATCATGTATTGTCATCAGAACTTAGAGCGTGTGCAAAATTTCAGCCTGCTAGCTTATCGGGAAGTGCCTTAAAATTGAGTTGCAAAAGTCCAACTGGAACGATAATCAAACAAATAAACAAACAAGAAAAGTGAGTTAATAAAAAACGTGGGAAAAATGGTTTTGGCCTACTTTTATGTGGCTTATAGGTATTACAATATCATTTTCCAAAATCAGTAGAAAAGTAACGAAAATGTGTTGGTACTGACGGTAAAACTATTAGAAGAGTTATATGTTCAAATGTGACTGTTTAGGTATTAAATGTTTTGAAAATGATAATTCTAAGTAATTACCTGTGTATTTTCATGAATAAATTATTATACTAAATAAATAAAACAAACATTCAAAAGCTTATTTTTTTGAAACGGCAAAATATTGAACCTCTTTTGACCTAGCGTTGCCTTAAGGCAACAGTCTAAAAATCTATATTGAGAGATTAGTTTTTGTTTTAGCTATAATAAATAGTATTATCTGGTCAACATTTAACTAAAATCAGTAGAAAAGTAAAATATAACGTTAAAACAAAAAAATTGAGTTTCAAAAACTCAGTCCCTAATGGGCAGATACACACTAAACTATATCGCGTATCGCGTTGTGTCGCAGCACAAGCGTGACACAGGCGCGTGCGACTGTTGCAACTTGCAACCGACGACTGAAGAGGTAGGGGTGGTGTTCCCCGCCCCCCGCTGTGCGTCCCGCTGCCTGTGCGTCGCCGCCGCGCGCGACTTCAGCTGATCGCTATGACCTGCCGTAACCTCTGTTATGCTCGCGTATAATTGCGGACATGATTGTGTCCAACTCGTAACCTTTTTCAAATATTATTGGAACAAAATATAACATGGTGTAAGGTATTATGTGATCACGTAATACGGGTATTGAAACACAATACTTCGCTTACAAGTTCTTTAATTATAACTCATCTGACACTATACATGTTTATTTAGTGTTTCAAGTAAAATGACTTTTTGAATAAAATTCAGATGTATTAAAAAAAAGATTTTAACCAGTGTGTTCACAAACATGATTATTAAAATTTCCCCTTCAATTAAAACTCTTTTGACAATTATGTCACATTTATAAGGTTTTTCATCAGTGTGAATAAGAACATGACTTTTGAAATAACCATTTTCACTAAAACTCTTTTGTCATATGTCACATTTATAAGGTTTCTCCCCTGTGTGCATCAGAACATGATCTTTAAATAACATCTTTGACTGAAACTCTTCTGACATATGTCACATTAATAAGGTTTATCCCCTGTGTGCATAAGAACATGACGTTTCAAATGACCATTTTGATTAAAACTCTTCTGACATATGTTACATTTATAAGGTTTTTCACCAGTGTGATTAAGAACATGTGTTTTAAAATTACATTTTTGACTAAAACTGTTCTGACATATTATGTCACATTTGTGAGGTTTGTAACCTGTATGTATAAGAACATGTGTTTTTAAATGACATTTTCGAGTAAAACTCTTCTGACATATGTCACATTTATAAGGTTTATACCCTGTGTGCATAAGAACATGACGTTTTAAATGACCATTTTGATTAAAACTCTTCTGACATATGTCACATTTATAAGGTTTTTCACCAGTGTGACGAAGAATATGTCTTTTAAAATTACATTTTTGACTAAAACTCTTCTGACATGTGTCACATTTGTGTGATTTTTCACCAGTGTGTACAAGAACATGACTTTTCAAATTACTATTTCGATTGAAACTCTTCTGACATATTTCACATTTATAAGGTTTTTCACCGGTGTGAATAAGAACATGTGTATTTAAATTGCTACTTTGACTAAAACTCTTCTGACATATGTCACATTTGTGAGGTTTGTACCCTGTGTGTTTGAGTACATGACGATTTAAAAGACAATTTTGACTAAAACTCTTCTGACATATGTCACATTTATAAGGTTTGTCCCCTGTGTGCATAAGAACATGACTTTTTAAATTACCATTTTCACTAAAACTCTTTTGACATATGTCACATTTGTAAGGTTTTTCACCTGTGTGAATACGAACATGTTTTATTAAAACACTTTTTTTAGTACAACTACGGTAACACACATCGCATTCATATGTTTTTATTCGATCATTCGCAGCTGTATCAGTATTATTCACAATATTATTGGTAGATTGAGAATTTGTGACAAGCTTTTTGAATTTAGAAGGAGCTGCAGACTTGTATTTCTCGGTGTTCCGGATAATTAGTAAGTCTGTCTGTTCAGTTTTCTTTTGCTCGAAAGTCATTGTATCTTCTAGTCTTGTTAGTCGTACGTATAGCTCTGATTTCTTCGCTTCAGACACACCTGTGAAAATTAAACGGTTAAGAGCGGGAATACATCATATTATTTTTAGTATACGCGAATCCTGAATATAGTTTGTTCAGAATCAGCAACTGATTCGATTCCAATAATTTTGTCACCAAACACCATGTTAATTTTTTTTTTTAATTTTAATTTTATTACCAGTTAAATACAATACAATCACCGTACGGTTAGGTACCTATTGCTAAACTATCACGAGTGTATAGCACAGGAGACGCGGTTTACGCGGATGTACCGCTAAATGAGCATGTTTTTGAACGGACAACCAGGTAATACACAAACCTAGAACTTTGTGAATTTTTATGATACGGGTTTAAAATGTAGGTAAGTACATAGGTTCTTTACACCAAAGTACTAGACAGGTGTATCGGGTTTCGCATAAACAAAAAATAATGTTATACATGCTGTTTTTTTTGCATTTTCGTCAAACTTCAGGTGGTTGTCACAAAAGTCATAAATAATCAATTGAAAGTACAGTACCGGGCAAAACTAATAAGGGCTGCTTTTCTTTTGTTGTTGAAATTTTACAGTATTTCAGATTTAACCCCCTAATTTCAATACAAATGAAAGAGAATCACCCGACTACGCAGTCCGCGCGTACTCACACAGCGATGAGCAGCTGTTTGCGTGAATTGAACGACGCGCCTGGATCGTGCGCCGAGAAGTGACCTTGCCACCCTTAGCAAAAATTTTACGTAATTTTATTTCGAAAATCACCCACATTATTGTCATTTCGTTTGATATTAACTCATTCAAAGCATCAGTATTGTTATGTATGTACAAGTAGTTAGATATAAGCGCCGCTGCGCCGGCGCGCGTTGAACGTTGTATTAAAGACAGTGTACCACTAGCTACCGTGTAATTAGTACGTGCGCCCCGTCCTCCATCTCCTTGCGAATATAACAAGTATAATACGGAATCTTACTAATAACAGTAATACTAGACCGCCATAAAAAGTTCACTGACCTGCCCAAGTAACACAAAAGTTTGAATAAGAGCTGAGTATGTGCAGTCATGAAGATTATAATCTGAATACCATACTGCGTAACGTCTGAGTAAACACCTATTCAGACTTTATTCAAGCAAAACAGGCCCCAAAATCAAATGCATAAAGCTTAATAACTTCTGAGTAACATCTGAGCTGGAGCTTTACAATGGTGAAATCATCTTAATAACTTCTGGTTAACAGCTGATATAGCTTTTATTAAGCTCTTACTCATACAATATTCAGTTTATGTCAATTTCGTTACTGGATTCAGAATTTATTCAGCATTACTTTTTTGGTAAACAATAATACAGATTTTATTCAAATAAATTGTGAAAGTAGACAATCAGAAAACTTAAATGTCGGTGATGGAGTCATTGAATGACAAAAAATGGCGAAGATAATAAAATGGTAAGCAAAAGTTTCAATAATTGAGTTATAGGTTTGCTACATGTTAATTCTTAGTGCGAAAATTATTTTGTCGTAAATAGTTTATGATTTTTTTGATTATTTTTAACGCGCCGCTTGAATAATCAAGATAAGTGATTGTAAATATTATTTTCGTAAATGCATGCTCGGTCTGACTAAAATACTAATTTTAGCAATTCCAATGGAACATATGATAAATTGGATTGAAAATTTTATAGTTGTAACATTCAGCATTCATGTAATCTTGGTGAATTTCTTGTAATTATAATAACCCACAAAACAAAAAATGGCGATCGCTTCATTGCTGAATAAAAGTGAACAAGAATCTAGTTACTCAGATCTTACTTGAATAGACTCATTTCAATACGCTTACTTCTGAATAACACTTGAATAGTTGACCACATTTCTACATTAATTCACGTTTTTAGGGTTCTACATTCAGTGGAATAATTGCTACAAAATAATATAATATTTTTTTGTTGCAGATCGATCCTGAGGCGAACTTTATAGTAGCCCCTATAAAATGAAAATATCATTCTTAACCAGTAAAATATTTAATCATGTGTGCCAATGATGAAGGTTTAAGCATTCCATAGTCTCCGAAGGAACCTTAAGTCAAATTTAAAATGTAGCCACACTACAGTCAATGGATACTGATGTACATCAGATAGGAATCCATGATATTTATGCGAAACGACAACTTATTGACAATGTTTTTTGAGTGATGTTGTGGAAAAGTGGAAAATATTAATCTAAAACTTTGCAGTAATTTTTTCAATCCTATGAATGAATTGTATTTTATACCTTTCATGCAGACAGTAACTATAGGTTAAGTTCCAAATGAAAACAAAGTAAACTGAAGTAAAAAAAATATCTTTTATTTTCATTTCGCAGACACCGCTACTCGAATCTAGAAGTGAGTGCTGTGGCTGAAGCGCGCGTCATAGGTGGCGGCCACGTTTTATGCGCTCTTCAGCCACAGCAGTCACTTCAACATTCGTATCGTAGGCAATTGGGAAATAAAAACAATCTGTTTGATTTATTTGATGTACGGAATCCCCTTCATTGCACGACAGCAACTCATGCTGGCTGGTACTCCATATTTTTTTTCATACTATTATTACAGATCTTGAACGTTTCCTACAATTTATTCTCAAATATTCTTTTATTTTCTTTTAATGTGACCGTTTCTTTTAAGTTGTTTCCAAGATTTTTGCCCCATCTTGATGTAAACAACATGAAAAATATAGCTTACAAATGATTTTAACAAACCTGATATTAAGCTATTTGCTGATATAACGTAACTGTGTTTCTTTAATTTGAATAAGAGCCTTAATAATTATTTCAACGTACAATTATTCAGTATGAAACTGTACGACAGTATTATCTAATAGCTTTATTCAGATTGTAATACATTAGTCAGCAATCAGCTGAATCAAATGCTACTAGCTTAGTAATTATTGAATATTAGCAAGTCTGATAAGATTATTCAGGTACATGCTTCCGTAGGGACTAATAAAGTTCACTTTACAATTATTCAGTATCAAGCTGTAAAACAGAATTATATTATACCTTTATTCAGATTGTTATAAATTATGCAGCAATCAGCTGAAACAAACGCTACTAGCTTAGTAATGATTGAATAATAGCAATACTGATTATGATTATTCAGATAAATGCTTCCATAGGGACTTTTTTTCAGCTTACCAATACATAGAACGCGTTATACTTAATAATGTTTGTTTATTTGTCTAAAATATCTTAACTATTAAGTTTAAAGAAATAAAGTACAATATACAGGACCTATTAAGCATTAAGAATTTTACGAGTCCAAACTCAACCTAATACAACATTTAGATATTTCTAAGGCTCTTATACAAAGAATATTCATTTTTAAACCGTATGTTTTTACAAATGTGTACTTATATACCGCTTGTGTGTTACTTGGGCTGCTATCAGATGAATAATAAAATTTAAGATTTGCTTGATTGCTACCGTTCACCCTAAACTTTTCGTAGTGATTTTGTTATTTGTGGACTAGGTTCTGCCCGCGACTTCGTACGCGGATCCTGTTGCTTATGCCAGCGACGACGGGGTTGTCAAAATCGAAGATCTGAAACGTCGAATTCTAAGAGCCTGGGGACGGGAAAACAACGGGATGCGCGAGACGATTCCAGACGTTCCAGATCTTTCATTTTTGTAAATCAACAAACAAAGGAAATGACCATCAGACTAAATAACTCTTGTTAAGACGTCATTCCTATGTATGTATATTAAGTATAGTGTAGCTGGGCTCTTGGACTTCCACATCAGGTGTAGGCTGAACAACTCTTAAGATAAATTATGGAATCAGGCGTTACTTTGCGGAAATCCATGACATTAAAATGTTATGAAAAAATATTTAGTTTTAATTCCGCGACAAAAATCCAGGCTTGTTGCAGGATGCAATCCCACCCTATGCAGTCATGCATATGCACATGCAGCAAAGGACCCACCCTCCCGCCCTCATGCATATGCACACATGCAACAAACGGAAAAGCAAGCCATGCAATCAAACCTATACTCGACACGTGTTTCGCCCCTCCACGGGGCATCCTCAGGAGATGTTGACTCGACAAGCGCTCGGCCTCGAATGAGCTAGTTTGACAGCTCTCGCCTCTTTATATAGCGTCGTGATGACGCATCGATAACGCAACGAAACGTTATCGATACAAACGTTATAAAGACGTTTGTATCGATCTACCTGCAATCATACTTAAAAGAGGTGATGTAATTAAGTTTGTTTGTTCATTCAACAGTGTATTATTATTATTATTATGTTTGGAGATTTCTAACTGCTCCAACACACACAACCGGAAATTTTTATTACAAACATGGAGAATTTTATACGTGTTATTGTCGCTCAAGGAATGGCCGGTATCGATTAAATGTTTTGCGAAATGTGATTTGTCTGGATGGCCATTCCTGTAAGCGGCAACATGCTCCCTAAACCTAACCTCGAAATTACGGCCTGTCTGACCTACATAGACCCCGTTGCAATCATTGCATACTAATTTATAAACACCGGATTTTTTTGAATTTTCTAATTTATCTTTACCGTTACAAAGATTACGTAAGTTGTGATCTGATCGAAAAGTTACGAAAACATTGTGTTTTTTAAGAATATTCGCGATTTTATCGGAAATGGGGCCTATGTAAGACAGACTACCGACATACTTGTCAATTCGTTCGGGGGTACATGCATAAAGTAGTGAGCGAACCCTGTCATTCTGTTTTTTCTGAATTATATTATCGATAACTTGTTTTGAATACCCGTTTGAAATCGCGATTTGATATATTATTTTAAGTTCTTTGACGTAATTATCTGTGGACAGTGGGACTGACATTAAACGATGGACATAGCTGCGGAAGGCTGCTAGTTTGTGTTGTGATGGGTGACATGAGGAGGCGGGAATTGTTGTGTCGGTGTGAGTGGGTTTTCGATAAATTTGGAAATCGAGTTTGTTATTAACTCTAGTGATTGTTAGATCTAAAAAATTGAGGGATTGGTTGGATTCTAATTCTAATTTGAATTTAATTTTGGGATGGAAAGTGTTAAGTTTATTAACGAAAATGTCTAATTGACGAATAGTACCCGTCCAACAGATAATTACGTCATCCACGTATCTATAATAAAACAGAATGTTGGGTTCGCCCACCAAATATTTACATTCAAAGTAGTCCATAAATATTTCCGCCATTAAAGGACTTAAAGGTGATCCCATTGCTAACCCCTCTTTTTGGCGAAAATATTCGTTATTGAAACGAAAATAATTTTGTTGCATGCAAATACGCGTGAGGTCAAGAAGGTCTTGCATTTCTCCAGGATGTAAACGTTGTCTCTCCAAATGGTTCCCCAAAATACGTAAGCACTCTTCAAATGGAATATTTGTAAATAAACTGTCAACATCCAACGATAATAATTTTGAATTGTGAGGAATGTTGACATTTTTTATTTTTTCAATTAAATCTAAACTATTTTTTAAACTGTATTTTGGTGAAAAGGAAGACTTAGTTTTTAATAAATTATTGAGATGTTTAGCCAAATCGTATGTTGGGGCACCAATGTAAGAGACAACGGGGCGAATTGGGATATTATCTTTATGAGTTTTGGGTAAGCCATACAAAAAAGGAGAACGCGGGTTCATAGGGATTTTATATTTTAATTGATCTGGAGAAATACATGACATGTTATTTATAGCATTCTTCAACTCTACGGTAAATTTTTTGGTGGGGTCGGAACTAAGACGTTCAAAATCCTCCCCCTGGATAACGTCGTTAACCTTCTGGTGGTAAGCAGTTTTATCCAAAATGACTACGGTATTGCCTTTGTCGGCTTTTGTAATTATTAAATTATCTTGATTAATTTTGGTTTGTAATGACCGATATATCTGTAATTCAGAATAATTTTGAGGAAAGGAGGGAGATGAAACTTTTTTAATCTGAGCTGCCACCTGATGTTTAACGGCGCTATCCGTTTTACTTCTAACACAAGCCATTTCTGAATCCACCACCAAAGTTTCGAGCGATTTCTGGGATAACCGTGGTCTGATGTTATATTTTAGGCCTTTCTCTAATAAAGAAATCTCAGAAGAGGAGAATTGTATATTTGTATAATTTTTAACGCGTGGATAAAAAGAGTGAATTGTATCTAAATCATTATTTTCTGAACGGTTGATATTACTGTTCCGGTTATCCCGAGATAATCGCTCCAACTTCCTACTCTGTGTTATAAATTTATCATGCGCTACTTGGGAGGCAAAGTCCCGGGCTTTGTTATCTAAAATATCAAACTCCACATTGTGTAGTTTGTAACTCAATTCTGAGTACAAAACTTTCAAGTGAAGCTTGATATTGTCCCTAACTGAAAACCAATGCCTACATTCCTCATTCAACCACACCTGTTTTGCCTTCACCAATGCTAAACTACTTGACCGGCTGTGTGTGTTGGTATGTATATTAATATAATGGGGAAATACTTTTAATTGTTTACACTGTTGATTGAACCAAACGTTCTGAGAAGCTAAGCGATGGAGTTTTGTCAACTTGATGTAAAGTTTTGCCTGCTCAGCTATACCTGCCGACTTAAGATAAATTATGGAATCAGGCGTTACTTTGCGGAAATCCATGACATTAAAATGTTATGAAAAATATTTAGTTTTAATTCCGCGACAAAAATCCAGGCTTGTTGCAGGATGCAATCCCACCCTATGCAGTCATGCATATGCACATGCAGCAAAGGACCCACCCTCCCGCCCTCATGCATATGCACACATGCAACAAACGGAAAAGCAAGCCATGCAATCAAACCTATACTCGACACGTGTTTCGCCCCTCCACGGGGCATCCTCAGGAGATGTTGACTCGACAAGCGCTCGGCCTCGAATGAGCTAGTTTGACAGCTCTCGCCTCTTTATATAGCGTCGTGATGACGCATCGATAACGCAACGAAACGTTATCGATACAAACGTTATAAAGACGTTTGTATCGATCTACCTGCAATCATACTTAAAAGAGGTGATGTAATTAAGTTTGTTTGTTCATTCAACAGTGTATTATTATTATTATTATGTTTGGAGATTTCTAACTGCTCCAACACACACAACCGGAAATTTTTATTACAAACATGGAGAATTTTATACGTGTTATTGTCGCTCAAGGAATGGCCGGTATCGATTAAATGTTTTGCGAAATGTGATTTGTCTGGATGGCCATTCCTGTAAGCGGCAACATGCTCCCTAAACCTAACCTCGAAATTACGGCCTGTCTGACCTACATAGACCCCGTTGCAATCATTGCATACTAATTTATAAACACCGGATTTTTTTGAATTTTCTAATTTATCTTTACCGTTACAAAGATTACGTAAGTTGTGATCTGATCGAAAAGTTACGAAAACATTGTGTTTTTTAAGAATATTCGCGATTTTATCGGAAATGGGGCCTATGTAAGACAGACTACCGACATACTTGTCAATTCGTTCGGGGGTACATGCATAAAGTAGTGAGCGAACCCTGTCATTCTGTTTTTTCTGAATTATATTATCGATAACTTGTTTTGAATACCCGTTTGAAATCGCGATTTGATATATTATTTTAAGTTCTTTGACGTAATTATCTGTGGACAGTGGGACTGACATTAAACGATGGACATAGCTGCGGAAGGCTGCTAGTTTGTGTTGTGATGGGTGACATGAGGAGGCGGGAATTGTTGTGTCGGTGTGAGTGGGTTTTCGATAAATTTGGAAATCGAGTTTGTTATTAACTCTAGTGATTGTTAGATCTAAAAAATTGAGGGATTGGTTGGATTCTAATTCTAATTTGAATTTAATTTTGGGATGGAAAGTGTTAAGTTTATTAACGAAAATGTCTAATTGACGAATAGTACCCGTCCAACAGATAATTACGTCATCCACGTATCTATAATAAAACAGAATGTTGGGTTCGCCCACCAAATATTTACATTCAAAGTAGTCCATAAATATTTCCGCCATTAAAGGACTTAAAGGTGATCCCATTGCTAACCCCTCTTTTTGGCGAAAATATTCGTTATTGAAACGAAAATAATTTTGTTGCATGCAAATACGCGTGAGGTCAAGAAGGTCTTGCATTTCTCCAGGATGTAAACGTTGTCTCTCCAAATGGTTCCCCAAAATACGTAAGCACTCTTCAAATGGAATATTTGTAAATAAACTGTCAACATCCAACGATAATAATTTTGAATTGTGAGGAATGTTGACATTTTTTATTTTTTCAATTAAATCTAAACTATTTTTTAAACTGTATTTTGGTGAAAAGGAAGACTTAGTTTTTAATAAATTATTGAGATGTTTAGCCAAATCGTATGTTGGGGCACCAATGTAAGAGACAACGGGGCGAATTGGGATATTATCTTTATGAGTTTTGGGTAAGCCATACAAAAAAGGAGAACGCGGGTTCATAGGGATTTTATATTTTAATTGATCTGGAGAAA
The DNA here is from genome assembly GCA_036375495.1 of Agrotis segetum. Lineage (NCBI taxonomy): Eukaryota > Metazoa > Arthropoda > Insecta > Lepidoptera > Noctuidae > Agrotis > Agrotis segetum. Next base: position 4,216,391 of record JAQSVV010000142.1, read on the forward strand.
TACATGACATGTTATTTATAGCATTCTTCAACTCTACGGTAAATTTTTTGGTGGGGTCGGAACTAAGACGTTCAAAATCCTCCCCCTGGATAACGTCGTTAACCTTCTGGTGGTAAGCAGTTTTATCCAAAATGACTACGGTATTGCCTTTGTCGGCTTTTGTAATTATTAAATTATCTTGATTAATTTTGGTTTGTAATGACCGATATATCTGTAATTCAGAATAATTTTGAGGAAAGGAGGGAGATGAAACTTTTTTAATCTGAGCTGCCACCTGATGTTTAACGGCGCTATCCGTTTTACTTCTAACACAAGCCATTTCTGAATCCACCACCAAAGTTTCGAGCGATTTCTGGGATAACCGTGGTCTGATGTTATATTTTAGGCCTTTCTCTAATAAAGAAATCTCAGAAGAGGAGAATTGTATATTTGTATAATTTTTAACGCGTGGATAAAAAGAGTGAATTGTATCTAAATCATTATTTTCTGAACGGTTGATATTACTGTTCCGGTTATCCCGAGATAATCGCTCCAACTTCCTACTCTGTGTTATAAATTTATCATGCGCTACTTGGGAGGCAAAGTCCCGGGCTTTGTTATCTAAAATATCAAACTCCACATTGTGTAGTTTGTAACTCAATTCTGAGTACAAAACTTTCAAGTGAAGCTTGATATTGTCCCTAACTGAAAACCAATGCCTACATTCCTCATTCAACCACACCTGTTTTGCCTTCACCAATGCTAAACTACTTGACCGGCTGTGTGTGTTGGTATGTATATTAATATAATGGGGAAATACTTTTAATTGCAAACGTTCTGAGAAGCTAAGCCTTTACACTGTTGATTGAACCAAACGTTCTGAGAAGCTAAGCGATGGAGTTTTGTCAACTTGATGTAAAGTTTTGCCTGCTCAGCTATACCTGCCGACTTAAGATAAATTATGGAATCAGGCGTTACTTTGCGGAAATCCATGACATTAAAATGTTATGAAAAAATATTTAGTTTTAAAGAACTTAAAATAATATATCAAATCGCGATTTCAAACGGGTATTCAAAACAAGTTATCGATAATATAATTCAGAAAAAACAGAATGACAGGGTTCGCTCACTACTTTATGCATGTACCCCCGAACGAATTGACAAGTATGTCGGTAGTCTGTCTTACATAGGCCCCATTTCCGATAAAATCGCGAATATTCTTAAAAAACACAATGTTTTCGTAACTTTTCGATCAGATCACAACTTACGTAATCTTTGTAACGGTAAAGATAAATTAGAAAATTCAAAAAAATCCGGTGTTTATAAATTAGTATGCAATGATTGCAACGGGGTCTATGTAGGTCAGACAGGCCGTAATTTCGAGGTTAGGTTTAGGGAGCATGTTGCCGCTTACAGGAATGGCCATCCAGACAAATCACATTTCGCAAAACATTTAATCGATACCGGCCATTCCTTGAGCGACAATAACACGTATAAAATTCTCCATGTTTGTAATAAAAATTTCCGGTTGTGTGTGTTGGAGCAGTTAGAAATCTCCAAACATAATAATAATAATAATACACTGTTGAATGAACAAACAAACTTAATTACATCACCTCTTTTAAGTATGATTGCAGGTAGATCGATACAAACGTCTTTATAACGTTTGTATCGATAACGTTTCGTTGCGTTATCGATGCGTCATCACGACGCTATATAAAGAGGCGAGAGCTGTCAAACTAGCTCATTCGAGGCCGAGCGCTTGTCGAGTCAACATCTCCTGAGGATGCCCCGTGGAGGGGCGAAACACGTGTCGAGTATAGGTTTGATTGCATGGCTTGCTTTTCCGTTTGTTGCATGTGTGCATATGCATGAGGGCGGGAGGGTGGGTCCTTTGCTGCATGTGCATATGCATGACTGCATAGGGTGGGATTGCATCCTGCAACAAGCCTGGATTTTTGTCGCGGAATTAAAACTAAATATTTTTTCATAACATTTTAATGAACAACTCTTGCTAAGACGTCATTCCTATATAATATATGTTATAGTGTAGCTGGGATCTTAGAGTTCCACATCAGGTGTTCCAGATCTCAATTTTCATACGTCAATAGAGAGTGCTCATCAGGCTGAACAACTCTTGCTAAGACGTCATTCCTATACATGTTATAAAGTAGCTGGGCTGCTGGAGTTCCACATCAGGTGTACCAGATCTTCAATTTTTTACGTCAATAGAGAGTGCTCATCAGGCTGAACAACTCTTGCTAAGACGTCATTCCTATATAATATATGTTATAGTGTAGCTGGGATCTTAGAGTTCCACATCAGGTGTTCCAGATCTCAATTTTCATACGTCAACAGAGAGTGCTCATAAGGCTGGAAGAGTCTGGCTAAGACGTCATTCCTATATATGTTATAAAGTAGCTGGGCTGCTGGAGTTCCACATCAGGTGTACCAGATCTTCAATTTTTATACGACAACAGAGGTTGCTCATCAGGCTCAAAAACTCTTGCTAAGACGTCTTCACTGTATATGTTATAGTGTAGCTGGGCCAACGACGATATAACACTAGACTCGTAATAACAGGCGACCGATGTCTGCCAACACATTAGGCAAAAAAGTCTTATATTCGTCTCATTTCGACCAATCCTGTGAGCCGTAAACATACGTTGAGACAGCACAGACCTTGAGTTAGCCAATCACAACGCAGTACCCCGTCCCCCTCGCTTACGTAGTACCTCAGCAACTTGGCAGAATAGTTTGTGTTCTTTAGATCGTGCGTGCGTCTAGTATTATATCGTCGTTGAGCTGGGCACTTGGAGTTCCACATCAGGTGTTCCAGTTCTTTAATTTTTATACGTCAACAGAGAGTACTCATCAGGCTGAATAACTCTTGCTAAGACGTCACTTGGGGAAGACCAGTTTTTCGGGCCGGTGCACCCTGTGATGCGGGCAAAAACTCTTCCTTAGGCACTTAAGCCTAAGGGGTCTCCTTGCCCGTATGTGAATAGCCTGTCATGTGGACGCTCCAACGCGTGTCCCTCTGATTAGCAGAGGGCACAGCGGCGGAGCGGGCTTGCGGACGGTGAGTGATGTGTAGCTCGCCGTCCGACCAAGGACCAAGCCCAGGTCGGTGGCGCGTCGTTTTTCGCGCCAAATGCCTGCTGGGGTCGCGGGTTTTTTCTTAACCCAGGATACCGTGGCCCCGGAACGTAAAGGGTATAGGAAGGAACACGGGTGGATTTTAGTCAGTAAGAGTCGGACAGTCCCTTCCGCCCCACCCCGGGCGGGAGGAGTCATTTGATGATTTTACCAACTAAAAAAAAAAATGGGGTTCTGTGTTAAATGTTACAATAAAATACCGAGTTAAATCTTAAATCTAAATTAATAAAATTTTTTTTTTACAAAAAAACACCCTATAAACAAGCATATTATAAATTAGAAGATTATATTCAAGATAAAAATGTTTGGAAAGATGCTGGTCCATAGTACAATGTAGGGCTTAAACAAAGTCAAGCTGGTTGAAATTTGAATGGTCACACACTTAAATTATATTTGTAAATTGTGTAATTTCAATATTTTGTTAAAATGTGAACGCCATGTACCTTTTTGCTTTTTTATTTCTTATTATTTTTTTAAATTTTTAGTCTAGATTTTCAAGGTACATTGCTTTGACATTAATTATCTCAAACGCTGTTAAAAATATTGTAAAACATTTTTTTTAAAAGAGTAAGTATGTAGTTTCTTGCCCATTCTTCTCCATACAACCTACCTTAGCGAATGGGTGTAGAATCAATCCCATCCCTTCCTACTCCCTTTAAATTTAAATATCGACGTTCAAAAGTGCCTCTTTGATGGCCTAATTGGAATAAATGATTTGACTTTGACTTTGACTAGCAATACTTATCATTATTTGGTGTTTCTGAGCACTTTCAGAAACTAAAAAATGTATGAAAAATTACGAATTTTTGAACTTGTATAACTTGGCCGAGAGCAATCCTACAACTTTTGTGCCATAGTAACTATTGCTCCAAATGACTAGTACTACCCATAGGTACCATTTTTTTTTCGTTACTTTCAGAAAAGGCCCAAAAAAAAATGATCTCCTTTATGTTTTGTGTTTATTTTTTTTTTTTAATACTGTAGGTATCTGACGTTCGCGGGATTTATCTCATTACCGTGACCCCGGAACATAAAGGGCTATTGAAGGACACCGTGGATTTTAGTCAGTACTAGTCTGACAGCCCCTCCCGTCTAGCCCGCGGGTGGGAGGACTCATTTGATGATTTCGCCACGTAAAAAAAATACTATCTGACGGACTAAGCTGATTTTCAATTTATTCTTCTACGTTTCGGGCTCTTAGACAAATCTTTCCTGGGACGTCCACGTCCGCATGATGGACCGGGATTGTTCGCGCTTTCTTGAATGCACTTCTCATTGAACCTTACTAAATCGACACATTCAATTTCATTTAACCAATTCGAGTACTTCAGCAAAAATTTTGATTTACTTCTAGAGACAATTTTCCAATATCTATCAATACTTTTACATAAATTGAGTATCTTATTATCTAAGTTCCTATATAATGTCGACTGTTTCGAGCTCCAGTGTAGCTAGAAGAGTTCCCAACACGTATTGATGTTTCTGAGGAACAGTTCCAGATATGGCACACCAAATCTCAAAGAAATGCATCCTTGATAAAGAATATTTTATTAACGTACCTGAAAAAAATAAAATAAATTTCTAAATATTTCATTGACCGCGCTACGCTAGAGCTCGGACTATCCATTCACGTCTTCACACGAAACGAAACCACCATACGCACACTTCACCGCCGAGCGAGTGAGCGATATGCTCGCGTTCGGTACAGTGAATGAAATGTCACATAAAGTGACCGCGAGCGAGTTGCGCGAGCAATCGCTGTAAATCGCTCATCGCACTTGAACATTCGCTGCCGCCCGGCGACAAAACTATCGAAACAACATTCGCTTCCCGCCGATCGCCAACTCTTTTCAGAGTGTATAGTTCTACTCGTTATTCGTTCATCGTCGGCGGTCGCACCACTGCCTTAGGCACTGACTAGCGGGCCGCAAGTAATGTATAGCTCGCTATCCGATCAAGGACAACACCCGACTGGAGGGTAGGTCGTGTAACATGAGCTACCCAGGGAGACTGATGGGGCCTCCATAGGGGCAAAGGCCTATCAAGACGCGGCTGAAAACGCGGGCACAAGCTCATTGATCGTTGATGGATGGAACGAACATTTGTTTCCGAACGCATACAACCCTAATCTCTTCAAAGTTAGAGTGAACAGGCTTCTTCTGGGTAAGCTCGCTCTACCGTCGACCTTGTCTTAGTCTTTCCTGACCTAGACTAAGGTCAAGAGCAAACCCATCACACAATAAAAAAAAAAAACTACAAGTAAGCTGTTCCAGTTCTAGGTGTATTCCCTCTAGCGAAACGATAAATTCTAAAATACACATATCAGCTTTGGCAAGCGCACCAACAATATATAAGAAACATACCACTTTGATGTTCCTGCTCTGGTTCAATACTCTCATTGTCTTGTTCACAATCGTCTTGTAATTCTTCTTTGATATCATGATGTTCCTCCTCGAATTCAATACTTTCATTTTCTTCATTAATATCATACTGTTCCTTCTCGGGTTCAATACTCTCATTTTCTTCCTCACAGTCATCTTGTAATTCATCTTTAATATCAAGATGTACTTCCTCGTGTTCAATACTATCATGTTCTTCCTTATGATCATCTTGTAATTCTTCTTTGATATTATCGCTTTCTGATTGACATTCATCAAGTACATAGTTAAAATGCAATGTTGGAGTAATAATAAAACCATTGAAAAACTCTCTCTCATCTTGGTTTATTCTTGATTTCTTCTGAAAACAGTGTTATAAGATGATCAGTCAAGTTTTGTGTTTTCTTCAAGTCACATTTATTAAACACTAGCTGTTGCCAGCGGCTTCACCCGCTACAACTCGAAAATTATCCCACAGGAACATAAAATCGGGATAAAAACTATCCCGTGTTAATCCAGGTTATAAACTATCTGTGTACCACATCCAAATCCGTTCTGCGGTTTTTGGCGTGAAAGAGTAACAAACATACACATACATCCTCACAAATTTTCGCATTCATAACATTAGCAGGATAAGATGTATGTATTTGGAAAAATACAAGTATGTTTATCAGTTGTCTAGTACCCATAACACAAGCTCTGCTTAGCTTGGGACTAGATGGCGTTGTGTGATAGTTGTGATTATTATTATATATTAATCCCCCCCTCCACCTTGTTGCCTATGTCACGTAGATCAAAAGAAGGTTTAAAACTGGTGAACGAATGAATAAAGGTTTTGATAAACCCTCCAGTACTTTCAGAGTCTATTCAATACAAAGTACACGGAGTCTATTCAAATAAACTTCAGAAACCCCTTTTACTGAAGAGAGCCTCACATAATACTTTAATAACAAGTGCCGCAGAACAAAAGTCAAACCTCACCTCATCATCCTCATTCAACATCTGAGTGAACAGCTTCTCTGCTTCCAGACATTTCCTCTGCAATTGACAGCATTGCTTTAGTCTAGTGTAGCAGAAGACACAAGCGAGCATCGGTCTACTGTCTTCAGTTACAAACTGCAACAAAAGTATTGATAAACTAAGTATCATACAATGGTGCTTATCGGGACACATTTGATATAATTTAGCAAATATCTTGTTTATATCAAATACTTAAATAGCTATGGTAAAAATTTATATGGGTCTTGGAGAACCTATTACTTATACATTTAAATTAACATCTTACAAAAGAAACTGAAAAATAAAAATGGAGATGTGATTGTCCCAAATATCGCATATTTGGGGCTTTAATGGACGGCAATAGTCAAAGAAAAGGGCTGAAAAAAACTTTAAACAAATCTATCGATATTTGGGACATATAATAACTAATACCTACCACATAAAATAATCCTTTTTTTTGGGATTGGTAAGATAAAGGTTTTTTAACAAATATGTTTGTTTATTATAAGCGTAAACATCAAAGTGTTGCTTCACCAACCGACAATATTATCGATGTTTTTGTTAGAAATTCTGGGTGGTCCCAAATAACCCTTAAACCCAAATAGCCCCGTTTTACTGTACCTAATTGTTTTAAGAAGTGATTTTTTGTATGATTAAAAGACATTTTCGATAAATCTAGGTTACATGAGTATCTTTTGTAAGTGTCTTTCTCGTATGATATACAATAACAAACAAACTAATCAAGCTTTGAGTGTAGAGTGGATTTACTGTGGGATTTACTTACTGGTATGTCCGTCAGTTTTTCATATAGTTGTTGCATTTCCACATTGGTAATCATATACATGCGCACATCTTCCACTAAACATATCCTACACATTTGTAGCTTTTCAATTTTCATATTGAAATCTACTATTTATTTTTTAATATATTTTATTATTATTTTTATTGAAAACACTGCTGGTGGCTGCTGATAACATTTTTTTTTTATTTACTTTTTGTCTTTTTTTTAATGTCTTTGGCATGACTTCGAGGCCTTTAAGCCAACCTATTTGGCTTGCAGTTGGCTTGGATCACAGACTACATAAGCTGTTTCCAGACGATCGAACTTGGTCCTGCGGACTATACCTCGAACTGAACCAGTGTTGACATATCTACCAACTTTTTGGTAGATCTACCAACTATGCTATGCTCGTTATTATTTTCTTCTATTAATAATATGAAAACCTGCAAAAGAAATAGACTTTGCGTAGACATTCTAGACTCTAGACTGTGTGTCTAAAATTCAAATTCTTTAAGGTGATTGCTTCGATGTAGCCCGCGAAATTCAATATTTTTTACGTTTTTTGCAATTTGCAGGCCAGTGACATGTTGTAACTTTATAAATATATGTGTTGCGGTAATAACAAGTATAATTTTAAATATAAAAATTATCAAAAAAATCGCTCCATCAGCTCTCACATAGAAAAGGTGCATCGAAGTTAGATTTCGGAGATTTTAACATGATGCAGCTTTTCTATGTGAGAGCTGATGGAGCGATTTTTTTGATAATTTTTATATTTAAAATTATACTTGTTATTACCGCAACACATATATTTATAAAGCTACAACATGTCACTGGCCTGCAAATTGCTAAAAACGTAAAAAAAAATGAATTTCGCGGGCTGGTTGGAGCATCCCCCATAAGGTGATTGCGTCGATGTAGCCCGCGAAATTCAATATTTTTTACGTTTTTTGCAATTTGCAGGCCAGTGACATGTTGTTACTTTATAAATATATGAGTTGCGACATCATGTTAAAATCTCCGAAATCTAACTTCGATGCACCTTTTCTATGTGAGAGCTGATGGAGCGATTTTTCTGACAATTTTTATATTTAAAATTATACTGCTGGTTGGAGCATTCACCTTAAGGTGATTGCTCCGATGTAGCCCGCGAAATTCAATTTTTTTTACGTTTTTTGCAATTTGCAGGCCAGTGACATGTTGTAACTTTATAAATATATGTGTTGCGGTAATAACAAGTATAATTTTAAATATAAATATTATCAAAAAATTCGCTCCATCAGCTCTCACATAGAAAAGGTGCAGTTAGATTTCGGAGATTTTAACATGATGCACCTTTTCTATGTGAGAGCTGATGGAGCGAGTTTTTTTTGATAATTTTTATATTTAAAATTATACTTGTTATTACCGCAACTCATATATTTATAAAGCTACAACATGTCACTGGCCTGCAAATTGCAAAAAAAACGTAAAAAAGAATGAATTTCGCGGGCTGGTTGGAGCATCCCCCTTAATATAGAGCCATAATATTGACGTGCCCTAACGTATCAGGATTGACACCGTGACTTTTTAGGGTTCCGTAGTCAACAAGGAACCCTTATAGTTTCGCCATGTCCGTCTGTCCACAGCTTAGCTCAGAGACGCCCAGTACTAGAAAGCTGTAATTTGGTGTAAATATACTGATTTGTTGCATAATAAAAAAAAAATAAATTATAATTTATTCTTTATGTAGTTTGTACATTGAATACAAAGTTGTTTTAATCTATATCTATACATATAATAAAATTGTAGAAAAATAATTTTTGTACATTAAAAAAAAACTCAAAAAATATAGCCAGCGTATTAAAGGACAACCAATAGAACCCATTTCTAACATTTTTAGAATTTTTGTCTGTTTGTCTGTATGTCTGTTTGTATGTTTATTTGTTCGGGCATCACGTAAAATGTACGAAAGCTATGTAGATAACTTTAATACACAATGACTGACCGTAACTTGAAGTAACATTTAGTTTTTAGGGTTCCGTAGTCAACAAGGAACCCTTATAGTTTCGCCATGTCCGTCCGTCCGTCTGTCCGCAGTTTAGCTCAGAGACGCACAGTAATAGAGAGCTGTAATTTGGTGTAAATATACGGATTTGTTGTGCCAAAAAAGTGGTAAAATAAAATCCCGTAAAATATTTTTTTTAGGGCACCTCCAGTACTTACACGTAAAGTAAGGATTTTTTTTTTCTCGCGTACCCCTTAGTGTGGGGTATCATTAAATAGGTGTAATGGACCGACCGGGATGGCCACAGCCGGTTCACTACAGGCCTTTTATTGTTGTGCACACGTGCCTTACTTTGCTGGTGACGCATGCACCCACGCACCCCTGAATGCGTACCGTTTTTGGAAGATTACGGAAATAATAGCTAGGGGAACCACGGACAACGGAAATAAGAACACCTTTTTTTGAAGAGTTAACTTTGAAGGCTTCGGTCTTCCCTTTGATGTTGCCTCTTCGATGGCTCGGTTGCGACTGAACGAAGTACGGGCGGTCGTACCGTCTTTTATACTGCCCGTCCTTACCTTAGCGAGAACACCCGTTTTTTGAGCCAGTTTTCCTTTCAATTTTCACTAAGACCGAGGCCTTCGTTGCCTTTATTTACATACAATTTTAATCCTTACATTTACGTATGTTACCTTTTTGGATTCCTTATGAACTCTATTTTTACATGAAACAATAAAAATAAACTTACAACTAAATACAAAAAATTCCTAGAACAAAAACTTATTAAAATTACGTATGAACAAAGTTTGATTATACAAAAACTTGAATATCTTAAAAACTACTTATCCGATTTGCGTGGAATAACTTGTGCCACTATTTTTATAGTAAAACACACCCCTTTCAAATAGTTTAATTCCAAAATAATCATAAACAAAAAAGTCAGTTTTCAAGTTACGTAATTCTTAAAGAAATCTAAAGTATTTACAATTTTTCCTTATAAAACCTTATCTAATTGGAATCTTATTACTAAAATAGAACACAATCTTACAAGTATTACCTATTTACACTAATTAATCAACAGATTCTAATTAGAAACACTTGTCCGTCACTTTTACTGTAAACACTGCACTGTTCGACGTCAAAAGGCCACCCACTACTTGCACCCCTTGTCGTTTCGTGGGGTCCCGTCGCCGACAGTCTCCCCCTCGTGCGTCGCACCATCTCCCTGGCTCGGCGACACTCCCGGCACCAACAGCACCACTCTCGAACTCGGCCTTCTTAGTACTCCTCCGCGCGTCTCGACGTCGACGACTCTGATCCGCCCGTCTGGTCCAGGATACACCTGCTGAATCCTTCCGCGTGGCCAGGTGCATCTCGGCAGGCTGCGGTCGACGATGAGCACGATGTCCCCGACGCGTAGATCAGCAGCGTCGCCCCTTCCGGACGTCTTCCTTGGCAGCAGGGTGGGCAGATATTCGCGCAGCCAGCGTTGCCAAAAGTGGTCGGCAAGCCGCTGCGTAGTCTTCCAGCTGTGTCTGCCCACGAGCTCGGTGTCCGTGAAGCTGCCGATTCTCGCTGCGCCGCAGGAACGCCCAATGAGAAAGTGGTTGGGCGTGAGTGCTTCTTCTTCAGGGTTCTCGGAGAGGTGGGTGAGAGGCCGAGAGTTGACTATGTGCTCGGCCTCTAGGAGGAGGGTATGCAGAACCTCCTCTCGTGGATGCTGCTCGTTGAGTGTGGCGCCCAGTGCGGTTTTGATTGATCGCACCAGACGCTCCCATGCGCCGCCCATGTTTGGCGCACCAGGAGGGATGAACTTCCACTGCACGCCGATCTTCTCTGCTTCTGAGGTGAGGTCTTCTTGCTTCATGTTGTCTAGCGCTTCTTTCAGTTCGTGGTTAGCGCCGACGAAGTTGGTCCCGTTGTCGCTGTAGATTGTCTTCGGCATCCCTCTTCTCGCGGCGAATCTTCGTAGCGCCATGATCATGCTGTCCGTGGAGAGTGACGGAGCGAGCTCAATGTGTACAGCCCTTGTGGTTAGACATGTAAATAGAGCGCCCCATCTCTTCTCGTGACGTCTTCCCACGGTGACTGTCAGCGGGCCGAAGTAGTCTACGCCGGTGCACGTGAAGGGAAAGTGGCCGTGCATCAGCCTTTCTGAGGGTAAGTTGCCCGTCGGGAGTTCGTGCGGCGTTGCCTTCTTCGTCTTGCACCATTGGCACTGATGTCGAACTGTCTTGATCGCTGACCTCAGTCCCAGTACCCAGAAGCGTTGCCTTATCTCGTTCATGACCGTTGCGTGATTGCCGTGGTTGAAGCGGCAGTGGTATTCTTCTATGACGAGTCGTGTTGTCCTTTCCTTGCTGTCGAGCACGATGGGTCGCTTGTATTCCCTGGTCACGCCCTGTATCGCGTCGATCCTTCCTTTCAGCCGCAGAAGACCCTCTTCCAGCACTACGTCGAGCTTCTTCAACTTGCTACTGCCTTCTAGTTGCTTTCCTTGCTGTAGACACCTGATGTCTTCTCTGAAGCTTTTCTCTTGGCTTCTCTTTAGCAACAGAATTTCGGCTTGCTCCAGTAGTCCGGCGTCTAAGGGTATGTACTTCTTCTCGGCGTTCTTAGAAGACTGATGTCGCTTCTCTGTCGCAATTGTCTTCTTCCTTCCTGTTGCTCTCCATGTTGGATCTTCCTTGCTGACGTTGACCTTTTCCTTTGTTCTACAGAGCTGAATAAACTGTAGTACTCTCGCTGTAGCTCGCCATAATCTCTTCCACGACGAAAACCTTTCAGGGTCGGGTACGGGGTACGCGATGCTTGCTGTCGCCACGACGTCCGTTGACCTTTCTTCACCGGTGGTTTCCTTCTTGAAGGTCCTTGCTGCCGGCCAGTGGACCTCTTCCTTGCGTAGGAAGTCAGGCCCGGTGAACCATCGGTGATTGCAGTCGAAGTCTTCTGGCACGTCACGCGTCGCGTCGTCTGCTGGATTCTTCCCCGTAGGTACCCATCTCCATTCTTGAGGTTTGGTCAGGTCTTCAATCTCTGCTAAGCGATGAGCCACGAACGTCTTGAATGTTCTCGGGTCTGTCTTGATCCAGGAGAGCACGATGCTGGAGTCTGTCCAATATGTTTTCTTCACTACCTTCAGGTCCATTTCTTCTTCTACTGAGTGCGCTAGTCTGCTTCCCAGGAGTGCCGCCTGTAGCTCGAGTCTCGGGATTGACACTGGCTTCAGAGGTGTGACTCTGACCTTCGCTGCCACCAAGCTGACGTGATAGGTGCCGCTCGGTTTTTCCGTTCTCCAGTAGACTGTGGCTGCATACGCTGTCTCACTCGCGTCTGTAAACGTGTGCAGCTCCCCCTCGGTGCGATGTGGCGCCAAACACCTCGGTATGTGAAGATCTCGGAGCAGTTTCATCTTCTCCAGGTAAGTTTTCCATGCTTCGTAGTCCTTTTCTTCTATTTCGTCGTCCCATCCAACGCCGCTTCTCCATACGTTCTGAAGCAGCTTCTTCCCTTGGACGAGAACTGGTGACGCCAACCCCAATGGGTCGAAGGTCGACATCACTGCGCTGGTGACTTCCCTCTTCGTAGGCACCTGCAACCCCTTGACGATTTCTTCTGGCGTGTTTCGCAGGTTTGCCCTGAAGCCGATGGAGTCCCTTTCTGTGAACCAACGCAGGCCCAAAGTCTTTTCTTCTTTCTCGCCGAGATCCACTTCTGTCTTCTCTGTGGTATCAGTCTTCACTTCTTGCAGCAGCTTAGGTCGGTTTGATGCCCAACCTCTTAATTCGAAGCCTGCCTTCTTGTGTATGAAGTCCACTTCTGCTGTTACCCTTTTGAAGTCTTCTTCTGAATGGAAACTATGGAGATAATCGTCCATGTAGTGATTCAGCTCGATTGCCCTTGTAGCCTCTGGATACCGCTCCTTGTAGTCCGCCGCGTTCCGGTTCTTGACGTAGATCGCTGTGCTTGGTGACGATGTTGCACCGAAGATTACGGATGTCATCCTAAACTTCTTTGGTAGCACGTTGCGATCTTCCCCTCTCCACAGGAACCGTAGGCTGTCTCTGTCTTCTGGCCTGATGCGGACTTGCAGGAACATTTCCTTGATGTCGGCTGCCACCGCTAGTGGTCCTTGTCGAAACCGCAGCAGCACACCGAACAGAGACTGCAGTAGGTCTGGTCCGGGCAGTAGAGCGTCGTTGAGGCTTCTTCCTTTTGATTTGGCTGCCGCGTCGAAGACGATCCTTATCTTCTTCTTCAACGGATGTACCACGGCGAAGTGAGGCAGGTACCATGTCTTCTTGGGGTCTTCTTGTCCTTCAGGCGCTTCTTCTGCATACTTGCTGTCGATGAGGTGCTGGATTTGCTTGCTGTACTCTGCCTTCAGCTGAGGATCCTTGTCTATCTTCTTCTCGATGTTGATCAATCGGTTCCGGGCAGAAGTGTAGCTCTCTGGCATCTGCTCCTCTTCATTCTTCCATAGGAGTCCAGCTTCGAATCGACCATCTTCAAGTCTTCTGCAGGTCTTCTCCAGGATAGCGAGTGCTCTTCCCTCTGAGTCGGTCGTAGGTCTTCTCGGTAATACCCCTAGTGCTTCAATGGCGAAGTGTTCCTTGATGGCTTGATGCATCTCTTCTTCTGCCGTGCTGATGTGAAGACACGTATTTAGGTAATGTACGGGCTTCGTACTTCCATTGTCCGACCCATGTAGTACCCAGCCGAGTCCCGTTCTTGAAGCGACTGGTTCCCCTGGTTTGCCTCTTCTTACTTCTTGAGTCACGATCAGCTCCCAATTGTCTTGCCCGATGAGTAGCTGCGGTGACTCCCCTGTGTAGTAGAGAGAGTCGGCGATCTTCTTCAAATGTTGACAATCTTGAATCCTTTTCTTGTCCAAGAACTGTGGTGCAAGCTTCAACTCGTCGATGGTTCGGACCCTCTTCAATGTCTTCTTGCTTCCCTGATGAACACCTTTCACTATCAGGTCCAACGTCTGAGAGTCCTTCTTCCTTAGCAACTTGCCTCCTACTGTCTCGATGACCAGTTCTTCTGTCGTTCCTTGAGCGCCGACCTCCCTTGCTATCTTCTCATCCAGTAGTGACACCGTTGACCCTTCATCCATGAGGGCCAGTATCTTCTTTGATCCTTTCGACCCGAAGACTTCCACAGGAACAATCTTCAAATATGCCCTCGTACTGTTGACCGCGTTTACTGATGCGGTGACTCTTGCTTCTTCTTGTGGCGTATCTTCTTTCTTGTCTTCGGGTTTCCTTTCTTCCGACTCCACGTGCAGCAGATGATGATGCCACCTCTTGCACTCCTTGCACGATGGCTTCCTGCAGCTCTCCTTCCTGTGGTTTCCTTGAAGACACTTGAAGCAGACGCGACTCTTCTTGACCGTTGCCCACCGATCTTGAACCGACGCCTTTTGGAACTTCTGACACTCGAGGAGGAAGTGACCACCCTCACACATAGGGCAGGTCTTCTCATTCTTCTCTTGTTGCTTCGACGAGTTAGAGTTCCTTTCCTTTTCCTTCGTAGAATGCGCCGCTTGTCGATGAGTCCTCTTGAACCCGCTCTTCTCTTCTGTAGTAGCGAAGGCTCCACACTTGTCTGCTTCTATGTTCAGAAACTTGGACACCAATGTCAGGTTGGAGAATTCGCCTTCTTCCGATGCTGCAGTGAAGTCGTACCAGCGGAACTTGAGGACCGTTGGCATCTTCTCTATGATCTGCTTCACCATTTCTGGCGAGTGAAGATATTGGGGCTTCTTCAATCCTCTGATGGCTGCTACACTGTTGCTGATTTGACTCGCGAAGATGCATATGTCCCTCGGGTTCTCTGATATCTTCGGTAGAGTCTTGATTTTCTCCAATTCCGCCAGCACCAGTGCATCCGGTCGCCCGTATCTTTTTCTTAATGCTTGCATAACTTCCAGCGGAGAGGCTTCTGAGTACAACAGGCTCTTGATTGCTTCTCTCGCGTTTCCTTTCAATGCCCTTCTAAGCCGCGCCATGTTTTGAACGTCATTAAACATTGGCGCAGTATCTTCATAAACAACCTTGAAGGCCAACCACTCGCTGCTGCTGCCGTCGAAGAACGGTAACTCGTGGATATACTTGGGCTGCGATGCTGGTCCTTCTCGTGTGGTAAGAGCTTCCTTCAACACCGACGCCAACGCTTGAATCTCGATCGTAGCTCCTTTGGTTGCAGAGTTCTCTTCAGGTTTAATATTCTTCGACTCTTCAGGAGGGCGTTGACCTCGTAGCTCCGGTTGTTCTTGTACGTCTTCATTCAGTACTGACGTCTCGATCCAGTTCTGGACCTGTGCTGTTCGATCTTCCTGGTCTTCATCGACGGAATCATCATCTTCACACTGTGCCAGTTCCAACCTGACGCGTGCTAGCTTGGCTTCAGCTTGGGCTTGCTTCAGCTCCAGGCGCGCTAATTCCTCCTTGGCTTCTAGTTCACGTCTTCTGGCTGCGGTGCTCGTGGTCTTCATTGACCTGGCGCGGCGACTGACCCCCATCGGCTTAAGAGTGGTCCTCGACCCATACAACTCTTCAGCCGGGGCCTGTTCTGGGGTCTTCTTTGTCGCCTCCTTGCGGGTGGCTTCTCCTTCCTTCTTGTCTGAAGCCGCTGTGGTTGTGGTCGCAACCGTCGTTTGCGTGGTTTCCGTTGCCGTGGTCCCCTCCGTAGCAGTAGTTCCTGACGATGTGTTCGTGCCCGACGTGGTCGTTGTACCCGAAGTAGTCGTTGTTCCCGTTGACGCTGACGCAGACGTGACCCCTCCCCCCCCTGACGCATCCTCTGTCGCGTCCCTAACGGAAGGACGTGACGGGGGGCGCGAGGGAGCATCCTTCTGCGACCTGGTTACGGGCATCTTCTTTTCTTCTTATCTTCTGTACTCTTCTGGTACTCTTCTGGTACTCTTCTGGTACCTCTTCTGGTACCTCTTCTGACACCAACTTCTTTCTTCCAAACAGGGATCCGGAACTCCGAAGGACCAACACTGTAATGGACCGACCGGGATGGCCACAGCCGGTTCACTACAGGCCTTTTATTGTTGTGCACACGTGCCTTACTTTGCTGGTGACGCATGCACCCACGCACCCCTGAATGCGTACCGTTTTTGGAAGATTACGGAAATAATAGCTAGGGGAACCACGGACAACGGAAATAAGAACACCTTTTTTTGAAGAGTTAACTTTGAAGGCTTCGGTCTTCCCTTTGATGTTGCCTCTTCGATGGCTCGGTTGCGACTGAACGAAGTACGGGCGGTCGTACCGTCTTTTATACTGCCCGTCCTTACCTTAGCGAGAACACCCGTTTTTTGAGCCAGTTTTCCTTTCAATTTTCACTAAGACCGAGGCCTTCGTTGCCTTTATTTACATACAATTTTAATCCTTACATTTACGTATGTTACCTTTTTGGATTCCTTATGAACTCTATTTTTACATGAAACAATAAAAATAAACTTACAACTAAATACAAAAAAATTCCTAGAACAAAAACTTATTAAAATTACGTATGAACAAAGTTTGATTATACAAAAACTTGAATATCTTAAAAACTACTTATCCGATTTGCGTGGAATAACTTGTGCCACTATTTTTATAGTAAAACACACCCCTTTCAAATA
The DNA here is from genome assembly GCA_036375495.1 of Agrotis segetum. Lineage (NCBI taxonomy): Eukaryota > Metazoa > Arthropoda > Insecta > Lepidoptera > Noctuidae > Agrotis > Agrotis segetum. The sequence goes on from JAQSVV010000142.1 coordinate 4,233,313, forward strand.
GTTTAATTCCAAAATAATCATAAACAAAAAAGTCAGTTTTCAAGTTACGTAATTCTTAAAGAAATCTAAAGTATTTACAATTTTTCCTTATAAAACCTTATCTAATTGGAATCTTATTACTAAAATAGAACACAATCTTACAAGTATTACCTATTTACACTAATTAATCAACAGATTCTAATTAGAAACACTTGTCCGTCACTTTTACTGTAAACACTGCACTGTTCGACGTCAAAAGGCCACCCACTACTTGCACCCCTTGTCGTTTCGTGGGGTCCCGTCGCCGACAATAGGCCTTTAAAAAATAATGATAGTTTCCATTAACAATTTTTTGATAAAAAAATTCGTTTGTGAAATATTAAGCTTTAAAGTGCTAAATTTTGCTCGATTCGAGTGTCCCCCCCCCCTCTACCATCTAAACGGTTATGTTTGGGGGTGTGAAAAAAATCACAATAGTAGTATACAGGGTGAATTTTTCAACTGGGCGTGGATGGCTATTTCTGAAACTATGAGGAATATCGAAAAACGTTGAAAGGAGTCTCGAGGCCGATTTTGACGAAAACTAAAACTGCATCATTGGATTTTAGAAAAATCAATCATCTTAGCCAGGAATCGAACCCGCTGTTTTTGGAAAAAAAATCACACCCTATATTATGAAGCCATTCGATAGTGTTGGTGGTAAGGATAAAATTCTGTGAAGTAATCATAAACGGCAAACTTAAGGAAATGGTATAATTTTAAAAAAACTGATCAATCTTCAAAGCAATGACTTAATTCGAAACATAAGTTAACCATTTCTTCTTTGAAACATTGCTATTTTTTATTCAACTCAATCATTTATTATTGCTGAATGCAGTGGGATTATTGAGACGTCAAATCCAATTTAACATTGAAAACAATGAAATTTTATAATTTTGAATGAATATGGCTCAGTAGGAGTAAAGTAACATAGAAAAACGCAATTTTATAAAAAAAAAACACATTCCCTTAAGTTTGTCGTATATGGTTACTTCCCAGAATTTGATCCTTGTTAGCAACACTATCAAATGGTGTAATAATACAGGGTGTGATTTTTTTCCAAAATCAGCGGGTTCGATTCCTGGCCAGGATTATAGATTTTTCGAAAATCTAATAATGCAGTTTTAGTTTTCGTCAAAATCGGCCTCGAGACTCCTTTCAACGTTTTTCGATATTCCTCATAGTTTCGGAGATAGCCATCCACGCCCAGTTGAAAAATTCACCCTGTATATAACGAAGTTTCAAAGAAAATTATCATGACTAAGTAGGCTTTACAACTTTACGAGTAATAGTCGACCAACTTATAAAATGTACTTGGATATCATATTTTCTTAAACAAAATGTATCGGAGACAACTGCAAATGTAAGTTTGTCAACTTTATTTTTACAGCTTTTATATGTATGTTTTTTGGGGATAGGTAGGTTTTTATCGTCAACTATTTTTAACTGAATTCAAAAAAAGGAGGAGGTTCTAAATTCGTCGTAATCTTTTTTCTTATGTATTTTCCCCGATTTCTCAAAGACTCCTGGACCGATTTTGAAAATTCTTCTTTTTAAAATTAAATTCAGCGAATCAGTTTAGTTAGTTCGCATAAGTATTTTGATGGGCAACTACGGAACCCTACACTTTGCGTGGCCCGACACGCACTTGGCCGGTTTTTTGTTTCATTGAAATCGGATCAGTCTATCAAAAGATATTTGAATTTAAAGTGTTCCAGAAGTAAAATTGCGGTCAGTTCACACCGAGACGCGCAGTTCAGTAGCGCGATCTAGCTTGGAATAGAAAAACTACAAACCTATTCAAATATGGTGTGGATTGGAGTGGAGTGGCTTGGAGTGGAGTGGAGTAGAGTAGAGTAGAGTGGAATGGAATAGAATGGTATGGAATGGAATGGAATGAAAGAAAGAAAGAAAAGGTTTTTATTAGACTCACAATAGAATGGGATGGAATGTTATGGAAGAGGATTGAGTAGGATGAAGCGGGATGGAGTGAGATGGAGTAGGATGAAGCGGGATGGAGTGAGATGGAGTAGGATGAAGCGGGACGGAGTGAGATGGAGTGGGATGGAGTGGGATGGAGAAGGGTGGAGTGAGATGGAGAGGGATGGAGTGGGATGGAGTAGAATGGAGTGGGATGGAGTGGGATGGAGAGGGATGGATTGGGATGGACTGGTATGGAGTGGGATGGTGTGGGATGGAGTGGGATGGTGTGGGACGGAGTGAGATGGAGTGGGATGGGGTGGGATGGAGTGGGATGTAGTGGGATGGAGTGGGATGGGGTTGGATGGAGTGGGATGAAGTGGGATAAATTGGGATGGAGCGGGATGGAGTGGGATGGTGTGGGATGGAGTGGGATGGAGAGGGGTGAAGTGGGATGAAATGGGATGGAGTGGGATGGAGTGGGATAGAGTGGCATAGAGTGGGATGAAGTCGGATGGAGTGGGATGGAATGAGATGGAATGGGTGCTCTAATCCAGTAGCAATTGAATAGTACTACTACCTTTGAACGACAGAGGGCGTTTATTACAAACACGTCAAATATTCTTGAAAAATCGAAATAAATTCTAAATATAGAGTTTATATGAAAACGATATGATTTATAAAAAACGTGGCGAGAATTAAGCGCTTCGCACTAAAAAATACATTGTTAAATTCCGACCTCCACGCGAACGAAGTTGCGGGCACAGCTAGTGGTAAATAAAATGTATCGGAGAACATGTTCTTCAACTGCAAATGTAAGTTTGTCAACTTTATTTTTACAGCTATTTGATAGGTATGTTTTGGGTATAGGTAGGTTTTTATTGTCAACTATTTTTAACTAAACAGGGGGTGGAATTTTGTAATGCCACCTGGAGGGAAAGTACTCTTAATACTGCAGATAGAAAATTTTGCTCAAAGGAAACATTCCTTTATTTTGGAATAGAAAGCAAACTGCATTCAAAGATTTTCGAAATTTTCTTCTCCCATCCGAGAATCGAACAAGCTAAAATCTGAAAAAAATGATACCCTGTACTTTTATTGCATCGATCGTTAGGGTGAATTATAAGGATGAAATCTCTCTAACAAACATGATAAATTAAATGAGAGGAAAACCAGGAATTCTTAAATTAAAGCTCTCGTAACATGTAACATGGTTCGATTCCCGGGTGTGGGAGAAGAGAATTTTCGAAAATCTTTGAATGCAGTTTGCTTTCTATTTAAAAATAAAGGAATGTTTCCTTTGAGTAAAATTTTCTATCTGCAGTATTAAGAGTACTTTCCCTCCAGGTGGCATTACAAAATTCCACCCTGAATATTCAAAAAAAGGAGGAGGTTCAAAATTCGTCGATATTCTTTTTTAATGTATTTTCCCCGATTTCTCAAAGACGCCTGGACCGATTTTTAAAATTCTTCTTTTTATTAAAATTAAATTCAGCGAATCAGTTTAGTTAGTTCGTAGAAGTATTTTGATGGACAACTACGGAACCCTATACTGTGAGTGGCCCGACACGCACTTGGCCGGTTTTTTTAGTCGTCTTAAAACGGCAGCCCAGTGCATGTATCCAATCACTAGTACACGTTTATAATAAAAAATTAAGAGATTTAAAAAAGGAGATGTTTTTGTTCCTTACAATAATGGCCCAACCGTGTACCTCAAGGACAAAAGTACGAAATTACAGGAAAAAAATCGTAGATTTTGAATTAAAATACATTGAATTTATTCGCGCATTTGTACCACCATAAATTGTCGAACAAAGATGTTATAACTTACAACCCAAGAATTGATTTTCAATCTGGCAATGTCATACGTCTCCGACATGGTCTCCGATGATGCGTTTCGTTACTTAATTTATAAAAGTGTGAAAACCCAAAAATGTACTTTATAGAATTTATTTATGTATTACAAATAAGTTTTTATTTCTAGTACACATTTTTTGTGAATAATCATGGGAATAAGAATAAAAAAAATACATTTATTTCACATTTCGTATTATTTTTTGCTGATAGTGGCGTGTGTGTCGGATCATTTAGTTCCCTTCAACATGGTTGAGCCGAATTGAATGGTACTGATATATGTATATGTCATGTTGGCGAACGGGCGCTGTCAGTTGGGACTGGTCATCTCTTAGCTGCCACGGTCTATTATAATTAGTAAAAACTATATTTTAGAATTCTCTTTTTTGTATTTACAATGGACACTAATGACTTGCCACATCGTGCTCACATAATGTACTATCTGATGATGAATGATGTAACACAAAAGTTCTGTAAAAATTTTGGCGATTGAAAAATGGTGTCCATGGAGTTTTTTGCTCTTTCTTCTCCATAGAGATCTACACTTTGGAATGACCACCTACGGTAGTTTCACAGTTTTTATGTCTTTTGACTGGGACTGTAGCACCATAACTATTTTGTACTAGTTTTATTTTATGTCTTTTGACAATTCAAAAGTGCTTGTACAGCTTGGCAAATAACAGTAGAAAACCGGAAGATGCCACTGTGCTCTGGCTACCAGCACTTGGAACATTTTTTTTTCACTTATTACGTTAGTTTCATGGCATTATAATAAATTTAACATACCTGCGTTCTTTGTTTACATCAAAATATCAGAGATTTTAAAACGTTTTCAGCAAACAAAAAGTTAAGTTCCGTTTCAAGACGTTCTGGCCAAGCTGTAATTGGCCTAGTTGAATTGAAATTAAAGATTTGATTTAAGGTTTTTCACCAGTGTGTATAAAATAAACATGAGTTTTTAAATGAATATTTTGACTAAAACTCTTCTGACATATTTCACATTTGTAAGGCTTACTACCAGTGTGTACAAGACCATGACGTTTTAAATGACTACTATTACTAAAACTCTTCTGACATATCTCACATTTGTAAGATTTTTCACCAGTGTGTAAAAGAACATGAGTTTTTAAATGACTTCTTTTACTAAAACCCTTCTGACATATGTCACATTTGTAAGGTCTATCACCAGTGTGTACAAAAGCGTGAGTTTTTAAAGTATTACTTCGACTAAAACTCTTCTGACATATGTCACATTTATAAGGTTTTTCACCAGTGTGTTTAAGAACATGCGTTTTCAAATGAATACTTTGACCAAAACCCTTCTGACATATGTCACATTTGTAAGGTTTTTCACCAGTGTGGTTAAGAATATGACGATTCAAATTAATTTTTTTACTAAAACTCTTCTGACATCTTTCACATTTATAAGGTTTTTCGTCAGTGTGTATATTCACAATATAACTGATTGATTGAGGATTTGTGACAAGCTTTGTGAATTTAGAAGGAGCTGCAGACTTGTGTTTCTCGGTGTTCCGTATAATCAGTAAGTCTGGCTGTTCAGTTTTCTTTTCCTGGAATATCATTGTATCTTCTATTGTTAGGTATAGCTCTGGTTTCTTCGCTTCAGACGCATCTGTAAAAATAAAACTGTTAAGTATAGGACTGGTAAGTATCGCAGCAGAACGCAGAGATCGGGATGTGTTTTTTTACCTTGCTCCACACAAGAATTTGCCCTGTTTTGTTAAAATTTTATCGTCAATGCGTTTACAATATTTAAACTCACAAACAGCCTCTCTTCATTCTCTCTGATTGTCTCTCTACGGTAACAGTGGCGGAGCATTTTCTGGAGGTAGTTGAACAAGTATGACATTTTTTTCAATTTCTCTAAGATTTAGATCGAATTAAAATAATCAGCAATGAAAAAATACACAATTTAAAAAATGGATAGGTATCTAACAGTTTGAATTACTAACTAACTTCCAGTTTTATAACTTTCCTTCCAAAACCCAGAATTAGTGTTGTTTTACCTTTTAATATACGAAATAGTGAGTTACTTTGTTATCTTGACAAACAAATAGAAACAATCCGAAAAATTTGACGTTTTTTAACATTCTAAATAAATATCCCATCAAAAAGCATCCGTAAAATTATCATATTTTGCGTATGCCGAGCAAAGGAGATGTTTCATTTTAGGCCATTACAAGTGCATTATATCAAAAAAGAAGAAATACCACAAATTCGGGAAAAATATTCTGTGGTGGATCTGCGCCTGATTTGTTGTGTACATTTAATAAATTTGTCCATCGAAAACGGCACTTTTCCCGATGCACCCAAGGTATCCGTCGTGAAACCACTTCATAAAAAAAAATCAAAATCGGAAGCGGGCAACTATAGACCTATTACTCTGGTACCAACTTTCTCGAAAGTACTTGAGAAGGCTATGAGTACAAGAATTACGAACTTCCTTGAAAAAAATGAAATTCTATGCCAACAACAAAACGGTTTTATTAAAAATAAGTCAACGACTTTGGCATGTTTCAACTTAATAAAAGAAATCCTAAATTCAATGGATAGGAAAGAAATCCCAATAGCAGTATTTCTGGACATGAGCAAAGCCTTCGATATGGTTTGCCATGATAAATTATTGAACAAACTTGATCAGTACGGAATTAGAGGCCCTGCATATAATTGGTTAGAAAGCTATCTAAGAGGTAGAAAACAGTACACAGAGATTGTAAAAATGTGCCCTAAGACTAACACCAAGGTAACATACCGGTCTCCATATGCAACCAATCAATATGGCGTACCTCAGGGAACTGTGCTTTCACCGTTACTGTTTTTAATTTACATTAATGAATTGCCTCAATCAACAAATCAATATATGGTATTATTTGCAGACGACACCACTCTATTAACTAAAGAAGCTACGATAGAACAGGCAATCAACGTCACAAATAATGCCCTTAAAGATATTCATGACTGGTTAAAGGAAAATAACTTAGAAATAAACACAGACAAAACAAAATGTATGAGATATTTGACATATAATAATAAAATAAGTAGTAAGAGTACAATAGACTTGCCAATAAAATTCAATAATAAAGTGATTGAAGAAGTTAATGATATTAATTTTCTAGGAATAAATATTGATAGATATTGCAACTGGAAATCTCATGTTGATGGGGTGTGTAAAAAAATTCACAAATTCATATACGCACTTCGTAAAATAAAAAACATAACAAACACTGATACTGCGTTAATGGTATACCACAGTCATGTATGTTCAGTTCTGAGGTACGGTTTAATTTTATGGGGAAACTCTACAGACGCCCAGAGAGCATTCATAGCCCAAAAAAAATGCATTAGATCAATTTATAGCCTTAAGTGGACGGATTCCTGCAAACCAATATTTATTAATAAGAATTTGTTAACACTTCCATCCTTATACATTTTTGAATTATGTAAGTTTGTCAGAAACAACCCGTCTCTTTTTGAAAAAGACGACAAGGCCCAGTTTAAAAGGAAGATAGTACAAAAACCATTAATTATTCCACGAAGTAGATTAAAGATGATTGAAAAAAACTGCTACAACATGGCAGTAAAAATTTATAATAACCTACCAAAAAAATTTCACAAATTGCATAACTTAGAATTTAATAGGACATTGTATAATTGGCTATGTGAGAGATGTTTTTATTCAATAGATGATTATTTGAAACTGAAATCCATCTGATATAATTATTGTGATTAATAATCTAGAATTGTAATTAATTGACATTTATTTACTTACTTGTTTATTGACCTAGATTGTAATAATTTAATAAACCCTTGACTGTATTTTACCATAACTTAATATTTAGATCATTTTTTCTTTTTTAAATATTAAAATTGACATTTATCTTCTTAATAATTTATTGACATATTGTATTGATTGTGCTAACTTAATAACACTAGCCTATATTTTATTTTATTTTAATTTAATATGATTGATTTGTAATATTATTAATTGGCATTTATTCTTTTAATTTCATTGACATGATTGTAATAATAATTGTAATATCAATAAATCCTCAACATCTCCGTGATGCATGTCAGTAATTTAAATAATTTAAATATTTGCATGACTTGTAAGTCGAATATAGTGAGACTTAAACCTTAATTTACCATGTAATTGTACACCTATATTCTAGCAAATAAATCATTCATTCATTCATTCATTCATTCATAAAAAAATAGTTTTTCAATTATTGCCATGTTTTATTCAACATGGCGTCTCGTTTGCTTGCATAATTCATTCTTATATAATATATAAGAACTTCGATAATTACTTTCCTGGCTTTATTGACGTGATTTTGATGTGAGGATTTTTTGTGTTTTATTTTGAAAGTGCCGTTTTTCTGTTGGGCTGTCCACTAGTAAAGTTCAAATTAAATATTTAATATATGAGACATACCACTTTGAAGTTCCTGCTCTGGTTCAATACTCTCATTCTCTTGCTCACAATCATCTTGTAATTCTTCTTTAATATCACGATATTCCTCCTCGAATTCAATACTCAAATTTTCTTCCCCACAGTCACCTTGTAATTCTTCTTTGACATCAAGATGTACTTCCACGGGTTCATTACTATCATGTTGTTCCTTTTGATCATCTTGTAATTCTTCTTTGATATCAAAGCTTTCTGATTGACATTCATCAAGTACATAGTTAACATGCTTTGTTGGAGTTATAATAAACCCATTGAAAAATTCTTTCTCATTTCGGTTTATTCTTAGTGTTACCTGTAACAAGTCGTTAAAATGGTTGGTCAAATGTTGATCAGTGCAGTTAAAGACTTCTTTCTGTGCCTGGAAGGTAAAGGATGCTCAATGCCCATACTGTCAGATAGTATGGTCGATAGACGAGTGTCACCAGAGCCTAAATCAGGTAGGTGAGCACAACAACATAACCATCCAGTGGATCAAAGGACATTCCAAGTAACGCCAAGATTTTCCCGTTTGCTTTCCAAAATCTCACCAAAAATTCTCCTATACAATAGTTTTGTGTAAAGTTCCATCAAAATATTATCAAGAAACCATATTATGTACATCAACTTCAAGTAAATAAAAACTTTTGAAGAAAACAACGTATTTTTTTGTTTGTTCCATTGCAAACACTCCTTTAATAAAGATGTCTGTGTCCTAGGAATCAAAGACAGTGCCCTGTATGGTACTCATATATACCAGCTTGTATGGTGGTGGACGAGACATCAGCTCGTGAGTTCGAACACTGCCCTGAGGGTACCTAATATAGGACTAAGAGATCCCACACGAAGGCTCCAAATGATTTTCCAACCCACAAAAAAAATATAATAAAAAAAAAAACAAAATATGGGGTGCTAAGGACGGGAAACCTCCACGAGTGCCTGAGAACTGGAAGTTCCTTCTCGGATACGTCCGGGGGGAAGCCCAGTTTCTCGGGACGGTGCGCCCTGGGGTACGGGCAAGAACTCCCCATAAGGGGTTTCCTTGCCCGTATGCCAATGTCCCGTCACACCGATCCACCACGTGTCCCTCTGTTTAGCAGAGGGCACAGTGGTTGGAGTAACAGCGGGCCCGGCGTGCACTAACCCTGCCGCCAGGCAGGCAAGAGGAGCGTCAGCATAATGACGGGGCCCCCCTATAGAGGGCCAGTCCTGCCGGGGTTGCGGGACATACGCAAACCTCGACTCTGGAACATGAGGGGCTGCCGAGGGATACCATGGATTTTAGTCAGTACGAGTCTGACAGTCCCTCCTGCCCTGCCCAGGGTGGTTTGATTTGATGATTTTGCCACGTAAAAAAAAAACCCACAAAAAAAATATGCAGATAGGTATGACATGTAGTTGTGGATACTAGACTATTTAACAATACAATACAGACAAGAGCCACACATAATACTTTAATAACAAGTGCCACAAAACAAAAGTCAAACCTCACCTCATCATCCTCATTCAACATCTGAGTGAACAGCTTCTCTGCTTCCAGACATTTCCTCTGCAATTGACAGCATTGCTTTAGTCTAGTGTAGCAGAAGACACAAGCGAGCATCGGTCTACTGTCTTCAGTTACAAACTGCAACAAAAAGTTTTGTTGAATTAATTGTAATTTTGTAGATGAACAACTTTGCATTTCATTAAAAATGTAAAATGGTTATAGAATATACTAGAATAGAATATACTTTATTGAACACCAAATAATAATAAGCAGTATTTTACAATTTTGTTACATTAACCATACAATGGCAGTCTTATTTATGAGAGTTATTATTTATCTATCTAATATCTTTAAACAAGCAATTCTTGTCTACTTATTTATATACAAAATCAGGATCTCGGAAAAGGCTCCAAGGATTTTCATGAAAGTTACCTACAGATTAGGGGTTTTCGGCTCAAGGAATCGATTTATCAAGGTCCCAGGTTCGAGAAAAGCTCGGTTCCCAAGATATAGACATTTTTAAAACCGGGCCAAGCTCGGTCAACCAGATATTTATTCATAAATTAAGTAATAAATCTTGCAAAGAAGATGCGTATCTTCAAAACGTTCATTCTTCTTTTAAGTACCTGTGCTTGAATTGTCTTTATTGATCATTTACTTACTGGAATTCCAGACAGCTTCTCGAAAAGTTGTTGCAGTTCCAAATTGGTAACCATAAACATACGAACATCTTCCACTAAACATATTCTACACATTTGCAGCTTTTCTACTTTCATATTGTAAACTAATTTATTAAAACTGGTGTTAACAATAAATTACTCGATTTTTGTACAAAGAAATTTTACAATGACAGATCTATCCTTCTGTCAAACTGTCATCTGTCAGTGATCTGTCATAATTATAGGGACGCATCTGATATCGAATAATCGGTTTTACGTTTCTTTCAGTTTTTTTTTCCGTTAAAACCGATCCTATACGGTTATTCGAACGGTTTTTGTTAATCGTTTTCTAGTTCTGAATTGAATGTGAATGGATCTAGATAAAAATTAAATAGGTATGGATAAAATTCATTTTTTAAGTTTACTTCACAATAACATAGTAGGTACTCTAAGTTCTTGTATTGTTTACGTTTATCCTTACAAATGTCCAGAAGGAAAAAACTCTGGAAATTGAAGCAAAAACACAGGGTAGGTAAATATTTCCCGCGACATTTGATTCTTGCGTAAAACAAGTGAACATCTCCAAAAAAAAACATTTATACCATTCCCACTTCAAAACGTTACTTTTTCTCACTGAAAACAGTGATTAAAAAGCTCTTTTTCTGAGTTTTTCTCACTGTTTTGGTGTTTGAATTTAGAACACATTGCTGCGGGCCACCCTGTCAGCCCCCGTGTTGTTAGGGTAATGTTACTCTTAATTTTAAACACTGTACCGAGTTTAATGTCAATTTGGTGGCTTAGTGACCGAACGATTGGACTACTTCGTCGCGTGCAGTGGGTTCGATTCCCGCACGGAGCAAATTTTCGTATGATCTACAGGTATTTGTTTCGGATCTGGGTGTTTGTGTATTTGGAATGTGGATTTAGATGTTAGTAAACGCACCTTTGTCTTTTTTTTCCTCGTTAACTACCTATCTATTATCGCTTTATTATTATTTTTCATGTTGTCATGGTATAAAGTATCGTATGTAACTCGTGAATAAAACGGATTTAAATCGAGGGCCTGTATCACTCGCGTCGCTCATGATTTAAATGCTTGAATCACTCGCTTCGCTCTTGATTCTATTAAGGCCCTCGTTTTAAATCCGCTCTTTATTCACTGGTTGCATAATGTACTATTAAATGTGCGTGACGCTCACTCACACATACATATAAAAACACAGTTTTCAACACGGAATCTGGATTTTCAATCACAGACTAAGTAGAGAGTATACACTTTTTCAATCCGGTGGTGCATCCACACCACAGTTACTTTCTGTAGCTAAACGTTTCCAAATGTTACTCGGTAATATCCGCCAACAAAATGTTATTTAATGTTATTAAGTGTTGACATGTTACTGTGAGTCGAGTAACGTTGCTTGATAATCGGTAACAACGTTACCACTGCATCCTCGCCGCTGACAAAATACTACACGGTAACATTTGTGGCTCCTTGTTATTCCAACAATTTGTTGTCGGATGTTACTGCGATTTGGATGCACGGCTAAGTAACAATCAACAAATAGTAACAAGGAGCCACAAAAGTTACCGTGTTGCTCCACAAATGTTACCCGGCGGTGTTGATGCACCGTAATGCCCTGGGTACACGGGGCTAGATTTTCAAGTTAGGATAGCAAGCTAGTGTCAGTAAGCTAGCAAGCTAGTACTTCTGGTTTCGTGTATTAGATAAAACTAGCTTAATTTCTAAGCTAGTTGACAAGCCAGTCTAATTTTCAGGCTAGTAGCGCCCCCAACCACTGATTTTACTATCCTGGGGGGGTATTACAACGTCCTAAAACCAGGCTTCTTCCGGCGAGTGAAAGTGACAAAGCTATACAAGTCGTCTAGCGCCATCTCGTTCACTCACTGGAACAAGCCTGGTTTTAAGACGTAATACCTCCCGGCTTGTGTACTACATAGCTTCATGTGGCCAGTTTTTAGTTGACTCGTAAGCAGTAACCACGCGTTTTGTTTATTTTTCTGATTTTAAAATGCCTTCCCTTTAATCGTTGTGAAATTCATCCAAAAGTATAGGGGCTGCGTTTAAATCCTTTATCTAGTTATATTTATACTGACTAAGGGCGACTTTCAACAAAAGTTAAACATGTTTAAAATTTTATTTAATGTCATATTCTATTGAATTTTGTGCTTAAATAAATTAAACATGTTTAACCGTTGGTGAAACTCGCCCTAAATATCAAACACCCCGTTTAAGTGGTACACCGCGTGGTGAAAAATGAAGCTAACTAAAATTTAATCTGCCACGTTTACGGTCGCCCCGTGGTATAAGTTTTTACTGAATGGAATAAATTTTTGCGACCTTTTTACCTCGCAAAATTTTATCCTGCTGTCAGATTAACATTAAGTTTTGTTGTTTTGCTCGATTCGCGCCGTAAAAGCGAATATTCTTATGAGTGAATATTATTTGTGGATTATGGATTTAATTAATATTACACCGGCAAATTGATTATATGTTTAATTAATTAAGCTGTCAATTGAATTTGACAGCTTACATTGACAGAAACCTATGACTCGAATGACTCCGTTCAGCGAATCCTCACTAGTTTAATATTTATCCGGTGAAAATTCGCCGGCTGATTTAAACGCAACCCAGGGGTGCGTTTAAATCCTTCTGCGGTATTTCGCCGGAAAAAAATTAAACTGGCGACGGTTCGCTGAACGGAGTCATATCTTTTTGTCAATGTTAGCTGTCAAATTCAATTGACAGCTAAGTTTATTGAACAAATAATCAATTTGCCGGTGTATTATAAATCCATAACCCAAAAATAATATTCACTCTCTAAAATAAAAATAATATTCGTTTTTACGGCAAGAATCGAGAAAAACAACAAAACTTAATGTCAATCTGACAGCAGGATAAAATTTTGCGTGGTAAAAAGGTCGCAAAAATTTATTCCATTTAGTAAAAACATAGACCAGCGGACGACCGTAAACGGGGCAGATTAAATTTTAATTGGTATCATTTTTCACCTCGCGGTGTACTTAAACGGGGTGTTTGACATTTAGTCAGTATAAATTTAAACTGGATAAAGGATTTAAACGCAGCCCAGATGATCCAAGTTCATATCTTTCTAAAATCCACGATCTTATCCACACGATAAATGATATTTTTTTAAAGGTTCTTTTCGTCGCGTACTCGCGTGCGGTTCATAATTGGTGTGTGGTCACCTCGGACACAGTAATAATACTAGCTTGAAATGATACAGCGGCCTCATGTAAACAGAACTACCTTACTCCAAGCCTGGACAGTTTGGCAAGACAGTTTAATTAAAAAAGAAAACTAGGTAACTAATTGCTATTCTAGCTTGAAAATCTAGCCTCGTGTAGCGCGGGCATAAGCGTACGTACCTATATCATTTACTTACCTACTGGAACTCCAGCCAGCTTTTCAGTTCCTCATTAGTACAACTTGGCAAAAAAGAGTGGGGAAAAAATGAGGGCGCTACTATTCATTTTATTCATCTACTAATTCTACTATATAAAAATAAGTCGGGTTTTCCTGACGCTATATCTCCAGAACTCACGGACCAATTTCCACGGTTTTGCATTCGAAGCCATCTGGTGGCGAAACGGAGTTCGCCAGGTTTGCTAGTTATGAATTAACAATTATGCAGTAATCGCTGCGAAGTCATTTAGAAAATAATGAAATAACGCAATGTAGGTAATTGTTTTTCACCGGTGCCTGACAGAGTCACTATCGGTTTAAGCCATGTCAGGCACCGGTGACTGACGTCAAAGCATAAAATTCAAAAGACGGCAGTGTGCCGTGTGTAGCACGTTCATAGTGTTATTTTCTATTAGAAATGACTGCCTGGCCATGAGACCATTACGATACTCGATCATCGACATCGACCGCGTTTGGTTTTTCACCATTGTGGATACGAACATGACATTTTAAATTATAACTTAGACGAAAACTAAAAAAAACAAACTGTCTCAGGAATTTTGGTTTGTGTAATGCGAGCAATAATAAAGATCTATTACTTATAAAAGTGAAAGCCTTTTCTTTACTCAACTTTTAATATACATAACAATATAATATAATTATGTATATTTAACAATTTTGTTTAAAAAAAGTTACGCAAATAATTCAGCGCGAGTGAATTCTGCAAGATTAGAGCCTTAAATAGCTACTTTGGAAGAAACTTTTTGTCAAATTTCACATTTGAGTTGCAAGTTTTACAACAGTGTGTACACGAACATGTTTTTTTAAAGTCCCCCTTCGATTAAAACTCTTCTGACATTTGTCACATTTGTAAGGTTTATCACCAGTGTGTATAAGAATATGCTTTCTTAAATTAGTACTTTGACTGAAACTTTTCTGACATATGTCACACTTGTAAGGTTTTTCACCAGTGTGTTTAAGAACGTGAGTTTTCAAATGACTACTTTGACTAAAACACTTCTGACATGTGTCACATTTGTACGGTTTTTCACCAGTGTGTCTAAGAATATGACGGTTTAAATTAATTCTTTGACTAAAACTGTTCTGACATATGTCACATGTGTAAGGTTTTTCGCCAGTGTGTTTAAGAACATGAGTTGTCAAATGACTTCTTTGACCAAAACACTTCTGACAAATTTCACATTTGTAAGGTTTTTCACCAGTGTGTCTAAGAATATGACGTTTTAAATAAATTCTTTGACTAAAACTCTTCTGACATCTTTCACATTTATAAGGTTTTTCGTCAGTGTGTATACGAATATGTTTTATTAGATCACCTCTTCTAGTACAACTATAGTGACACACATCGCATTCATATGTTTTTATTCGATCATTTGCAGCTGTATCAGTATTATTCACAATATTACTGATAGATTGAGGATTTGTGACAAGCTTTGTGAATTTAGAAGGAGCTGCAGACTTGTGTTTCTCGGTGTTCCGGATAATTAGTAAGTCTGTCTGTTCAGTTTTCTTTTGCTGGAATGTCATTGTATCTTCTAGTCTTGTTAGTCGTACGTATAGTTCTGGTTTCTTCGCTTCAGACACACCTGTGAAAATAAAACGGGTAAAAGCGGAATACAACATAATTTTTTGTTTATGCTAAACCCAAATCCCGATACACCTTTCAAGAATTTTTATACATTATATTTAGTATATGCGAAACCTGAATATAGTTTTTTCAGAATCGGCAACTGGGGGCCAATTCTCGGTATTAGAGATGGTGTCGAACTCGACAAAAATTCATTTTTTCTAATGACGTTATTTTTTCGACTAAAAATTGCTATTCTGGGGATGTCGAATTCGACATTTGTCGAAGGCTAACGTTAGAGTTCATGTCGAGTGCTTTTGAGCAGTAGAGATGTCATGTTGATTGTAGAGATACGTCATTTCAGAATGAATTCGTTAAGTTTTGGATTTTACAGTCGCCAGCACATCAAGCTTGTGGTAACCTGTCAGATTTCTTTAATGGAATTTCAACCTTATCACAAGAGTAGAAGGTTAATGTTTGATTGGTAAAATCTGACAGATTCGGGTAAGTTGACCTGCTGGCGTCTGTACATTGTGTTTTCTTTTCTTTGTTTTTTAAATATAAAATACGATTTGGCATCTCATTATCATCGATTGCATGTAGCGGAGATGAGGATGTTAAGATGGATGTGTGGAGTAACATTGGATAAAGTAAGGAATGAGTTTATAAGGGGCAGTTTGAAAGAAGCGCCTGTTACAGAAAAAATGAAAGGGAATCGTCTATCTTGGTATGGACATGTGATGAGGAGGGATAACAATCATGTGCCTAAGAGAGTGATGAGTATGAATGTTGATGGAGGAAGAGGAAGGCCAAAGAAGAGATGGATGGATTGTCTAAGGAGTGATATGAAAAAAAAAGGAGTAGATGATACTATGACGTGTGATAGGGGAGAATGGAAGAAAAAAACGGGTTGCGCCGACCCCAAGTAAAATGGGATAAGGGCAGGAAGATGATGATGACGACTTGGCATCTCATACCTACTGGAAATTCGATTTATACTCTTGATTTTTGTATTGAGATTTCTTGAAACGACAACCTTCGCGCAAATAACAAACTTTGTAATTTGTGTACGTGTATCCACGATAAGACTTGAAACCACTGAAAGATGGACGAGTTTATTAGCATTTTGTTCTCGGATTTATTGGAAAATGGTGAGCAACTGGCCAATACACGGCGACAACAGCGCACAGAAGAGAAGTCATTAAAATAATTCCCCTCCATGTTAAAATAAAACTCATGAAATGTAAAACAGCACAGCCCACTAATGATTTATAAACACAGAGTCCATGTAAACATAACAAAACGCACGACTGAACACGACGCACCTTCAACCCGGGCATGGTCTATGGTCGGACAGCGAGTTGCCCTTTAATCGCCGCCCGCATGCACGCGCCTGCGGTGACCGGAGGTCCGGAGATCGTCTGCCGACGTCCGACGCCGTGGGCGTCTACCGCTGCGGTTGGGGCGGAGGGAGAACGCTGTCCTCTCCCTCTCGCGGCCCGCCTCCTCCTTCACGAGCATTACTGCTTCGCAGAAGGAGGCGACCGCTTCCCACTCCGTCTCGCCACGCAACATGGCCGCAGCCAATGCAGGGCGCGAGAGGTCTCCGCCTATCACCACCGTGAGGACACGTGCTCTTCTGTGTCTCCTGGGCGATCTTCGCAGTGGTGACACCCGGGCGTTTCTTCCCTCCCTATCCGACACAGGTACCTCCCGAAATTTCCGCGTCCGATGAGGACTTGCGTTAAGCGGTAGGTCAGGACGCCATGACTTCTCTCCAGCCACTCCTCAAAGGGGGAGGGGTCTTACCGCCGCAATGTGTGCCCGATGTTCACTCGACTCGACATTTTCGTGACATTATTTCTATTTTGACTGAGAATACGGATTTCTGTTCAATTCGACATTTTTTGGTGGAGATAGAGATATTTTGATAGACTTAGAGACTTACAATTTCGAACTCGAGATAAATGGCGAAAATCGAGAATTGACCCCCCGATTCGATTCCAATAATTTTGTCACCAAACACCATTTATTTTATACTACTGTCGATACTAAAATCAAATACCATTTGTGGAATTTCATTGTCTTTAAGCGCCATTTAGACGGGGAGAGTTTCTCGTACGTTTCCGTTCGAGAATGTCTAAGCAACTATCGCAAGCAATAACCGCCATAACATAATCGTATCAAACTGTTTACACACAGGCAAGAACTAAAATCTCGTATATTATATCATACGAGATTCGCATATGACATTATCGTAGGCGATAATGTCTATGTTTGCTTACATAGCGAAATTATTGTAAGATGATTCTCGTATAAGAGAATCTCGACTTGTCTAAACACGATCTCGTATGACATTTTTTCACGTTCATACGAGTATCGTACAAATCAGTTTGAACCGCTTTGACGGTGAGTTTTGTCATTCGAGTTTTGCGATTACTAGGATATTCAAGGAGATCATTGTTCTTAAAATTACACATATTGTTGAATGTCTCTTCATATTCCAATTGTAAAACAAGGCAAAACGTGTTAGATGCTCCCAAATTATTTTGACTCGCTATCCATTTTTTAACACAACTTTTTTTCCGGGTCGACGGCGGGTTGTGTCCCACGCGCGCCTCAAAGAGCGTCAGCATAATGACGGGGCCCACCTCTCAGATGGCCAAAGCCTGCCGGGGTCGCGGGATTATTTCCTTACCGTGACCCCAGAACGCAACAGGCTATTGAAGGACACCGTGGATTTTAGTCAGTAGAAGTCTGACAGTCCCTCCCGCCCTGCCCGGGGCCGGAGGACTCATTTGATGATTTTACCACGCTAAGAAAAAAAAAAACCCACACTTTTATTTCTTTTACCGTTTAACTAATTTAATTCCTGAAGAGCAGACATAATCAAAACACCCTCACGTAATGCACTCATGTTAGCAACTGGCATGAAAACACAAAATGCGATTATTGCTTTGACGTTCTGTTTAAAAAAAAAAAAAAAATCTTCCTTTGCGAGGCATTAGGGTAGTTTCCAGGGTCAAAATAATTACATTCTATTTAGTCCGTATTTTAGATTACTTATAAAAAAATATTGGACACGTATTTTTTCTTTTTTCGATTAAACAAAAAAGAACAAAGATAATAGCCTATTTAAGTTACCTGTGACGTCACTCTGCGCGAAAAATGCCACGCATCGTGACGTCACACGTAACTTTAATATGCTATATCTTTGTCATTTTTGGTATAATTTACAAATAAAACAATACGTGTCCCTTATTTTTGAATAATCTAAAAGACGGACTAATTACATTTTTTTAGGCAACTAGCCTATTATCGCCCAAGTCAACGGGCGAGAAGAGTGAATGTTTAGACGAAGACAATATTTTATATTCTTTCGATTATCGTATATTCGAGTCGTGAAACTTTCCCAGTCTAAATGGCGCTTAATAATCGCATGGAGGTATGGCAGAGCAAGAGTTCACGGGCTCTTTTTCCGGGCTCTACATGGGTCTGATGTAGATTTGTCAGCGTCCGTAGCCTGGTTACGATCCGGGGGCCTCTTTGGTGAAACCGAGGGTTTTGTCTGTGCAATTATGGATGAAGTTATGATGACGAGTAACTACCGGAGATTTATTGTGAACCTTGTGACCCCCGATAACCGTCTCGCATGGCGAATCTATAAGGGTTCCGTTTTTTGCCATTTGGCTACAGAACTAACTAGCAGCTTCAGTTAACGAGAACCAATTTTCTGAATCAGTTTAAAGAAGGCGATGAAGTAAATTCATCAACAATATAGTATATGTGATGGTTGCTGAGAAAAGATGCTTCGTGCATCCCTAAATAGGTAATGTGCAACCAGTAATAACTATGGTGATGTGATTGCCGAACGTTTGTTAATTTTGAACAATCTTTACAAAATGTTATAGAAAAATTGAATGTTTTCGCAATGTTCTAACATAGGAACTTCGATAATTACTTTCCTGACTTTATTGACTTGATTTTAATGTTTCATTTTGAAAGTGCTTGTCTGTTGGGCTGTCTGCTAAATAAAGTTCAAATAAAATATTTAATATAAAAGACATACCACTTTGATGTTCCTCCTTGGGTTCAGTACTCTCATTGTCTTGTTCACAATAAAATTCTAAATCTTCTTTGATATCATGATGTTCCTGCTCGCGTTCAGTACTCTCATTGTCTTGTTCACAATCATTTTGTAATTCTTCTTTGATATCATCGCTTTGTGATTGACAATTATCAAGTACACAGTTAACATGCACTGTTGGAGTAATAATAAACCCATTGAAAAACTTCCTCTCATCTTGGTTCATTCTTGATTTTATCTGTAAACAGTTTAATAAAATCTTAAGTTAAATCAATCGTAGTCACCAGAAGCTATCCAAATGTTTATTTTACTTTTGACAGCTACATGAGAAATTACTTATGAGCCTATGCACACCACTTTAAACGTGCCATCGACAGCGCGTTTTTATCAAACAGAGCAGACAGGCTGCGTCTGGTCTGACTTGCGTGCGCATAGCGTCAGTACCGCTACAAACGCGCGACGAGAGACGGCGCGTTTGAAAAACGTGGTTTGCATAGGCCCTTAATAGGTTATTTTACTCAAAAAAAAATATTAGTCATAAATATAGAATTATAAAAATATAAGAATTGTATTTTTTCTTTTAATGCGCTAACCAAAATTAATGAAGATACAACACTTATAAAAAATACAAATTGTCACTCGGCCGGAACAACATTACAAGCGCAGTGACGTCACAAACTGGCTCCCGAATTAGTAAGCGTTTTACCGTTGTCAATATTCACTGATTATAAAAAGAAAGAAAAGAATAAAAATATGTGTCCATTATTTTTCAATATTCTAATATACAGAGTAAACATATTCATTTATGCAGTAAAATGAATTTATTCTATTTCGAAAACCCGCGTCTTCTGGACGCCTTATTAATTAGTATCGCTGCTGCACACCTCGAGGCTGAATCTTTCATTACTTTGTAAATGAATGAAGAAATAAACAACTTGTAGCCAAACATTCAGAAATAAATAAATAGTCAGCGTATATCAACACAAACTTCTATTTTCTAGATGTTTCTAGCGGAATTAATATCAACGGTAAGACTCACTCACGCTCAAGTTCAGAAACCCTATTTATTACTGAAGAGAGCCTCACATAATACTTTAATAACAAGTGCCGCAGAACAAAAGTCAAACCTCACCTCATCATCCTCATTCAACATCTGAGTGAACAGCTTCTCTGCTTCCAGACATTTCCTCTGCAATTGACAGCATTGCTTTAGTCTAGTGTAGCAGAAGACACAAGCGAGCATCGGTCTACTGTCTTCAGTTACAAACTGCAACAAAAGTATTGTTCAATTAATTATATAGGGGTATGACAAAAATCAGCCAGATTCATGTTGAGTCCAACAGAATTTCTAAATTAAAGATAATTCATAACATAAAACATATAATAATGTGAGAATAATATGCCGAAACTCATAAATTTAATTAACATTAAAAAGCTTATTATTTATGTTAAAGTGAAGTATTGAGAGGTCAACTCCATACAAACGAAGCTTCAAAAGGAAAACTGATTATGTATAATTATTTTTATTGTATTCCTTTTTAATCCTATTACTATTATAAAGGCGAAAGTTTGTAAGTATGGATGTATGGATGTTTGTTACTCTTTCACGCAAAAACCACCAAACGGATTTGGCTAAAATTTGGTACACAGATAGTTTATAACCTGGATTAACATATAGGGTAGTTTTTATCCCGATTTTATGTTCCCGTGGGATAATTTTCGAGTTGTAGCGGGTGAAGCCGCTGGCAACAGCTAGTGAATTATATAGTTCATTTTTGTTGGATTCATGGGCCGAGGCTTTAGGAGCGTATATTCCAAAAGCTGGCAACGTCGCAAGTGGTTGTCAAATATCAACAAGTTTTAATTAATTTAGCGTTGTTACTGAATGAAAATAAGAAACATGGCTCTGTAGTGCACTAAAAAATTGATAAGGGAATGCAATAATTAATATGATAACACCGAATCTATAGTTTTAAATGTAAAAAAAGCACTTGGAAACTTTCCAAATGCCTTTTATACACCTGAAACGAATACAACATCAAATTCAGTGTTTTAATTGCATTGATAAATCATTTTTTTAGTGCACTACAGAGCGATATTTCTTGTTTTCATACAGAAAATTTGCCAAAAATTAAAACTTGTAAATATTTGACACCTTTTTGCGACGTTGCCAACTTTCAGAATATGCAATATTTTTATAAAAGAAGTTGTGTTTGATTGAATGGTTATTAATCTCGATTGCTTCCCAATAAAAAAATACTCGCGCTTGGATTGAAATCACATATTAACTTACTGGAATCTCAGTCAGCTTCTCGAAAAGGTGTTGCAGTTCCACATTGGTAACCATAAACATACGAACTTCTTCCACTAAACATATTCTACACATTTGCAGCTTTTCTGCTTTCATATTTTTCATATTGTGAACTAATTTATTGCAAAAAAAACACTGGTGTTACAACAAATTATTCAATTTATAATTATTATTTTTTGTAGATGACAGACTGACCATTCCTGGGGTGCGTTTAAATCCTTCTGCGGTATTTCGCCGGAAAAAAAATAAACTAGCGAGGGTTCGCTGAACGGAGTCATAAGTTTCTGTCAATGTTTTATTGTCAAATTCAATTGACAGCTCAGTTTATTTAACAAATAATCAATTTGCCGGTTTAATATTAATTAAATCCATAATCCACAAATAATATACACTCCCTAAAATAAAAATATTCGTTTTACGGCGCGAATGCAGCAAAACAACAAAACTTAATGTCAATCTGACAGCAGGATAAAATTTTGCGTGGTAAAAAGGTCGCAAAAATTTATTCCATTTAGTAAAAACTTGTATCAGCGGACGACCGTAAACGGGGTAGATTAAATTTTAGTTAGCTTCATTTTTCTCCTCGCGGTGTACTTAAACGGGGTGTTTGACATTTAGTCAGTATAAATTTAAACTGGATAAAGGATTTAAACGCAGCCTTGGGGTGCGTTTAAATCCTTCGGCGGTATTTCGCCGGAAAAAAATTAAACTAGCGAGGGTTCGCTGAACGGAGTCATAAGTTTCTGTCAATGTTAGTTGTCAAATTCAATTGACAGCTCAGTTTATTGAACAAATAATCAATTTGACGGTGTAAAAATCCATAATCCAAAAATTATATTCACTCTCTAAAATGAAAATAATATTCGTTTTTACGAGCAAAACAACAAAACTTAAATGTCAATCTGACAGCAGGATAAAATTTTGCGTGGTAAAACGGTCGCAAAAATTTATTCCATTTAGTAAAAACTTATACCAGCGGACGACCGTAAACGGGGTAGATTAAATTTAAGTTAGCTTCATTTTTCTCCTCGCGGTGTACTTAAACGGGGTGTTTGACATTTAGTCAGTATAAATTTAAATTGGATAAAGGATTTAAACGCAGCCCTGTGTCGAGCTATGGTCTAGCTGACATCTGTCACTGTCACAGACTAAAGGGCCGATTACAATATACGATTCATCGTATCCTAAGTGCCTAAGCTGTTACTGTTATGGTGAACGCACATTGAGCCGCACCGCAGTCTCCGCAGTCCCCGCATTTCGAATTCTTTGTATGAAATTCTATGAAACCTCGCACACTGAGCCGCACCGCAGTCTCCGCAGTCGCCGCACGCATTTGAAACGACCGAATTCCCCAGCCGCAGCTGATGACGTCACCAACGTCGGCCCGCACGCAGCGGACGCTGCGGCTAGCGCGGTGCGGATGACGTCATCCGCATTTTTTGTCTGCCTCGTCGTCTGTAACTTTTATTGGAATTTCATAATCTTTGCAGTATTTTTCTTCAATTCTTAAAAACTACAGCTTATGTATCAATAAAAGTTCTCCTGACAATTAAATGAAGTAAAAATAATATACTTCGTAACGTTTCAATAGCTTTGTCTAAGTGATAGCATTTTAATAACTGTAAGTAAATTCTACTAAACCACTAGAAAAAAGCCCCAGCCACTAAAAGCAATATTACGTTACTAAAAGAGGAGTCAAAACCAACAATTTAATTAGTGAAAAATCCACTAAGTTGGCAACACTACAAAATGCGTGCGGTGACTGCGGAGACTGCGGTGCGGCTCAGTGTGCGAGGTTTCATAGAATTTCATACAAAGAAATCGAAATGCGGGGACTGCGGAGACTGCGGTGCGGCTCAATGTGCGTTCACCATAAAAGCGATCACACCACCCAATCCATCGGAAATTGGGGACCTAACAGCGATCACACCACCCAATTCATCGTTAAAGGTGAACGCACATTCAGGCGCACCGCAGTCTCCGCAGTCCCCGCAATACGAATTCTTTGTATGAAGTTCTATGAAACCTCGCACACTGAGCCGCATCGCAGTAGCCGCAGACCCTGAGACGACCGAATTCGCCAACCGCAGCTGATGACGTCACCAACGTCGGCCCGCACGCAGCGGACGCTGCGGCTAGCGCGGTGCGGATGACGTCATCCGCATTTTTTGTCTGCCTCGTCGTCTGTAACTTTTATTGGAATTTCATCATCTTTGCAGTATTTTTCTTCAATTCTTAAAAACAACAGCGTATGTACCTATCAATAAAAGTTCTCCTGACAATTAAATGAAGTAAAAATAATATATTTCGTAACGTTTCAATAGCTTTGTCTAAGTGAAAGCATTTTAATAACTGTAAGTAAATTCTACTAAACCACTAGAAAAATGCCCCAGCCATTAAAAGCAATATTACGCTACTAAAAGAGGAGTCAAAACCAACAATTTTAATTAGTGAAAAATCAGCTAAGTTGGCAACACTACAAAATGCGTGCGGCGACTGCGGGACTGCGGTGCGGCTCAGTGTGCGAGGCCATTAACAAAATGCGATGAGTGCGGGGACTGCGGAGACTGCGTGCGGCTCAATGTGCGTTCACCTTAATTAGGGACTAAAGGTGAACGCACATTGAGCCGCACGCAGTCTCCGCAGTACCCGCACTCATCGCATTTTGTTAATGGCCTCGCACACTGAGCCGCACCGCAGTCTCCGCAGTCGCCGCACGCATTTTGTAGTGTTGCCAACTTAGTGGATTTTTCACTAATTAAAATTGTTGGTTTTGACTCCTCTTTTAGTAGCGTAATATTGCTTTTAGTGGCTGGGGCTTTTTTCTAGTTGTTTAGTAGAATTTACTTACAGTTATTAAAATGCTATCACTTAAACAAAGCTATTGAAACGTTACGAAGTATATTATTTTTACTTCATTTAATTGTCAGAAGAACTTTTATTGATACATAAGCTGTAGTTTTTAAGAATTGAAGAAAAATACTGCAAAGATTATGAAATTCCAATAAAAGTTACAGACGACGAGGCAGACAAAAAATGCGGATGACGTCATCCGCACCGCGCTAGCCGCAGCGTCCGCTGCGTGCAGGCCAACGTTGGTGACGTCATCAGCTGCGGCTGGGGAATTCGGTCGTCTCAAATGCGTGCGGCGACTGCGGAGACTGCGGTGCGGCTCAGTGTGCGAGGTTTCATAGAATTTCATACAAAGAATTCGAAATGCGGGGACTGCGGAGACTGCGGTGCGGCTCAATGTGCGTTCACCATTAGGGCACGATGAATCGTATAGTGTAATCGGCCCTTTAGGTGATTGCGTCGATGTAGCCCGCGAAATTCAATTTTTTTTACGTTTTTTTTGCAATTTGCAGGCCAGTGACATGTTGTAACTATATAAAAATATGAGTTGCGGTAATAACAAGTATAATTTTAAATATGAAAAATACCAAAAAATTCGCTCCATCAGCTCTCACATAGAAAAGGTGCATCATGTTAAAATCTCACCTTTTCTATGTGAGAGCTGATGGAAAATTTGAATTTCGCGGGCTGGTTGGAGCATCCCCCTTAAGGTCAAACAAGTCAACATTTTTTCCATAGAAACTTCGTTGGGGTTTTACTCCATTATTTGACAAAGTACATCCAAAATTAAACATTGTCGTTTTGTTTCATTATTAATTTTGTCTGTACGGAAGCAGAATTGTAGAAGCTAAAGAAGCATCTTTCCAAAACGAAGTCCGTACTGACACAGGAAATTTATCGAAGAAATTAATACATTTTATTTGAAATTAATTGGTGCAGTGGTTATTTCATAAAACCCCAACTCCCAAAGGCTTTTTCGTATTTTTTACGCGCGCCTTTTACTCTGAATGATCGTGCATCTCACTGAATAAGTTTTCCCCTGTTTTCTCCACGGGGGGATGACGCTCGCGCACACATGAACAATATGGCTCGATTTCCGGTGAAATATCATGGTTTTTGAACATGCCTGCCAGTGAGTTCGAGCTCGCGACTAGCGGCGCCTTAAGTAGAGAGTATACCACAGAGTATACACTGTCCTCTGACTGTCCTGTTACCCCGGCCACTCACATGCGCGCAAAGGTTCGTACATTGTACGAATCTTTGCGCGCATGTTGAGGGCCGTCAGACATACATTCGCGAACTTCGCATATTTGCAAATGGGTTCGCATACTCTATGATCAAATTAAAACTAATAACTTTAAACTAAGGACCAAAATTTAACGGTGTATGAATAGGTACTTATACTGATCAGTATTTCCTCACACAAAATATAACAACGACACGACCGTTTGCTTCGCAATCGTGTGCGCAACTGGTCACACGAATGTGTAGGAGACTACGCGAAGGTTCGCGCACATAAAACCGACACAGCTTGGAAAAGCACGAATGCCACGAAAACTTCGCGAAGTCATTTCTGCGTTTTTTTTTTAATGCAACACGTACGTTTTAGCCAGGATGCGATCTTGAAGGAGTGACCTGAAGGTCTACATCGGTGACTGTCACTGGAACTCGGCGACGGATCGTACTAGATGTGGACTAACCTCAATTACTGGGTAAATTTCCACTACACCACGTCCCCCTGTAGGCTCCCTCGTGCTCCTATCACTTCACTCCCTTGCATGCACCACCACGTAGAACAGTGCTTGGAGCGAGCTCTGTTTTCCCGCGGCTTTGTAAAGATTTAAATAGCGTCAGTGATCTTATTGACGTTCACTCTGACTCACTTTGCAAGTTCCACAGAATCGTTGCAGATATTTATATGATATTATATTCCTATTTTATATAATGTATAATATATCTATAAATTATAAAAAAAGTATTTTAATTTTATTTTCTTAATATTATAACAATATTGTAGGCAACGGCGTAGCCAGCCATGTGCTCAGGGTGGGGCAAAATTCTAGATATGTGCTCAGGGTGGGGCAAGATTTTTTTGTGTCTTCTGACGATTGTCGAGTGTGAGGTTTCTTACGGATATTAGGGTGCTTGTACACGGCGCATGTAACCCGCTCAGGTATTGTATTAGGTAAGTACCTAGATAATTTAACTTTGGTTAAAAGACACCTAACAAGTCGGTGTCAGGGTGGGGCAAGCACCCCACCTTGCCCCACCGTGGCTACGCCCATGATTGTAGGTAATCTTTCTATTGTCACTTCCAAATTAATTAATTAGTTTCCTTTTGAACTCAAGGATTTTGAGTTTTACTTGTTACTGGCGCAGAATAATATGTATGTAGTTTTATTTTCCAATTAGGTACCTTTAATTTGCATGCGGAGCTAGCCTTTACTTAATAGTTGCTCTAATCCTAGCTACAGTATGTAAACATATTGTATAGTTATAAGTGTAAACAATTGATGGGTGGCCAATAAATAAAAATAAAATAAAATAGATGTGCACAGTGATAAAAATATGCTAACCTTATACCAATATAAGGAGGAGACGCCTGGGTGTCACCACTGCGAAGATCGCCCGGAGGACACGGTGGAGCATTCGGTGCAAGACTGCCCAGCTTGGGCGGAGCACCGACGTGTCCTCACGGCTGCGATAGGCGGAGACCTCTCGCGCCCGGCATTGGTTGCGGCCATGCTGCGGGGCGAGACGGAGTGGGAAGCGGTCAGCTCCTTCTGCGAGGCAGTAATGCTCGTAAAGGAGGAGGCAGGCCGCGAGCGAGAGAGGACAGCGTCCTCCCTCCGCCCCAGCCGCAGTGGTAGGCGCCCACGGCGACGGACGTCGCTAGATGATCTCCGGCTACCGTAGGCGCGGGCATGCGGGCAGCGAGTAAAGGGCAACTCGCTGCCCGACCAAGGACCATGCCCGGGTCGACGGCGCGTTGTGTCCCACGCGCGCCTCAAAGAGCGTCAGCATAATGACGGGGCCCCCCTCTCAGAGGGCCAAAGCCTGCTGGGGTCGCGGGATTATTCCCTTACCGTAACCCTGGAACGTAACAGGCTATGAAGGACACCGTGGATTTTAGTCAGTAGAAGTCTGACAGTCCCTCCCGCCCTGCCCGGGGTTGGAGGACTCATTTGATGATTTTAACACGCTAAAAAAAAAAAAAAAAAACCTTATACCAATATAAACCTATGCAGTCTTGCATGATACTTATGTTAAAGCTATATTAGCCTGCGTCGGCTTAAATTAATTTTGGCTAAATTTCAGCCAGAAGGCGCCGCGGCAGTCCTCGTAGAAGATGGCGGGACGAGCTAGATAAAACCTATGACCAGTGGTCCACTTTGGCCCTGGATCGTGAAAACTGGAAGTCATGGGGAGAGGCCTTTGCCCAGCAGTGGGATGATGTAGGCTAGCAGTATCAGTAGTAGTAGTAGTATCAGATTTCAGTAAGTGCAAACAGCATTCAATTAGACTGATATTAGAACGATAATAAACTAAATATGCTTACAATTGGTGCCCAAATCCAGGCTTATATTATTATACATATAGGAGTGTGTAATTTCATATGTAATATCATTATGTAAGAGCAACAATACAGTATATTTTTAAATATTAAACGCATTAACGCATGCGTCGCGAATCTCAAAGATTTTTCTTAGGAAAGGAAAAATTCGATCCGCGGGCAGGATTCGAACCTACGGCCTTCGGATTCAGTACATCCGACGCTCATCTCGCCGCGGCAGGTAAGATCCTCGGTGGCTCAGTTGGAAATGAGCGTCGGATGTACTGAATCCGAAGGTCGTAGGTTCGAATCCTGCCCGCGGATCGAATTTTTTCTTTCCTAAGAAAAATCTTTAACAAAACAGTAGTCTTGAGATTGTTGTAAACC
This sequence comes from Agrotis segetum, assembly GCA_036375495.1. NCBI lineage: Eukaryota > Metazoa > Arthropoda > Insecta > Lepidoptera > Noctuidae > Agrotis > Agrotis segetum. The sequence goes on from JAQSVV010000142.1 coordinate 4,261,942, forward strand.
TAGCATTTGCTGGTTGGAAATTAACAGATTTTGCATTCTTTCTATCTGGAATGGGGCCTTCAGAAGTTTCAGGATCTACTTCCAGCACTACGATGGAGAAGAACCAGGGTCAGCAAGTTGGAGTAAGGGTGCTCCCACACCTATCGACGCGGAATCGGCATTTTCCGTCGCCCTTTCTCTTTCTGTCGCTTAGAACTGTCATTTGCTAGACCGAGACAATGCGAAAGCACGCCACCGCCTCGAGGATTCCGCCGTGTGCTATCGCATTATGCTTTCTGTCTCGGGCCAGCAAATGGCAGTTCTAAGCGGCAGAAAGAGAAAGGGCGACGGAAAAAGCCGATTCCGCGTCGAAAGATGTGGAAGCACCCTAATACTTATTGGATAGAAGCTGACAACGACGATATAATACTAGACTCCTAATAACAGGCGACCGATGTCTGCCAACACATTAGGCAAAAAAGTCTTATATTCGTCTCATTTCGACCAAACCTGTGAGCCGTAAACATACGTTGAGACAGAACAGACTTTGAGTTAGCCAATCACAACGCAGTACCCCGTCCCCCTCGCTTACGTAGTAAGCCCCAGCAACTTGGCAGAATAGTTTGTGTTCTTTAGATCGTGCATGCGGAGTCTAATATATATCGTCGTTGGAAGCTGCTGATCCTCTTCTTCTGCAATGGCAGAGCAAAGTTGCGACATCACTAGCGCTAATAGTGACAAGAATATCTGAAGAAATGATGATACATTTATTGACATGCAATACTGCAGCGGAAATGAGGCGTTAACATCAGTCGACGAGCAGAAGTCAGAGACAAGCCGTTATTTATTACAACAAAGGTTCTTTCAATACAAAGTGACAACATTGTTTTAAGTTTGAAAAACGAACTGTCTCAGGAATTTTAGTTTGTGTAATGCGAGCAATAATAAAGATCTATGTTTATTAAAGTGAAAGCCTTTTCTTTACTCAACTTTTAATATATATTTATTTCACAAAAAAGTTTTACAAAGTTACGCAAATAACGTGAGTGAATTTTGCAAGATTATTTTGATTTGCCTTAAATAGCTACTTTGGAAGAAACTTTTTGTCATATTTCACATTTGAGTGGCGTGTTTTTTAAACAGTGTGTAAACATGAATTTTTAAAGCCCTTTGACCAAAACTCTTCTGATATATTTCACATTTGTAAGGCTTTTTCACCAGTGTGCTTAAGAACATGAGCTTTGAAACGACCCCTCCGACTAAAACTCTTCGGACATAGGTCACATTTGTAAGGTTTATCACCAGTGTGAATAAGAATATGATTTCTTAAATTAGTACTTTGACGGAAACATTTCTGACATATGTCACATTTGTAAGGTTTTTCATCAGTGTGTGTAAGAATATGATTATTTAAAGTAGTAATTTGACTAAAATTCATCCCACATATGTCACATGTGTAAGGTTTTTCACCAGTGTGCAAAAGAACATGAGTTTTCAAATGCTGCCTTTGACTGAATCTCTTCTGACATAGTTCACATTCGTAAGGTTTTTCACCAGTGTGTGCAAGAACATGCTTTTTTAAAGTAGCATTTTGAGTAAAATTCTTCTGACATATGTCACATTGGTAAGGTTTTTCACCAGTGTGACTACGAACATGACGTTTTAAATTAACTTTTTGACTAAAACTCTTCTGACATATGCCACATGTGTAAGGTTTTTCACCAGAGTGTGCAAGAACATGAGTTTTTAAAGTCTCACTTGTACCAAAATTCTTCTGACATATGTCACATTTGTAAAGTTTTTCACCTTTGTGTATTTTAACATGTTTTCTTAAAGTACTTCTTTGACTAAAACTCTTCTGACATATGTCACATTTGTAAGGTTTTTCACCAGTGTGTAATTGAACGTGAACCTTTAAAGTACCACTTTGATTAAAACTCTTCTGACATATATCACATTTGTAAGGTTTTTCACCAGTGTGAATTAGAGCATGAGTTTTTAAAGTACTGCTTTGAGTGAAACTCTTCTGACATATTTCACATTTGTAAGGTTTTATATGAATACCAAAACGTTTTAATAATTCACTTTTTTTAGTATGACCACGGTGACACACATCGTATTCTGTTTTTATCCGGTTATTCGCAGCTGCATCATTATTTTTTACAATATTACTAATCAATTGAGAATTTGTGACAAACGTTGTGAATTTAGAAGGAGCTGCAGACTTGTGTTTCTTGGTGTTCCGGATAACTAGTAAGTCTGTCTGTTCAGTTTTCTTTTGCTGGAACGTCATTGTATCTTGTAGACTTGTTCGTGGTACGTATAGCTCTGGTTTCTTCGCTCCAGACACATCTGTAAAAATAAAACTGTTGAGTATAGGACTGGTAAGTATCGCAGCAGAACGCAGAGATCGGGGTATATGTTTTTACGTTGCTCCACACAAGAATTTGTACTTTAACGCTATTAAAGATTATCGTCAATGAGTTTACAATATTAAAACTCACAGAAACAGCCTCTCTTCATTCTCTCTGATTGTCCCTCTACAGTAACAGTAGCGGAGCATTTTCTGGAGGTAGTTGAACAAGTACGACATGTTTTTTTGCGGATGCTTTCGTATGGCGTTGTAGATTTCAATGCCTACCCACCAATTGCGACCATTATCTAATGCACGTCTACGTATTGGGTGATGTCATCTAATAGATTTAAAACAGATGTCATTCGAAGCATCTAGTAGAGATGACATTTTTTAGGGTTCCGTAGTCAACAAGGAACCCTTATAGTTTCGCCATGTCCGTCCGTCCGTCCGTCCGTCTGTCCGCAGTTTAGCTCAGAGACGCACAGCACTAGAGAGCTGTAATTTGGTGTAAATATACGGATTTGTTGTGCCGAAAAAATGGTAAAATAAAATCTCGTAAAATAGTTTTTTTTAGGGTACCTCCTGTACTTACACGTAAAGTGAGGATTTTTTTTTTCTCGCGTACCCCTTAGTGTGGGGTATCATTAAATAGGTCTTTAAAAAATAATGATAGTTTCCATTAACAGTTTTTTGATACAAAAAATTCGTTTGTGAAATATTAAGCTTTAAAGTGCTAAATTTTGCTCGATTCAAGTGTCCCCCCCCTCTACCAGCTAAAAGGTTATGTTTGGGTGTGTGGAAAAATTCACAATAGTAGTATATATAATGAAGTTTAAAAGAAAATTATCATGACTAAGTAGGCTTTACAACTTTACAAGTAATAGTCGACCAACTTATAAAATGTACTTAGATAAATGTTTTCTTAAACAAAATGTATCGAAAAACATGCTCTTCAACTGCAAATGTAAGTTTGTCAACTTTATTTTTACAGCTTTAATAGGTATGTTTTTACGGTATGTTTTTTGGGGATAGGTAGGTTTTTATCGTCAACTATTATTAACTAACTTCAAAAAAAGGAGGAGGTTCTAAATTCGTCGTAATCTTTTTTGGTATGTATTTTCCCTGATTTCTCAAAGACTCCTGGACCGATTTTGAAAATTCTTCTTTTTAATATTAAATTCAGCGAATCAGTTTAATTAGTTTTTTGATGGGCAACTACGGAACCCTACATTGTGCGTGGCCCGACACGCACTTGGCCGGTTTTTTTACTTTAGAGAATTTCTTCTAAGGAAAAGGCTTTAAGGTGATTGCTTCGATGTAGCCCGCGAAATTCAAATTTTTTTACGTTTTTTGCAATTTGCAGGCCAGTGACATGTTGTAACTTTATAAATATTTGTGTTGCGCAAATAACAAGTATAATTTTAAATATAAAAATTGTCAAAAAATTCGCTCCATCAGCTTTCACATAGAAAAGGTGCATCGTAGTTAGATTTCGGTGATTTTAACATGATGCACCTTTTCTATGTGAGAGCTGATGGAGCGAGTTTTTTGATATTTTTTATATTTAAAATTATACTTGTTATTTGCGCAACACAAATATTTATAAAGTTACAACATGTCACTGGCCTGCAAATTGCTAAAAACGTAAAAAAATTTGAATTTCGCGGGCTGGTTGGAGCATCCCCCTTAAACGGAATATCTGAATTTGTCAACCTGACCACAGAATATATAATAGTACCTAAAGGCACAGAAGGATAACTCCCAAAAAGAAAACAAACAAATGTAAAATCTATGCACGAAAGAATAGAGTCCATTTTTACTTGCACCCGCATCACCCACCTACTTTTATAATAGCCTAAACTTCCCGTGCGCAAGCAAAAATGAACTGAATAGTGACGCGCGAGAGTTCATTTTAGTTTATCTGACGCCAACGACATTAAAAGGTTACTGTCGGTCAAGCTCAATAGGGTTGTGACTCGCGAGTTTGGGCACAGTTAGGTAGGAATACGTATTTTATGCATTGTTTAATTACATATATATTTATGTTAATTAATATTAACTTAAATATATATCACTCCTCATTACCTCCTTAAGTCCCTCAAGGAATTTCGTTTTTATCATCAGCCTATATCTTTTTCTGTTTCGTCATCGATTACTTCATATTCATATCGATTACGTGAGGAGTAATATAAACACCGTGACTTTTTAGTCGCCTTACAACGGCAGCCCAGTTTATGTATCCAATGACTAAAACACGTTTATAATATAAAATATGTATTTAAGACTTCAAAATTTAAAAATAAAATTTTAATTCGTTATTATGACGCAGTCAGGTCGCAAGTCGGGTTTATAATAACTATTATCTTTTCTACGTATTATTTTTATATTTTTAAACATATTTTCATCTTAAGAACAATATTTAAAAATATTTGAAATGTTAGGCTTTATTACCTCATCCGTGACATTCGCCACCCAAGTCGTGCGGTGCCTCCGCCGCGCGGCACTGCCCGCGACGCGCGCCGCCCCCGCGCCACGCCGCCGCGCCGTCAACGCTCTTATGTTTAATAGTACAGGAGCAGTGACCCGATTTGGTCGTAGAAATTAATTCATACTAGAGTACCAAAAAACAACAAAGTGGCTTTGTGTGAGAAGTGTGAGAACACATTTTTTTATTCATAATACGTCCTAAATAAGAAAGTTCTTTAGTTTTATAGGCTCGTTCGCCCACTGAAATATGTATAGTTGTATATCGAACATTTTTACACCATATGTAGTTCGATGTTCTTTTTTGACCATGGCTCTTGGTCTATAATTTTATTTACAGCTTGACATAAAACTGTAGAAAACCGGAAGTCGCCACTATCTTCGCGCTACCAGCACATTTACAGCTTGACATAAAAATGTAGAAAACCGGAAGTCGCCACTGTCTTCGCACTACCAGCACTTTGAATGATTTTATTTTATTTATTTTTTCACTTATTACGTTAGTTTTATGGCACAATAATAAATCTAACAAAACTGCGGTCTTTGTTTACATCAAATATCAAAGATTTTAAAACGCTGTCAGAAATAAAAATTTTAGTTCCGTTTCAACCCGTTCTGGCCAAGCCGTAATGATTTTTTTTTCTCTTAATAAGTTAGTTTTGTGGCACAATAATAAATCTAACAAACCTGCGGTCTTTGTTTACATCAAATATCAAAAATTTTAAAACGTTGTCAGAAACAAAAAGATTAGTTCCATTTCAATTCGTTCTGGCCAAGCTGTAGTCATAACTTTAAAGATCGATTGTTATCGTTTACGGCAAAATAGGTAACTAGTCCTTATCATTTTCATTTCATTCATTTCATTATCACAGGCCCCGTGTTGCGTGTCTTTGTAGGTAAGTAGGTAAAAAAGTCGCGAAGAGAATTACGATCGCTGACCTTGAATGCGTAGTGTAGCCATTTTCTGAGTTTGAACGTGTCTAAACAATAACGTAAACATCTTCCTACTTTCTACCGATCATAATTCGACCTACCTACGTATTCAGCTTAGGTGAGTGAGAGTGATGTCAGGTTTGATAATCGTCTATTTTATTTATCTTGGTCGTCTTGTAGGCCTAATTTGTAACCTTCCTAATCATGCTTAACTGATTATGATTACTAGCCGGTACTTGAATGACGTTAATAAGCACGCCACAAGCAGGTAGATAGTTTTTTGATCATTATTAAATATGTACTACATAGAAAAATATTCACTTTTTTTCTTACCTTTCGAAATCACGCGGTAGTGTGTGAAACGTGAGGCTCCTATCACTGTCATTATTTAAACAACCAAACGTTATGCAGTATTTTTTTTTCTTCATCATATATATATTTTTTTAAACTCATGCGTAAATTCAACCAAACACCAAACTTAAATATTATATAAGTAAGCGCGTGCGTAGTGGGCGGCGCGCGGCAACCGACTAAATGTCCACTCCGAAGTGGTCCCCGCCAATGCTTGCAGTTTTATACCTACACTGCGGAGTGAGCCAGGCCTGACCTAACCTAACCTAACTTACATACCTTTGAAAATAAAAGAAAAACCCCATTGTTTTTTTTTTAATAACCGACTTCAAAAAATGGAAGAGGTTCTCAATTCGTCCTCTATTTCTCGAAGACGATTTGGAAAACCGATTTGGAAAATTTTTCTTTCGTTTGAAAGGGTATACTTCCCAAGTGGTCCAATGATCATCAGGTCCGGATCTGATGATTGGATCCTGGAGAAATCGAGAGCAACCCTCAAATTTGATAGGCCCACACAGCACACATCGTTTTTCACAAATTTCATGAAGTAATTTAAGTATTTGCGTATGGTAATCATCATCTCATTAACCTGAGCTGATGATGGAAGGTATTGTACCTTCCATCAATTCCTCTAGAAAGGACTTGGCATCGACTGATTAAATAAATTATGTTTGTGTTCGCATATCTCCGGAACTATAAGTCCGATTCAAATAATTCTATTTTTGTTTTACTTGGTATCGTTCCACTTAGGGAATACTGCAAGTTTCATCAAAATCGGTTATGTAGTTTTTGAGATAAGGAATGAATGATAGATATGTCAACGATGTTATTACTTTATTACCCGTTCCGTTTACAAAATTCTAATACACATGTAAGAAAATTATGTACTTGACAAAACTTGTGGTTGAATATTTAAACTTAAACGAGTAAAATAAAAACTTTTTCAAAAACAACCACAAAAAAGGGTAAAATAACCTACAAAACTTTTCTTTCGGAAGTCGGTGGCAAAAAAGACAATGAAATTAATAAAAAAAGTCACCGACTTCCGAAAGAAAAGTTTTGTAGGTTATTTTACCCTTTTTGTGGTTGTTTCTGAAGGCGGTTACATTTTTTTTACAAGTTTTTATTGAAGATAACAGTCTAAACTATCCTATGTGATAATCCAGGTTATAAACTAGATGTGTGTGTGTGTGTCAAATTTATTCCAAATCCGTTCAGTGGTTTTTGCGTGAAAGAGTAACAAACATACCTACATACACATACATACTCACAAGCTTTCGCATTTATAATATAAGTAGGATAAGAAACATACCACTTTGAAGTTCCGGCTCTGGTTCAATACACTCATTTTTTTCCTCATAATCATTCTGTAATTCTTCTTTAATATCATGATGTTCCTCCTCGAATTCAATACTCAAATTTTCTTCACCACAGTCACCTTGTAATTCATCTTTGATATCAAGATGTACTTCCTCGTGTTCAATACTATCATGTTCTTCCTTAAGATCATCTTGTAATTCTTCTTTGATATCATCACTTTCTGATTGACATTTATTAAATACATAGTTAACATGCGTTGTTGGAGTTATAATAAACCCTTTAAAAACATCACTCTTATTTCGGTTTATTCCTAGTTTTTTCTGTAACAAGTAGTTAAAAATGATAGGTTAAATTCTGATCGCAGACACAACAAGCTATACAATTGTTTACTTTATTTACTTGTAACAGAGCATCAGACTTTATTTATTCCAGAATCGTCTCTTGAAAGTTTTCATTAAAACCAAAGCTTTACCTCTATCTGGAGTTTGGCAATTAAAACCCTAGAGGGATGTGTTTTTGATAGATTTTTCTCAACATTCTATCTTAACATTCGTTTTTTTTTTATTGATACTAAAGCTACAATAAAAAACTAGAATTGTTACTGTTGACTCAAGAGTTTTGGAGATAATGCCTTTCAAATTAGAGTAGACCCCGGTTATCCGAGAAACATTTTGCAGGGCAGTGTGGGACTATCGAATTTGTCGCATTATAGAGTACTGCCTAAGGGCGTGGACCCATTTCTACGGTGCGGCGTCGTGTTCGTACCCGCTCAGCAAGTTTATCCAAAAATAAAAATTACAGATTTGGTTTGATATGGACCGCGAAAGACATATCCACCTGTTGCTGTTAAGACGACGTGAAATGAAGAAAAAAACAAAATTAAAGAAAATATTTGGTAAAGCAATATCGGATACGCCGCGGCGCGGCACGGCGCCGTGCCATCCGCAGGCGGCGGTGCCGTGCCGTTGCGTGGCGAGCGGCGCCGCACCGTGGACATGGGGCCACGCCCTATAACCCCCATAGTCCCGAAATGTTTACAAAAGAGTAAAAATACAGATCCCATGATTAGAGTCTAGAATATGTTAAGTATGTATTTACTTTGAAGTATAAAGGTAAGCGTCCTCAGGTCCGCATCACACGTATCGGACGTATCGTACGTAACGGATTTTAGTTTGCCTTGTATTAAAACTCATACAACTGCGTCCACTGATCCGCATCGTACGGATGGCTCATCGGCATGTAGGCACATGCGATGCGTACCGATGACGTCATACGGAATGCCGATCAGTGGACGCGCCCGCACGCTTATTGAAACATTTGTTCTTTTTCTTTCTTGCATTCCTCTTCTGCTAAAAAACAAGCAAATAACAACTTCTGCATCGCTTTCCTCCTTTCTCACAAACACTTTCCGAACGTACGATCACTAAAAAAATCTAAATGAAGGTGGCATTGGTAATCCGATCGCTGCCGACACAGAAATCCGTTTGATGCGATGCATCCGATACGTACGATACCGACTTGTGGACGCTTACCTTAAATCATACTTCAATATGTATGTCATGTTTCTAGAATACATGAAAGTGAAACCTACATCATGAATACATTTAATAAAAAAAACTGATGTTTTTCTTCTTGTATATATTTATATAATTTTGAGATGTCTAAAATGTAAGATTTCAAGTGACTTCTGAAATATAGTAAGAAATGACGTTGTTGGAAACTTTTAAATCGCCGTCACATGAGGTCGCAAGTATTGCAGCAGCAGAGCGACAGCAGCGGATGCAAATCATTTTATTTTTCTTTCATTTCATTGTCTATGTAGTAAAATGTTGTAATGGCGAAATAGTTATTTATGCAACTGTTGTATAATCAACACTCATGTGATACTATTATCATACTCGGCTACGTCTCATGTGATAAACACACATTCGTGTTTTAATTACCTAATTGTAACAGTTGCATACAAAACTTTATCTACAATCATGATGTGAAACTTCTATAAAAGATTCTCATACCATAGGGTGTGATACAGTGTTGTAAGAACTATGTAAAATCAAGAAAAGTCTAATTGCGAAGCATTTAAAATGAACAAACCTTAATAAGTAAAAGAATTATTGTTCTTTTTTCAAAATTTTAGCGATTTGGTGGTGAAAATGTCATTGAATGAGAATGTTCTTTTTTAAAAATTCACAATATCATGCGTTTGGATGATATAATGATCATAATATCATTGAGTGTTTTAATTTTGGCAATAAGCTAATTGTTATAGGTTCCTTTATAGAGGATTAATACCATGATCGTAGATAAAACTATTTATGTTATTCAGCTTGGCGGTGATGGGACCTGAACATCTGACTGAAATCAATGGCTGCTTCACCAAACGTGTGCCCGAAGCACAAGCACTTAGCAGCAGCTATGTATAGTTATAGCCACTCTTACAGGACATGGTTCTTTTAATAGACAGACGCAGACATCTCCTGCGTAGACTAGGATGGTGACGGACAAGACATCAGCTCATGTGCTCCAACACTAACCTGAGGCTACCTGATATAGAACTAAGTACGTCGGTGACCCAGGTACTCTCTATGAGATCAATCACAAAGGCTCCTCCAGGAGTTGGAACGGATCAAATGAGTTTCCAAACCGCACACAAAATATGCAGATATTTCATGGGGTTGTGTGTGGATACCAGACCGTTATACAATACCAAAGAGATCCACACGAGAATACAAAGTTTTATACTTTAATAACCTCACCTCATCATCCTCATTCAACATCTGAGTGAACAGCTTCTCCGCTTCCAGACATTTCCTCTGCAATTGACAGCATTGCTTTAGTCTAGTGTAGCAGAAGACACAAGCGAGCATCGGTCTACTGTCTTCAGTTACAAACTGCAACAAAAGTATTGTTCAATTAATTGTTTGATGAAGAACACTTTCCTATCCATTTTGTTACAGAATGGTTTTTGATAAATTTTCCTTTGATACGTTTCTTCAAAAAGTTAATTCTTCTTGTTTGCTTCACAGTAACAAAGTACTCGTGCTTGAATTATCTATAAAGATCATTTACTTACTGGAATTCTAGTCAGCTTCTCATAAAGTAGTTGCAGTTCCAAATTGGTAACCATAAACATACGAAAATCTTCCACTAAACATATTCTACACATTTGCAGCTTTTCCACTTTCATATTGTAAACTAATTTATTGAATTTGTTATAAAAAACAATTTTTGGATTTAAAAAGAAAGACCATTGAGTGATTTATCTGAATTTCTCACGAATTTCTCAGCTTTGAAAGTTTGAAGCTAAAACTGACAATGACAGTTACTGTCACTGTCATAATAATAGGGACGCTATCTCATATCTGAAATCGATTACAATCGATGCCAAGCATCTACAAACAAAGTAGCCAAGGTATTTTTCTGATTACAGAAAAATGTTCTTTTATACCACCTATCTGCACCTATCCAAAGCGTTATGGTAACAACAAACAAATTGAACAATTATTCGGTAAAACTCGGTGTGTATGAACGATTAATGAAGTCATTCGGTGGCCCGGTGTGTATGCGGCATAAGATGTTTTTTTTAACTTTACTTGGAATTAGTGGAACTGGGAGTTTCTTTTGTTTCGTGAGTGTATTTGCAAACATAGAAACACACGTTCACAAACACTCAAACCCGAAACAACTACATGCAGGTCATATAAATATTTATTCCGTGCGGTGATCGAACCCTCGACACGAAGCCATCACTGCGTCATGTCAACCGCGCCCGCCGTGCGACCACATATTGTCAAATAGAAAATACAAGTATTTTCAGTCAGAAAAATTCTGATGCTAGCCGGAAGACAATCGATGCATATACAATATTGGATTGTGACACACATTGTAAGAAAAACTCTGACGAATCGACTGCTTCACTTTGTATTGTAAGAGTTTGGGCGGTAAAAATTGGTCTAGAAATCACGGACCGAATTCGGATATTGCTTACGCACTACTCCCATCTCTGATACAAATCCAAGTAATTTAGGAGCCATTTCCGCATACTTACCCCGTAGGTACACCCCGCTGCCTCTCTGCTCGTCCGCAGCTCGGATTCAACTCGTACGCAGTGTGCGAGCGTTTATACAACTACTACGGCTACTTCGGTCCGTCAAAACTCTTATCCGAAATGGAAATTCTATAATGACGGAAAGAAATCGAATGACGGAGATCGGCTAGTGCGTAAAGCCACCGACTTCCGAAATAAAAGTTATTTTTAACTTTTTTGTATTCTTTTTTGTAGTCGGTACTTTTTTTTCTCGTTAAAGAATTTCAGAAGCAGTAGGTACTATATTCTTTGTAGAGGCTAGCACATGTAATACCTACTTAAAAAATACAATCTTAAATCCTAACTACAAGTAAATGTGTTAATTGTAGTAGAATCTTTCTAGCTTCTCAACTTAATAACTTTTTTCCCCTCTTGTAGATACGGTACATCTACAGCGAAGGAAAATGTCTGGGCATCAGCAGAGGGTCAAACAAATCTAATGAAATACTGACAACTACCACAGATTATCTACATAATGGCAACTACTAATACCACCCTAAGCTGTTTATTTATTAGTTAGAAGAAACATTACTCTCTACTTTTGACGGTTTGACCAACTTCTACAGTCCAGATATTTTCTGCCCATACAATTATTACATCCTTACATGACACTAAATCAAATGACGTCATGAAAAAAATGATATTTTTTTCGTTCATAGGTACCTACTATTTGTAATATTTTGAAAAAATATTTGGGCCAACTTCCGCCGTCCCGATTTTTTCTACCAATATGTGTGAATTTCACAAATTTTTTTAGACTTTTCCAATTTTCCAGTATCTCTTTATGCATGCGGAATTCTTCCATAGAGGCTAATAAAAAAAGAAAAACCTTATATATGAGCAGTACGTCGAAAACTACGAATAGAAGGTAGAAGGGCTTATGCGTAGCGTGTCTTGGCTTCGTACAAAAAATTGTTTAGAGGCCCTAAGCTAAGTAAGGTTACAGATCTGTGTTACAAGATTTATCAAAGAAAAAAAAAAATACATAAAATGAGGGATTATCTTTTTATGTTTTCCCTAGTCAACGGATAGATGGCGGTGAACTTGATATGTTACTGCAATGAACGGAACGTCACGTCATTTTTTAATTTTTTTCACTTGGATGTAATTTTGAGATCGTAAAACAAAAAGTACATGTCTTGTCATTGTCAGTCACATCATATCACACAAATGGCATTTTGAAAATAAATAACAACAAGGAAAAAGAAAAAAATATTCATTTACCAGTCTTCTTAATTTATGAGTTTTCCACGCCAGAAAGAAAATGTCCCAAGAGAAAAAGAAGAGAAGTCTGTGCCTCGTGGATTTGTGCAAAAATGAAGGTATACATCTTTTTCCTAGAGTAACGCCGTCAGTTCAACGCCATCTATAGAGCTCTTGGAAACTACTTTTTTTTTTAAACTCCAAAAAGAAAACTTCTATTTAAAAAAATATTTATTCATTGTATTTCATCTGTCACTTTTATTAAATCTTTTTTTGGGATATTATAAATTGCATATCAAATAAATACATAAGCGATTATTTATCTATTAAATAATACATACTCATCATATTCTTTTTTACATCAAATAACTTACTTCACGACAAATAAACTAAATGTTTAACAAAACTCAGAGTGCAGATAATTCGAAATTATAGGTACATCAAATTATGACATTATTTTTTCCTGATAATGCAATACAGTGATTTTTTTTTGTACAAAAATACGGCCTACATAGCAGGGACTGAATTACCCAAAAATAAAGGTACCTTAAAATTTCGGTATGACGTCATACCGTTAAATAACGATAACCGATATATAACGGTACCGTTATTTTTTAAAGTAGCTGAATTTTAAGGTACAATATTTATACCGGTATATTTCGGTAGCAGTACCTTAACCTTTATAATAATAGCGGTACCGTAACCTTAACCTTTTTAAATAAGGGTTTTCTTTGATATACCGCCTCACCACTCTATCTGTCTCTGTCGTTCGCGATTGTTGAATCACTCAATGTACTTACGCGGGCTATCTGCCTCACGGCGCGGGGCGCGGGCGGCGGCGGCGCGCGGCGGCGGGGCGGCAGGCGCGTACTTTGAGTTTGTAGTAAATATTGTACATACGCATTTATCTAACGTATGTCCTTTGCTATAGTTTTTTATAATATTGTTTTACGGTTACCGTCTACTATCATTTCTTAATTCGAAAATTGTTTAAAGGAGATCATTTTTTTTGGGCCTTTTCTGAAAGTGCCGGCCAACGAAAAAAATTGGTACCAATGGGTAGTACTAGTCATTTGGAGCAATAGTTACTATGACAGAAAAGTTGTAGGATTGCTCTCGGCCAAGTTATACAAGTTTGAAGATTCGTAATTTTCATACATTTTTTTTATTTCTGAAAGTGCTCAGAAACACCAAATAATGATAAGTATTGCTAGAACTAGCGACCTCAAGCAATTTAACATAAAATATCATCACGCCTGTAATCCCTGAAGGGTTGGGCAGAGGTGTACCGAATTAAAATAATAATAATCTCTTAATTTTTTGTGAAAAGAAATAAAAACATGTTCTTCTTCTTCTTTTTCCTCAACCTTTAGTCACCCAATGCTGAGTGTAGGTCTCTTCCAAATCTCTCCACTTCTGGCGGTTTTGTGTTATGGCTATCCAGTTTCTTCCGGCCACTACAAGATCGTCTGTCCACCTAGTTGGTTGTCTCCCCACATTCCTCTTTCCCGTGCGTGGTCACACTTTCCAAAAACATATTAAAATATATAAATCTGCTGGTGGGGCCAGCATCGGGAACAGAATCAAAATTGCCTGTGGTAGGGGTCTTGGGAGAGCGACCTCCTGACAATACGAATCGTGACCAATTAAGTGCTTTTTGAATCAACCCCTTTTTTGGGAAATAGAATCATCAAAGGAGTTATCTCGCTCTGGGTCAACGACGAAATAATACTAGACTCCTAATCACAGGCGACCGATGCCTACACATTAGGCAAAAAAGTCTTATATTCGTCTCATTTCGACCAATCCTGTGAGCCGTAAACATACGTTGAGACAGAACAGACCTTGAGTTAGCCAATCACAACGCAGTACCCCGTCCCCCTCGGCGACGTAGTACCTCAGCGAGTTGGCAGAATAATTTTTGTTCCTTAGATCGTGCATGCGGAGTCTAGTATTACATCGTCGTTGCTCTGGGTTGAGCTGGAGAGTCTGTCAGACTCCTGCTGACTAAAAGTCCACCCTATTCATTTGGGTGACATTACATTACATTCATACATTTGTTGTTTTCTTAAAGAGCCTCATAGCTTTCGGAACGCGATACTGTAGAACCCCCAATTAGCGATGGGACGGGTTTACATCGCCGTGCAGTTAACGAGACTCAACTGGTATTCGACCTTGATATCCCGTGGAACTTCAAGGAGTATTCCTGGGGCTGCATTCAAGCAGTTACCCAATCTTGTGGGGCAAATGCCTCTTTTTAGAGGCTCTACGTGAAAGTGGTACGTTTAAAGTCCCTCTACAGGAACTCTGTGTCCGTCGTCTCCATAAGGAGGCGACCAAACAAGCTGGGCGCACCAGGGCATTGATGGCTATTCGGGTGATCCACACATAGTTGCTGGAGGGCCCCGCTTCCAGATTACACGGTGGCAATCCGGAAAGGAGGCTGCCATTTCTTCTGCAGCAGTAATGACAGCGAAGGAGGAAGAACACATGAAAGAGAGGACACCCTCGAAATCTCAATCCAGCCGCGTACGGCGAGTAATGGGGAGTAAGGACGACAGCATGTCGTGTTCCTCGCGCGCCTAAAGGAGCTTTCAGAGGCCCTTATAGAGCCAAACGCCTACCAGCTACCCTACAAAGTCGCAGGACTATCTTAGTAGAACACCGTAGCACAGTTGATGACTTTATTAGCCAAAAAACAAGGCTGATTCAGAAAGCAGTACTTTTAGTCAGGATTGGTATTGTTAGGAGGTCGCTCTCCCAAGACCCCTACCACAGGCAACGTTGCTTTTGTTCCCCATGCTAGCCCCACCAGCAGATATATTTATTTTAACATGTTTTTATTTCTTTTCACAAAAAAATACCTAACCCAAAAACTATTATTCATTTAAATTCGGTACACCTCTGCCCCACCCTTCAGGGATTACAGGCGTGATGATATTTTATTTTAAATTGCTCGAGGTCGCTAGTTCTAGCAATACTTACCATTATTTGGTGTTTCTGAGCACTTTCAGAAATTAAAAAATGTATGAAAATTACGAATCTTCAAACTTGTATAACTTGGCCGAGAGCAATCCTACAACTTTTGTGCCATAGTAACTATTGCTCCAAATGACTAGTACTACCCATAGGTACCAATTTTTTTCGTTGGCCGGCACTTTCGGAAAAGGCCCAAAAATGTATGGAGCGTGAATGTTCTCCTTTGCTCGTTTCGTGTTTTGTATTTATTGGTAGCATTTGTTCTGCTTTGTACAAATGAACTCCCAGTTGAGTAATATTTTAACCGACGAACAAAAAAGGAGGAGGTTCTCAATTCGACATGTACCTAGATATATATATTTTTATGTATGACCACGCATAACTTTTCCTAATGTGGTCCGATTTTAAAAATTCTTTTTTTGTTGGAAAGAGTATATCTCAAAGTTGGTCCCATTTAAACAAAACTAAAATCGGCCTCTAAGGGTAGAAAAAAAGGAATTAATTGTCAATCTTCCTACAGAATTTTCAATTATGAACCGATTCTGTTGAAATTAAGTTAACAATTGTAGTTCTGAGGACATTATTATATAGCAGAGATGTGGAGAACATAACATGATGACGACACCATCATCAGATCAAATCCAGATCCCTGTTATTTTGTGAAGTCTTTCTTTAACAGTTAACAACTGCTATATCGTGTTTGGGCTCATTTCACTCAGCTTGATGAGAACTTTAGACCTAGCTGACGTATTATTGCCATTGAGGGTCTGAGGATGGTGACGGATAGCAGGGGCAAGAGGTCCTCAACAGTAAACAGCACCTTTATCGTGTTTGGGTTAATTTCACTAGTCTTGATGAAAACTTTATACCTAGCTGGGGTATAATTGTCATCGAGGGTCTGAGGATGGTGACAGAGGGCAGGTGTAGGTCAATAGTTAACAATAAAAAAAATACATATTAAAAAACTTATATTTTTTTTAGTTACAGAAATTGACACGAGATAGGAAACTCAAAAGTAAAAAATAAAACCTTTAAAAAAAAATCAAACCGACGAAGCATCGAACTGAAAAGCAAAAAATAAATTTTAAAGCGGCGGCGCCAAACAAACAAACATTTATAAATTTCGAGAGCAGAATAGCTCGTCGTATAGCTTGGTGTGGTTGAATATATATTATAGTTGCTCGTCGTAGCTATTCGTTGATTGTTTCTTTGGCGCCGCCTCAAAATTTATTTTCTGCTTTTCAGTTCGATGTTTCGTCGGTTTGATTTTTTTTTTTAAAGGTTTTATTATCGTCTATCTTTCTAAGTGCTCAAACACGTTGACTCGCGGACTCGCGAGCGCAATAATGGGCGCGGTCACGAATTAACAAACATAATTATGGCGTAATATCCAAGTGTTCACGTACGAAACGCACGGTAACGGGCAAGCTAACGTCTGACGTGCGCGGCGCGCTAGCGGCAGTATCAAAGGCGTGAGGTGTTTGTGTGTGTCTCTTTAGCCGCCAGGGGTTTGAGCGAGCGACAAGTTCATACAGATTAAACTTTCCTACCTGACGTCTAGAGTAAATCGCGCACTCTCCGCTTGTTTGACTTGAACACACGCAGATATCTCACGTGTTTGATATTGTCGCGCGCGTCAGCGGGGTCTAAGGCTGCTTTTCCACCAGAGATGCGCTATGCTACGTTGCTAAGGATGCGTTTGATAGCCACCAATCATACTCAATATGTGTGTGTGCGTTATGAAAACAAATGAATGTGATTGGTGGATAACAAACATATCCGTAGCAACGTAGCACAGCGCATCTCTGGTAGAAAGGCAGCCTAAGTAGCTTGCCCGCTGCTTAGACCACTTAAGGTGCGTACAGACTATATAACATAACATGTTATATAACAATGTTATTTAACATGTTTCAGATGATGTGGACACAGAATGTTATATAACATTGTGGATAGCACTGAAGAAAGACAAACGACAATTGTTATATAACATTGTTAGACTAATGTGTACGGTATGGTTTTATGTTGCAATGTTATATAACAATGTTAGGGGAAACAGGGGACACTTGATCCCCAGCGGTGGCTGTCGTTGCCAGGACTGGGGGGTGCCCTACCGATCAGGTGAGGGTGGGCGCCCTCCGTTCGGGCTTCGCGGGGTTGCAGACCGTCACGGTTAGCTACCCAGTGTCGGCGGCCAAAAAGCTGCAGGAGGGCCGAAGGCTCCTGGTTCGTTGGGTGTCTTCCCAGGTGAAGGTCCTGAAGCCCAGACCCCTGAGGTGCTTCCGCTGCCAAGTGGGTAACCACGCGGCATGCAATTGCACCTCGGAGGTAGACCGCAGTGACAGGTGCTTCCGCTGCGGCCAGTCCGGTCACAAGGCCGGCTCGTGCTCTGCCCCGCCTCACTGCTTCGCATGTGAGACGGCTGGCAAGCCGGCCGATCACCGGGCTATGGGCAGGTCCTGCGCCCCACCCGCCAAGGCCAGGGGCTGAGGTAGGCCCTCTGCCGCCGCCGTCACAGCCACTCCCGCCGCCGCCGCCACCGCTTTTGCTGCCGCCGCCGCCGCCGCCGCCGTGGACGTACCCCCGCGGCGTAATGGCCCCATTGCGCTTCCTCCAGGCGAACATCAACCACTGCTCAGGATCTCTTGCTCCAGAGCATGGCACAGTGGTTGATCAACGTCGCCGTGGTCGCCGAGCCGTACTTTGTCGTGCCCAGAAATGACTGGGTGACGGACTTGGACGGCTCGGCGACCCTCATCTCATCGGCCGCCGCCGGTACCCCGCCCCTCGATCACGTCAAGAGAGGGCGCGGGATCGTCGCAGCACGGATCGGGGAGACCGCCGTGATAGGCGTATATTTCTCCCCGAGCCAAACTCTCGCCGAGTTCCAGGACTCCCTATCGGAGCTGGGAGACGTCGTCGTCGCCTTCGGTTCTCTCCCCGCGCTCGTCCTGGGGGACTTCAACGCCAAGAGTTCCCGGTTTACGGTCGTTATGCGGGGCAGAAGGCTGGAGCACTGGGCCCTGGCACAGGGCCTAGTCATCGAGAACCGGGGTTCTGTCCCCATGTGCGTGCGGTGGGCGGTCGAGTCGGTTGGTGGACGTTACGTTCGCCACCTCAGACTTGTCGCCGCGCGTCTCCGGATGGCGCGTTGTGGTAGAGGTGGAGACCTATTCCGATCACCGGTATATCCGGTTTGACGTCTCCGCCCAGTCCTCAGGTCCCAAGTGGACGGAACCCAAATGGTCCGCGATGGGCGCTGAAGCAGTTGGACCGAAAGCTATTCCTGGAAGCCTCGATCGTGCAGACCTGGGTGTCACCACCGGACAGGCCTGCCGACATAGACGACGAGGCCGAGTGGTTCCGGGAGGCCATGTCGGAAATCGGCGACGTGGCCATACCCCGGGTCCGGCAAAGACGCGCCCAGCATCAGCTGTACTGGTGGTCGAGCGAGCTGGCAGCGCTGCGCGAGGCGTGCGTTCCCGCGCGACGCCGGTACACCAGATTCCGCAGGCGCCGCACCCGACCTCCGGATGCGGCGACTGTAGAGGCTTAGGCTCCCCCGTTGACGCAGAGTCTCCGGCCTCAGTTCCTGGAGGAAGTGGTGAGCGCCTTGTTCCCATCGCGAGGGGAGCATACTCCCCCCACCCATGGCTCCACCACCGACGGAACCTGACGGTGAAGCTGACGCAAACGCGGACTACAGCGACGTCTACGACGCTCCAGAAGTGACCGAGGTAGAGCTGAGAGCCTTTCGGCCTTTAGCCGTAGTACCTGGCGGTACTACGGCTAAAGGCCGAAAATACCGCCCCAGGTCCCGACGGCCTGCCAGGAAGCCTGGGCCTCGACTGGGGGGGCTCTTCAGCGCGTGCCTGGAGAGGGGCCAGTTCCCGCGTCACTGGAAGATGGGGAAGCTGGTCCTGATTCAGAAGCCCGGGCGCCCTGCTGACTATCCGTCCGCATTCCGGCCCATCGTGCTGCTCGACGAGGTGGGCAAGCTCTTTGAGAGAGTCATTGCAGACCGCCTCGTCGGGCACCTGAATCGGGTGGGTCCGGACCTTGCGGAGAGCTAGTTTGGCTTCCGCAGGGGGCACTCGACGGTGGATGCCATCATGAGCTTGAGAGCCCTCACGACGGGGGATGCAGTGGCCCGGGGCAGGGTCGTCTTGGCGGTGTCTTTGGACATCACCAACGCCTTTAACACCCTGCCCTGGAGTTGCATCAGGGAGGCACTCCGGTATCACCGGGTGCCGACCTACCTCCGTCGCATAGTCGAGGACTACCTGACGGACAGAGCCGTCATCTACCCCGGTCACCGGGGAGAATGGAACCGGCGAGAGATGTCGTGCGGTGTTCCACAGGGTTCGGTCCTGGGGCCGCACCTGTGGAACATCGGTTACGACTATGTGCTGCGCGGCGACCTCCCTGACGGCGTCGGCATAATATGTTACGCCGATGACACGCTCGTCCTTGCAGAGGAAGAGTCGCACCAGGCGGCGGTTGACCTGGTGGTCGTCTGAACGCGCCACGGACCGTGTCCCACATAACGGTGGGAGGGGTTCGCATCGAGGTCGAGTCGAGGATGAAGTACCTGGGACTCGCCTTCGATAGCCGATGGAACTTCAGGGAGCACTTCCTGCGTTTGGCCCCAAAACTGAACCGGGCCCCCAATCTCAGCGGGCCAAACGCCTCCTGCCTCCTGTAAAAAGAGGGGCGGTAAGACCCCTCTTTGAGGAGTGGGTGGAGAGACGTCAAGGCGTCCTGACCTATCGAATGACGCAGGGCCTCACCGGACACGGAAGTTTCGGGAGTTACCTGTGTCGGATAGGGGGAGAAGAAACGCCCGGGTGTAACCACTGCGAAGATCGCCCGGAGGACACAGTAGAGCATACGGTGCAAGACTGCCCAGCTTGGGCAGAGCACCGACGACGTGTCCTCACGGCGGCGATAGGCGGAGACCTCTCGCGCCCGGCATTGGTCACGGCCATGCTGCGGGGAAAGACGGAGTGGGAAGCGGTCGCCTCCTTCTGCGAAGCAGTAATGCTCGTGAAGGAGGAGGCGGGCCGCGAGAGGAAGAGGACAGCGTCCTTCCTCTGCTCCAACCACAGTGTTAGACGCCCGCGGCGTCGGACTTCGGCTGACGTTCACTGGCCACCGTTGTCGCGGGCATGCGGGCAGCGAGTAAAGGGCAACTCGCTGCCCGACCATAGATCATGCCTGGGTCGACGGCGCGTTGTGTCGCACGCGCGCCTCAAAGAGCGTCAGCATAATGACGGGGCCCCCTCGCAGAGGGCCAAAGGCTGCCGGGGTCGCGGGATTTTATTTCCTCACCGTGACCCCGGAACATAAAGGGCTATTGAAGGACACCTTGGATTTTAGTCAGTACAGTCAAGTCTGACAGACCCTCCCGCCCTGCCCGGGTTGGGAGGACTCATTTGATGATTTTACCACGCTAAAAGAAAAAAAAAGTAGGTAAACTAGAAACAATAAAAACATATCCACTGATAAAATAAAAACACATAATACGTATGTTTTCAGCAAAATTAAATATCACGTAATGTTCCTATGGGGATGGCAACTCAAAGCTAATCGTAGATGGCGCTGCGATAGTTGGTCCCACGTCTACCTTGTACAAAAAAACAAACAAGATTATTTGTTATAAAAATTGAGTATAAATACAAAACAAATATGGAAAATTATTCGTCCATGCAAGTACTATATACTAAAAGAAGAATTAAGACGCCGCGGCGCATCTACAAGAGGAAAAAAGTGATTTAATTGAGTGGTTATACATTTGATTTTACCGTAATAAATCCACAATTACTTGTAGTTGAGGTTTCAATTTTGAGTTTAGGTATGTAATGTTTTACCTGTCCTCTCCTTTATCAAGAATATAATGCTGGTTTTGACTTTCTATTTTGATAAAATATCATAATGTTTTAAGTCAGTAATTTTTAACCTTTTTTTCTATTTAGATTCGAGAAATATCACAATATATTTAATTTCTTAACACCACAACTATTACAAAACTCGTTCCAGGTGATAATTCTTCGATTTTCGAGCGATGCAATACTGGTACTTAACCTCCAAAAGAAAAGTAGATATTATTTTGAAAAGTGTATTCCATCATTTTTACAGCTTATTACACAACATCTAGTCATTTTACATCAATAAATGGTTTTTTTCTGAAAATTCCTTTGATTTTACAGTTCTTTGGGGACCAAACTGTCATTTTCACTTTGACACTTGCCTTCCCCATTGTCACAAAATCTGTTAATTTGTGACTGGCGAAAGTTTGGAATGTGTATATTTTTAAACGCAGCATTTTCATTTTATCATAATTCATCATTATAACATACTCGCCTATATATATCTCCCTTAGGGAAATGTACCATGTGTATCTAGCTATGTCGAGGTTTTAAAAAAACATTGGAAAAAAATCGACCATTATTAACACTTTTTCTATGAAACAACGCTTAAATTGATAATTATCCAAAATAATTTTTCTAACAAACTATTTAATCCAAATAAAAACTTTCGAAAAATATTTCTTACAACACGAAACACAAAATCATCCGCCATCTGCTCAACTACCGACACGGGTACCAATTTAAGAAAGTTAGGTCGTACCCATAGGCTACAAATGTGGCCTCTCTTAATTTAAATAGTATTCACAGAAGCTCTGTAAATCCAGTGTATCTAGTCTCCCGTAAGGATAAAGTGGCCTCAGTTTCCCCTATATAACATTACGCACCTTAAAAAATCTATGTGATAGAGGAGGAGCTCGTGGCTAAATAATCACAGCCGCACAAGCCGATCTTCCGGGTTAAGCCGCGCTTGCCGATCTTGGTCGGTGGATGGGTGACCATCTATCATAGCGAGTTTCCTCCGTGAATCGGAAAGCACGTCAAGCCGTTGGTCCCGGCTGTCATTTGTAGATCTTTGACAGTCGTTACTGTTAGTCAGAAGCTCTAAGTCTGACAACCAGTCTTACCAAGGGGTATCGTATTATCCAGTTACTGGGTTGTGGAGGTCCGACAGGCAGTCGCTCCATGTAAAATACTGATATCCAGCTGAATCTGGTTTGACTGGAAGCCGACCCCAATATAGTTGGGAAAAGGCTAGGCAGATGATGATGACCTTAAGAATCTATGTACAAAATTTCAAGACTATATCACGAAAAATCATCAAGTGGTAAGCTTGTTAGATAAGTTAGTACCTGGTTGTCCGTTCAAAAACATGCTCACTTCGCGGCTGGGCGCACAATCCGTGCCATGTCGTATATTCATTGATAATAGTTTGGCAATAGATAACTAAGCGGTTAAATGGTGATACAATTTAAAAAAATGGAACAAAATAAAACATTGTGTAAAAATTATTTGAATCGATTCAGTTGCTTATTTTGAATTAAACTACATAATATACCTATTCAGGTTTTGCATAAAAGCAATGATTAATATTTCGACCTATACATAAAACGAACACCAAACCATTTCTGAGCTTTGTGTAGGTAACATTACCTGATAATTAACAAAAAATATAATATAGGTAACTACACAGTAAATGTGTTACTAAGAAGGTAATACCTGCTGACCCACGTTCAACCGCACAAACGTTAAGTAGTTACTTGAGACAAGTATTATCATAATATCAATATACTCGTACCATTGATGTGCAGTTGCCTGTAGTAGGTACATACTCCATTTTCTACACAGCCTACATAAATGTTTAACCATAGTCCATAATAATTTGACAATAGGTAGGTAAACCAAGTAAGCCGGTATGTACCTACTTACTTTTATAACAGCTGAACATTTAACCACTAAGCAAGTAGAGGCATTATTTTCCTTCGAAAAAAATAATTGCGTAAACTACGTTTCTACGCTTTCTTCCCATTTTGTTTATTTATAATAAGTAATATTACGTTGACGAACTATCAACACTTACCCGGCACACAGTCGATAGCAAAACAAATACAGGGAAAGAGAAAAAATAATTTGCATACAGTGTTCAAAGTTCAAACACATGTACTAATGCGTTACACACCACCATCGCGCGAAGTCCTGCCCCGCGCTATCTCGCTCGCACGCATGTATTAAAATAAGAATTGCACAGCAAGCAAACACAACGTCAAGTTTCAACGCGTTAGATACCCCCGCCTGCCCCCGCCCTTGTACCCGCGCCGTGCATGTTTTTCGGTACCGAAATCGTATAAAGGTTAAATAACAATTTATCCTAACCTATATTTATATGGGTACCGGTATAGCTCAACCTCTATTTTGAATCGGTACCGTTATATTTTTGAGGTATCTTAACCTTTAACCGTAACCGCTTTCAGTCCCTGGGAAGCTCGCTTACCTAGAATTAACCTATTCACTCTTGACTTGAAGACCCCAAGGTTGTAGCTATCAGAAAACTGACTCCGGTGGAGAATTCCTCTAGTTAGCTGAGTGCACCATGAAAATATTTTCAAAACTCCATGTACAGACGCCAGCACAACCTACCTCAATTTGTCAAGTTTATTTAATAGATTTTCAACCTTATCATAACTGTGGAAGGCTAATATTCTGGCGCCTGTAAGTTTGGCGCATTGTTGTACGTCTTGTATTCCATTGATAGAAAAGGCTAGTAGGAGGAATCAAATTGGGCAGTTTCATCTCACACTATTCAAAATGTAAGCGATAAAAAACCGACAGGCTGGCAACGCGGCGTCTATATTCAAGGTTTGAGTCCAGCAGTGCATTGGTGCCGATTAGTGTCGTTTATCTAACCGTTTTCTTTTTTCCAATTTCGTTCAAACCGAAGATTGTTTTGTTACACTTTATAAATTCAAGAATGCTTTATCCCTCTTAACAGGCGGCAATCGTCTCGGCGTGCAGCCCCTCGCGTCTCCATGGGACATTCTCCTGTACAAGACACCGGACATGGACATGTCCGTGCGACCCCTCCTCCCGCCGCCGCCGCCTCCTCCTGGCCAGACAGCGCCTGATAAGGAGAAGGAGGAACTAAAAGATGATAAAGGTAAAACAGTAGAAATGTATAAGACGTATTATTATTACAGTTGTTGTATAGTCCTACTAATATTATAAATGCGAAAGTTTGTGAGGATATATGTATGTGTATGTAGGTATGTTTGTTACTCTTTCACGCAAAAACCACTGAACGGTTTTGGCTAAAATTTGGTACACAGATTGTTTATAACCTGGATTAACACATAGGATTTTATCCCGATTTTATGTTCCCGTGGGAACATTTTCGAGTTGTAGCGGGTGAAGCCGCTGGCAACAGCTAGTATGTTATAAATAAAAACAGTGACTGCCCAGTCACAAGTGACTTTTTGTCAGTGAGAGGCAGCTCGGAACGACATTTCATGCATTGGAAGACCTAATATCGAGTTAATATTCTTCGAAATGACAACTGATTTAAATCAAAATTTATACCCATAACCAAATGCATACTGAAAAGTAGGTTTTAATAGATTGTCTTTTGTTACAGAAAAAGAAAAGAAGGACGAGAAACGCCGGGTGCTAATAATAGCTTGCGCTGGTTCTCATCAGATCTGGGGACTGTTTCTCGACACCACGATTTGGTGGAAATACAAAACTTTTAGTGAAGGTAAGATATACTTTACTTCATTTTCTTAATAATATCTGGTTGACCGAGCTTCGCTAGGTTTTTAAAATGTCTATATCTTAAAGAGCTTTTACTCCGCACCTTTGATAAATCGATCCTTGAGCTAAAAACCCCTAATCTGTAAGTTTCATGAAAATCCGTGGAGCTGTTTCCGTACGATGCTGATTAATATGCGTATACAAGAATTGCTCGTTTAAAGAATCCTAGATAGATTAGATAGATAACAAGACATTTTCAGACCTCGTATGTGTATCAAATTATTAAAAGTATTTGATTTTCAATTCTCGGTGTTGGGCCGAAAGTTGGAAATTCAATAACGTGGGGTGTAAATGTTGCCGCTTCACAAGTAAACCATTTAATTGTGTATCACAGTATTGGCATATTACATTTTAATGTAATATTTATCTTAAACCTTCGCGTTAAAGACGATCGTGTGAGGCAACTCGACAGCGATCTCTAAGTATTATGTGAACCTGTAAATCCGCATTAGGATATTCAACACAAAATTACAACAAAAACCAATTTTGGGGGTTCCCCCCATACTTAGAATTGAAACTCATTTTTTTTTTTCGCTGACCCATACGTGTGGGGTATCTGTGAATAGGTCTTAAAAAATTGATGTTGATAGAGGTTATTTCATCATTTTTTTCTAAACTGAAAAGTTTGCGCGAGAGACACTTCCAAAGTGGTAAAATATGTGTCCCCTCCCCCTGTAACTTCTAAAATAAGAGAATGATAAAACATATAAACATGCTTATTTCTACGTTCTGTCATTTTGTCTATTCTTGCGTCGACAAAAACCCCTTGCTACGGCGCCATGCTACGTCTGCTGGAAGTTTCTAGGAAATTCTACCCTGTTTTAAATGTTTCAAGATGGTTCTGGAATGTTCCAGAAGTTATGGGACTATGTTGAAGTCCATGGATGTTTCCAGAACATTCGACCATCTTCTAGAAACATAAAGTGGGTCCGGTCCGGCCGGGATATAAATAGGGCGCCCTCAGCGATCTCAGTCATTCTGGTTTTGACTACGATCGAGGCAACTCGAAGTGAACTCGAAGCGATCTCTAAGTAACTTACGTGTGTTTAGTGTTGAGTAGTGTTAGGTGCTTCTTGTAATTAGTTACTTGAGTGTCAATAAAGATTATTTGGTTTTAATTGGAGTTAATAAATTTAACCTGATACCCCGCGCGTAACAATAGTAAAGTATCTGTGTTACCTATAGTTTCACTTGCTTAGTTTAGAATAGGCTGGTTGACAGCATCATTGAATTATATACACAATTAGTCCGTTATTCAGTGTCTCAAAGAAATTCTTTTGTTGAATTAATGCATGTTTACAAATATTTAAGGCTGCATATTCTGAAAGTTGGCAACGTCGCAAACAGCTGTAAAATATTTACAAGTTTTAATTAATTTGGCAAATGTTCTGTATGAAAACAAGAAATATCGCTCTGTAGTGCACTAAAAAATTATATAGGAATGCAATTAAAACACTGAATTTGATGTTGTAACCGTTTCAGGTGTATAAAAGGCATTTGGGAAGCTTCCAAGTGCTTTTTTTACATCTAAAACTATATATTCGGTGTTACAATATTAATTATTGCATTCCCTTATCAATTTTTTAGTGCACTACAGAGCCACATTTCTTATTTTCATACAGTAACAATGCTAAATTAATTAAAACTTGTTAATATTTGACAACCATTTGCGACGTTGCCAGCTTTCGGAATATACGCTCTTAAGAGGAAACAGCAAGGGCTGGAGAATTGAAAAATAGGTATTTGTAAAATCTATTGCTGTCGCGCAGTGCTCACAACAGAGTTACAGAGCGCGATAGAGACAACAGCAGCTTGGACCGAAAATACCTTATTAAATGGCACAAAATCAACGATTCGTAGTCCCTTGATTACTCCTCCAAAACTGAACCAATTTCACTACTTTTTTCCTTAACAAATAAAGAAAGGCATTGACCATGTTTCTATGTTTTAATTTTTTAATATAATCCCGTCAAATTTGTTTTCTGGATATTTGAAAACAGCGGAAAATCTGGCTATTTTTTTAGGATTTTGAATGTTCATATCTCTTTTAATAATTAATTTATGAAAAAAAGGAAAACATAGAGACATGCCAATAGTGGTCATAGATTTTTTGTAAAAAAATTATTGTTCTACTGGCATTATCCAGGAAGAAAACAGGGGACTACGTTTGTATGGAAAAACGACCGTGCTGTTTCCTCTTAATGCAACAAACGAGAGTGGTGGCTCGAGAGTAGAACCACTGAACCACTACTCCGGTTGGTGGTGCTTTAAGTACGAGGTACAGGGTCTGTAGCAACGACGATATAATACTAGACTCCGCATACACGATCTAAGGAACAAAAACTATTCTGTCAACTCGCTGAGGTACTACGTAAGCGAGGGGGACGGGGTACTGCGTTGTGATTGGCTAACTCAAGGTCTGTTCTGTCTCAACGTATGTTTACGGCTCACAGGATTGGTCGAAATGAGACGAATATAAGACTTTTTTGCCTAATGTGTTGACAGACATCGGTCGCCTGTTATTACGAATCTAGTATTATATCGTCGTTGGTCTGTAGCCAAACGGCAATCGAGAATCGCTAACGCTCAGCAGTCAAATCCAATTATATCGTTTATTTCATGTAGGCCAATTACAGGCACTTATGAATTGCCAAAAGACAAAATAAAAAAATTACAAAAATAGTTATGGTGCTACAGTCCCAGTCACAAGACATAAAAACTGTGAAAGTACCGTAGGTGCTCATTCCAAAGCGTAGATCTCTATGAAGAAGAATGAGCAGAAACTCCATCGCTAATGCATTTACAACTCTATAACCCAGCGGATAACTTTGAAAATCTATTATAGACAGCTGAACGGCAGCGAAAGAAACAAACAAAAACGATCTATCATCTTTATATATATTTATAACAGAATATCCAACCAGATAGAGTTGAAATTCAATTAAAGACTACTGAGAGATAACGAACGGTTGTCAAAACAAGCTGTTTTTTTTTTTTATTGAACAGTGTGTTTACGAACATGTTTTCTTAAATTAGAACTTTGTTTAAAACTTTTCTGACATGTTTCACATTTGAAAGGTTTTTCATCAGTGTGTATAAGAACATGTGACTTTAAAGTAGCATTCTGATTAAAACTCTTCTGACATATTTCACATTTGTAAGGTTTTTCACCAGTGTGTACAAGCATATGAACTTTTAAATTACTGCTTAGACTAAAACTTTTCTGACATGTTTTACATTTGTGAGGTTTTACACCAGTGTGTGTTGTACGAACATGTCGACTCAAATTAGAATTTTGATTGAAGCTCTTCTGACATATATCACATTTGTAAGGTTTTTCATTAGAATGTATACGAACATGTTGTTTTAACTCACTAGGACTAATAAAACCATGCTGACATATTTCACATTTGTAAGGTTTTTCACCAGTGTGCGCATGAACATGCTTTATAAATTTAGATCTTTGATAGTAGCTCTTGTGACATATATCACATTTGTAAGGTTTTTCACCAGTATGTGTACGTATGTGTGATTTTAAATCAGCACTTCGATTAAAACTTTTTTGACATATTTCACATTTAAAAGGCTTTTCACCTGTGTGTATACGAACATGTGAATTTAATTTGGACCCTTCCCTAAAACCTTTCTGACATATGTCACATTTGTAAGGTTTCTCACCAGTGTGTATTCGAACATGTGATTTTAATTTGGACCCTTCCGTAAATTTCTTCTGACATATTTTACATTTGTGAGGTTTTTCACCAGTGTGTATACGAACATGTCTTTTCAAACCAGTTAGTTCAATAAAACTCTGTTGACATATTTTACATTCGTAAGGTTTTTCACCAGTGTGTAGACGAGCATGTATTTTCAGACGACGTTTTGTAGCAAAATTGCGGTGGCACACATCGCAATTATAAGATTCTTTAAGTTCATCCGCAGGTGTATCAGTATTATTCACAATATTAATATTAGATTGAGAATTTGTGGCAAGCTTCGTGAATTTAGAAGGAGCTGCAGACTTGTGTTTCTCGGTGTTCCGGATAATTAGTAAGTCTGGCTGTTCAGTTTTCTTTTGCGGGAAGGTAGTTGTATCTTCTAGTTCAGTTATTCCTACGTATTGTTTCTTCATGTCAGACGCACCTGTAAATATGAAACCGTTAAGCATAGGTACAGGTATTGTACATATTTTCATGACCTCAAGAAGAACTGTTAGCGCAATGACTGAGCGATTGGACTGCTGCGCTGCGTGTCGCGGGTCGATTCCCGCTCGGAGCAAATATTTGCATGATCTATAAGCTTTTTTTCAGGGTCTGGGCGTATGCCCGGGTCGACGGCGCGTTGTGTCCCACGGGCGCCTCAAAGAGCGTCATCATAATGACGGGGCCCCCCTCTCAGAGGGCCAAGCCTGCCGGAGTCGCGGGATTATTCCTTTACCGTGACCCCGGAACATAACAGGCTATTGAAGGACACCGTGGATTTTAGTCAGTAGAAGTCTGACAGTCCCTTCCGCCCTGCCCGGGAAGGGAGGACTCATTTGATGATTTTACCACGCTAAAAAAAAAGGGTCTGGGCGTTCGTGTATGTGAATTTATATGTTTTTAAACGCACCCACGACATAGAAGAAATTCCTCGAAAAAAAAACCTCGTCTCAGGTCGTAAATAAGTAACTTTCACGCCTTGAGAGAGCCAGTCTTTTGGTGTTGTCCGCTAAAATATCAAATAAATAACAGTAAATGTAAAACGTACCTCTTGGAGGATCCTGCTCTGGTTCAAATCTCTCAATCGCCTCCTCACACTCATCTTGTAATTCTTCCTTGATATCATGATGTTCCTTTTTCAGTTCAATACTCTCATTCTCTTCCTCACAGTCATCTTGTAATTCTTTTTTGATATCAAGATGTACTTCCTCGTGTTCAATACTATCATGTTCTTCCTTACGATCATCTTGTAATTCTTCTTTGATATCAAAGCTTTCTGATTGATATTTATCAAGTACATAGTTAACATGCACTGTTGGAGTAATAACGAACCCATTGGAAAAATCTCTTTCATTTTGGTTTATTCTTGGTTTGTCTGTAAACAGTTGTAGATGTTCAGTCAAATGCTAATCGTAGTCAATACAAGCTGTCCAAACATTTACTTTACTTTTCACAACTCCATGAGAAATCATGCTAAAAAGCTGGACAGTTTGCTTATTTGGTTGAACAATTAAGAGGAAACAGCACGGCCATTTTTCCATACAAAAGTAGTCCCCTGTTTTCTCCCTGGATAATGCCAGTAGAGCAATATTTTTTTTACAAAAAATCTATGACCACTATTGGCATGTCTCTATGTTTTCCTTTTTCCCATAAATTAATTATGAAAAGAGATATGAACATTCAAAATCCTAAAAAAATGGCCAGATTTTCCGCTGTATTCAAATAATCAGTAAACAAATTCGACGAGATTATATAAAAAAAGGAAAACATAGAAACACGGCCAATGCCTTTCTTTATTTTTTAAAAGAAAAAGTAGTGAAATCGGTTAAGTTTTGGAGGAGTAATCAGGGGACTACGAAACGTTGATTTTGTGCCATTTTTAAGGTATTTTCTGTCCAAGCTGCAGTTGTCTCTATCGCGCTCTGTAACTCTGTTTTGGGCACTGTGCGACAGCAATAGATTTTACAAATACCTATTTTTCAATTCTCCAGCCCTTGCTGTTTCCTCTTAATTTAAATTTTGTTCATACAATTATACCTTCTTTGAGTTAAAATAAAAAAAAAATTACTAGCATAAAATTGAATTAAGCTTTACACAAATGAAGTTCACTATTTTTCCGGTTGATATAGTGAAAGTCAAAGTCAAATCATTTATTTTAAATAGGCCATCAATGAGGCACTTTTAAACGTCGAATATTAAAATTAAGGAAAGGGATGGGATGGGATTGATTCTGATGATATAATGGTAAGAGCATCTCACCGGAAATATAATGTACCGAAAGAATTGAATTAGTCTTAAAACAATTTTATTAGTTGCGAAAAGTCTACTAACATACAATCTAGACACGCGAGAGCGTGGCCAGCCAAAGAACAGGCGCGCTCACAGTGTGTAATAATGTTACACAAACCATTTGGAGGCACTTTTTAGCCCCTTATAACTCAAAAACTATTTAACCTAGACTTGTCAAAATATATTGAGACTGGCGAGGGCGAGATACATAAATGTGTTTCAAAAATCGTCATTTTTATGACTGGCCAAAACTAATATTCGTATTTTATGAGAAATAGCCAAGTCAGATATAAGGCTACAATGTATGATCCTTAGTTATAAAAAGAAGTATAGTTTATGTTGTTTTAAATCAGAACTGACCATTGAACTTGGCGCCCATTTAGATTTCACTTCTTTTTTCGTTGAAGTCAACAACCAAGGCATAATATCAAACTATTGTGCTTGGCTGGCTTTGGCTCTCGTTTCACATTGATGTTTTTTATGGGATTAGAATACTACTGAAAAATCTTACATTTTCTACAAAACTGTAGGAAATGTCTTAAAAAAAAAACGATGTAGTGTAATCAGACCTCTAATTATCAAAAATCCGCATGAAAATTGATTCAGCCAAACGCGAGATAATCTTGAACAAACATACAATCAACTGAAAATCTACGATCCAAGTAGGCAAAACAATCCCTATCTCAAAAACTACTGAACCGATTTTGATGAAACTTGCAGTATACCCTAACTTGAACAATACCTGGTACTTGTAGTTCCGGAGATATGTGAACACAAACTTAAAAACATACATACGCTTTTGAAAGGCACATTTGTTCAGAAGCTGATATATAGACTAACATAAACAAAAACTGTGCTATTCTGGAAATATTACATACAGTTACATAGAGTTGATAACCTTTTTTTCTTTGAAGTTGATAAAAAACAATTAACATAAAACTATAGTAATAGCAAATTACCATTTAATTAGCTGAGGATGGTATTGTATTGTATTGTGATCCGTTATCTGTTGTGTTTGTAGTTAGCTGAGGACGGTGTTTTAACAACTATGTTTCCAGACACGGAAATATAAAACTAAAAGTTTCACATATCAGTCATTCAAATAAAACTCAAAAGTCAAACCTCACCTCATCATCCTCATTCAACATCTGAGTGAACAGCTTCTCTGCTTCCAGACATTTCCTCTGCAATTGACAGCATTGCTTTAGTCTAGTGTAGCAGAAGACACAAGCGAGCACCGGTCTACTGTCTTCAGTTACAAACTGCAACAAAAGTATCTATTTAAAAAATTGTTATTGTATATATTTACAATGACAATACAAAACAATTAAGCCTTGAATGTACAGAGTAGAAAGATTATTTACTTACTGGAATATCCGTAAGCTTCTCATAAAGTAGTTGCAGTTCAACATTGGTAATCATAAACATACGAACATCTTCCACTAAACATATTCTACACATTTGCAGCTTTTCTACTTTCATATTGACCACTGAAAACACTGCTGCTATCTAAGATTCATAATCTGAGGCTGCCACTGGCTTTAAACCTTTTACCACTACTAAACAATTAAATAACAACAACTCGAAGTGTTCTAAAAATTCACAAATTATAGAACTGATAATGATTGTTACTGTCACTGTCAAATGTCAAAAATCATCAATAATGTCATGTCATGTCATGTCATTTTGATTTTTGTCATGGCGGCTCCATATTTAGGGGGTCTACAGACGATCGAACTTTAGGGCTCATATACACGACGCCGCCGCCGCCGCCGCGCCGCTCCGCCACCGCGCCTCTAGAATGTGTACACAGTCGCTACCGCGCCGCCGCCGCGGCGCCTCCGCTCCGCCGCCGCGCTGACACCACGAATCCAATTTGCTAGTGTTTTATTTATCTGAAAAAGGAGGTTTCTCATTTCGGCCATAATGTTTATTCGCGGATAACTTCTTTGTTCATGAACCGGTTTTGATGATTCTTTTTTTGTTGGAAAGAAGATATTTCTTACTATTTATATCCACTCGATTTCTCTGGTCTTCCATCATCAAACCCTAATGTCCATATCATGGAACCACCTTTGAAATAGGTACCTTTTTCCAACAAAAAAAAGAATCATTAAAACCGATTCATAAACGAAGAAGTTATCCTTGAACAATAAAAATAAAAACATTATATGGCCGTGAGAATGAGAAATCTCCATATATCCAATAAAACACTAGCGAATGGAATCGCGGTGGCGGCGCGGAGGCGGCGCGGCGGCGGAGCGGCGGCGGCGCGGTAGCGAGCGTATACAAAGCCTAGAGGCGCGGTAGCGGCGCGGCGGCGGCGTCGTGTACATGAGCGCTTACGCGGACACACCACGACCTTGGTGCGCTCTGGACCAAATTCGACCGTGACCCGCTCGCGGTCCGGCGGACATCTTATTTATCGGGACGGCTGGTTTGGTCCTGAACGCAGTGTGATCCGGATCAAGTTCGATCTTGTTGGCACCGCACACAACCAAATATCGGTTTATCGCTTTTTGTAGTTTGTGACTGTATCTCTAAAGCGCTATATTCACGATCCAGCACGGCTGTACGTCAGCTCAAGGTCGCGTTGCTGGACGTAGCAAAAACACCGTGAATAGACTTGACGTACGTCAAGCTTGATAATATAGCGTATAGCGCTTTTGCTACGTCCAGCAACGCGACCTTGAGTTGACGTACAGCCGTGCTGGATCGTGAATATAGCGCTTAAGAAGTCTGTGAAGTGTAATGCCGGCCATTCACATTCGCGCGAATACGCAAACCCACAAGTGTATGACGACATTTGCAAATGTTTTTGCGAAGTTTCCGTGGCATTCGTGCTTTTCCAGGCTGTGTCGGTTTTTTAACGCACATCAAAGGGCGCGAACCTCGAACCTTCGCGTAGTCTCCTACACATTCGTGTGACCAGTTGCGCACACGATTGCGAAGCAAACGGTCGTGTCGTTGTTATATATATTTTGTGTGACGAAAAACTGATCAGTTTATGTACAACCTCTGCATATACCGTAAAATGTTGGTCCTTTTAATCCAGTGGAGGGTTGATTAATTGTTAAGAGGGTCGGTAATTCGATTTGTAAAGATAAAATTAACTGAAACATTCGTAAAACAAGTGTAGGAGGAAGCGCAAACAGATTCATTGACCGCGCTACGCTAGATGCTCGGAACCTATCCATTCACGTCTTCACACGCAACGTTTGCCACCAAAAAGTCGGACGGAACTTCACGAAGAAACAAGTGAAGCACCCATAGTAAGTCACACCAACAGTAAGAACACACACATTCATACCATAGTAAGTCAGCCGTCGGCCATTACGCTTCGAACGACACTCGCGGTTTTATACGGTGTTATTTTGTCTACTAAAAATCAAACTATGCTGTCATGTGTTGTGAAAAGTTGCCGAAACCACAGTGGTTCAATCAAAAAAAGCCAGGGGATCACTTTTCATAGGTAAGCATGTCTTTTTGAAGCCTATTTCTCGATTTTACGTCAATAAATTTAATAAACATCTCGAAATCAATCAGTGTTGCAACTATTTCAAGGTTCAAATTATTTTAAAATGGGGAGATTTATATTTTATGTTACTATTTATCGCTACCTATTGTATTCTTCTATATTTTTACAGATTTCCCTCAAATGATGATTGGAAAAATGATTGGATTAACATTAAACGAGTTATAAATATTTTTTCGTACCACTTGCTCAAAAAAGTGACATTCTATGCCACAAAAAGCGTACATAACAATAGTCATTATTAATCTGTTAAAAACAGGGAAAGAAAGTTGTACTGAATTTCATTCATCCTCTAGGGAGAGAATGTGATTTGAATTTCGAATACTTACCGATAGTGAACTACATCCAACGACGATATAATACTAGACTACGCATGCACGATCTAAGGAACGAAAATTATTCTGCCAACTCGCTGAGGTACTACGTAAGCGAGGGGGACGAGGTACTGCGTTGTGATTGGCTAACTCAAGGTCTGTTCTGTCTCAACGTATGTTTACGGCTCACAGGATTGGTCGAAATGAGACGGATATAAGACTTTTTTGCCTAATGTGTTGGCAGACATCGGTCGCCTGTTATTACGAGTCTAGTATTATATCGTCGTTGACTACATCAGTCTGTCTTTACACCATTGAGTTTGTATGTAAAGCATTATACAACTTTTTGAAAAAGGAATACGCATTTTTATTATGCAGTTATGATTAAATAAAATTACGAAAACCGAAGAGGCCGTATGATCTTGATGCCTTTGCTTTTCCGACTAGGAATTTGCCGCGTTTTGTTTTCTTCAAATACATAAACGTTTAGTTTGTTTTAATTTATTTTTTTAAATAAGTTATTGTTAAATTTAAATGGTTAAATAATGCTTATCTCATATTATTATTATGTTAATTTTTTCGCAAGTGGTACGAAAAGTAGAGTATTTTCCTCAGTGATAAAGCTGTCTTAGTCTTGGGTGAACTTAAATCCCTCGCTACACTCAGGACGCGTGTTAAATCCCTCGCTTCGCTCGTGATATAAGTTTCTAACACCCTCGCTACGCTCGGGAGTAAGCCTCGAGTCCTTCGTTATGCTCGCGATTTAAATCTATTGAATATTGTTTATCTGTGACGACTAGTGGTTACTCTATGTGTCTGTGCTGGCTACGATGTCTGCAACGATGTGAAAAATGTCCGTGTTTAATGTCTAAAATAAAACCAACTCTGAAACACTGCGTATATTATTGAAAACCCAACAAAATCGTCACCCGCGACAGAAGACACTGCTTTATCCCCTTGGTTAATAATCTACTATTTCATTCCACCTATTCGAAAAGGACGACTTGGTTCGCCTTTAAGTGCGCCCAAAACTGGTGTTTTCTATAGGGAACTTTTAGCGGGCAGTAATGAGTTTTTAATCCTCTTTATAAGTGCGCCGCAAATAACTTTGCCGCGCACTTTTGATAGGAAGCTTTTAGCGGGCACTAATGAGTTTTTAATCCTCTTTATAAGAGCGCTACGCTCAGGATTCTACTGTAGAATCCCTCACTTCGCTCTGGATACAAAATAGCGCCCTCGCCGTAAAAATATTACTTTGTCATACAATCTACTATTATTTTAATCTTGTTTTAATTATTTTACCTTTATTTTAACAATAGGTATACGTCACAAAAACTTGTAATTAAACCCATGGACCTTTTTTTTAGGTCCATGATAAAAACTAAGTTCGAGGGGAGATCTTATTAAAATATTGTTTGAAAATGGGTAATTTTTTCCTTCATCTGGCAACCCTTTAGAAACCCACACATAGTAAAGCAGCGGCCATTTTGGTGCTTCACTTGTTTCCTAGTGAAGTTCCGTCCGGCTTTTTTTTTAGGTCCATGGCTAACACACACTGAATACAAAATAGTCAAGGATGTCCGAGATATCGCTCGATTAAAAACTTAGGAACGCGAGAAGTTTAACATGGCGGAGCAACCAAGATGTCTACCCAGCTTGCTGGACCGATTCAAAGTGTTCACTTCACTAAACTGTCCGCTCATGTGGCCTACCCCACACAGGTTAGCCAACATCTATCAACGTCACTACCTGTCAACGTCGAATAGCTGATTTAACTTCCGCACCGACATTTGACTCGACTATTTGCTCGGTGTTTCCGTTGCTCCCCATGCTAACCATCTCCAAATTACGACTAATTTGACGCTCCTAAACAATCTGTCAATTCTAACTTAGAATAGAATAGAATAGAATATACTTTATTGTACACCAAAATTTTAAAACTACTGCTTACAATATTGCTTAAACTATGGTTACAATGGCGGTCTTATCGCTAAGAGCGATTTCTTCCAGACAACCTTTGGATGGACTGTACGAACTAAGATAAGAAGGGGAGGGGTAGTCAGTGGTGTACTAGAAATACTCTTTAAACAAAATTTAAACAAATAAATAAATGATTATATAAAATTATATATATACTATATATATATACATACATATTATTTAAAATTCAATATAGGTAATCAAAATAATTATGATTGACTTGTAAACTTTATATCATAGGAGCGAATGAAAATGATTCACAACTAAAATTAAATAGTTACTCCAATCAGAGATAGATAGCGTTATTCTAAATTCACAATAATCAATAGAGATTCTAAATCGCGTTTGTTTTGATTCCAGGTTAACGATAATAGATGGCGTTATTCTAAATTAACAATAATGAATAAAGATCCCAAAATTGTGTTTGTTTTGATACCGCAGCATGATAATAGATGGCGTTATTCTAAAATATTGTGCTTCTGTGTTCATTCTCCGACATATACATAATTATGTAAGAAATCCGTAGCACCGGTAATAACATCGTTAACATCTCTTTCTTTCCTTCCCTATCTCAAAAACTACTGAACCGATTTTGATGAAACTTGCAGTATTCTTTAAGTTGAACGATACCTTAACGATAAGATAGATAGATAGATAGATAGAATACACTTTATTGCACACCAAAATTGTTACATAAAACGGTTTTACAATATTTCAAATTCTATGGTAACAAAGGCGGTCTTATCGCTAACAGCGATAAGATTCCGACGAATTGAGAACCTCCTTCTTTTTTTGAAGTCGGTTAAAAAAAAAAGGTTTTATCACCAGTGCCGTATTATCCATAAGGCACTTTAGGCCAGTGCCTAGGGGCCCACTATGACCAGGGGCCCAGCACTCCCGATAAAAAAATGAAAAAAAGGGGATTTTGTGAGAAACTTTAACATTATAAGGTAAAAGCCCCCATTATACACTATCAAGAATTTTTCAAATGTATTATTTTTTCTTAACAATTTTTTTTGAAGTATATTCTTTTACTAATTTATTAACTTGAATAATTTAATTTTCATGCTTAAATAATCGCTTATTATATGACAAATATATTATTTGGAATCAGCAACTCAAGAGTGTACATTGACAAATTGCGTTGTTGTGGTATGAAAAAGTAAGGGCTCGAAACGAGCTGTGCCTAGGGGCCGCGAGATGGTTAATCCGGCCCTGTTTATCACATTTCTTGTGATGCTTACCTGCAAGAAGTCTACAATTCCATGTGGCGTGTGTGTGGCGCGTAGCTGTGGGTCTGTAGCTACCAGTAGATGTCGCAGACGGGACCGCGTGGCGCCACCGTCGAGGGCTCGGTGCCAAGTTATATGATCACCAGCGCAGAGCTTGTTACCTAAGAGATAATTACATGTAGTTATAAAAAAAAACTTAAGAGGTGTCAAGGGACACCCGGATGGAGCGAAGTTACTGTATACACTCAACAAAAATAATCGTCGCGACACCACTCCACTCCGTCCGTTCCACACGTCCACTCCGTTCTCTTACTCCGACGTTAGTTACAGGCGATACGAAATTTGCCGGGCCAGCTAGTCACTATCAATACATAGTATAAAACAAAGTCGCTTCCCGCTTGCTGCCCTATGTATGCTTAAATCTTTTAAACTATGCAACGGATTTGGATGCGGTTTTTTTGTACAGATAGAGTAATTCAAGAGGCAGGTTTTTTTGTATATAGGTAATAATATACGCATACTTTAGTAGAGATTGCAGTCGTGCGGAGCCGAGGCGGGACGCTAGTCTACACTAATATTATGAAGAGGAAAAATTTGTTTATATGTAATGGATAAACCCAAAAACTACTGGACCGATTTTTTAAATTCTTTCACCATTAGAAAGCTACATTATAAGCTTCGATAAACATAGGTTACTTGTTTTAATACGCGCGGGCGAAGTAGCGGGCAAAGTGATAGTTAAAGATAAAATGCATACCTGTAGTAAAAACATATCTAGCGAGGGCCTGCAACAAGGCGGCAGGCCACAGCGGGGGCTGCGCCAAACCCTCTTCAGCGGACAGTCGGATGGTCAGCTCGAACCCGTAGCCCGAGGGCGCGTCCCGAGAGGGCTCCGGCGGTGGATGCACGCGCCCGTCGCCATGCAGGTCTGAGAGACCGAAGCTGGAAGGTGGAGGAAGAAGTGGTAGAGAAGTAATGGACACAGTAACGATGGGAAACTAGGGCCCCAACGTTGCGCGTACAGCCTCTCGGCAAATAACATGAAGGGTTGCGCAATAAAGTTTTGGGGGCTCGTGCATGCTTTATCCAGCACTGGGCCGGGCCAGAGAATTCATTTGCCCTTGATTCACATTTTAAAATGCAGACCGTTTTACTCATTGAAAACTTTTTTTTTTCGTGGCAAAATCATCAAATGAGTCCTCCCACCCCGGGCAGAGTGGGAGGGACTGTCAGACTTCTACTGACTAAAATCCACGGTGTCCTTCAATAGCCTTTTATGTTCCGGGGACACGGTAAGGAAATAATCCCGCGACCCCGCCCAGAAATGGAGAAGTAGCATAAACTATAAACAAAAGTGTTGGACTAAATACTCACCTAACATAATGCCAATGTGGTAGGATGTGTTCCTCAGGCTTCCCAGGGTTCCAGTACATGCTGATGTAGTCCAGAGGATCATGACCTCCCAGCCTGAAAGTAGGACAACTCTAAATTATCATTCCCTTTTGTGCAGGATTTTGAGGGGATTGAACCCATTTAAAATCATAATGTTTTATTTACATGGGCCTCAGTGGGCACTTATATAACGTCGAAAAATTGGCACGGTTCGGGTTGTTCGTTTCCATGGAGAAGAACCCGCAAGAAACTCCATGGTTACTCTTTTAAAATGTTTGCTTTTACAATGTTATTATTACAGTTTGGTATACATAGGTAAGAGAGAAAATCGTTGGCATTCAACTGTAATGTAATGTTACAGATTCAAACATTCGAAGACAATAGAGCATCAAATTGCGCACTTTTATGTTACACTAGCAAACCCGGCGAACTCCGTTTCGCCACATTAACCTCACGGAGCCCGAAACCTTTCCAACGAATGCAAAACCGTGGAAATCGGTTCGTGCGTTCTGGAGTTATAGTGTCAGGAAGGAAAACCCCCGACTTATTTTTATATAGTAGACTTATTTTTATATAGTAGACTTATTTTTATATAGTAGACTTATTTTTATATAGTAGACTTATTTTTATATAGTAGATTACAGGTGAATTCTCTCTTTATACAACATGTAATTTTAATAGCGCAAAACCTCTAGTGGGATAACTCAGCCCATGTTACTGAACAATGTTTTTTCTAAAACCTTTGGAAAAAAAAAAAACATACTGATGGGCTCGATCAATTTCTCATTTTGTACGAAATTTTTTTTTCCAAAAGTTTTAGAACAAACATTGTTCAGTAACATGGGCTGAGTTACCCAACGAGAGGTTTTGCGCTATTAACATTACACATAGTATAATTTTAGAGCAGTGGTAGCCCAGTGGTATCGGTCCCGACTTACGAGTTGTAGGTCGTGGGTTCAAACCCCGCCAAGCGCATCACTTTGTGTAATTTATTTCATCACTCTCAAAATGGTGAAGGAAAACATCGTGAGGAAACCGGCATGTCCTAGAACCAAAAATTCAAAGACATGTGACATCTACCAACCCGCACTGGGCCCGCGTGATGGATTATGGCCCGCTCCCTCTCACAGAGAGGAGGCCTGTGTCCCAGCAGTGGGAACATTATAGGCTGATGATGATGATAGTATAATTTTAAACTCACCAGTATTTTAGTCTTGTGGTAACTTGCAAAGGGTTTGGCTGGTCGGGGTACAGCCTGGAGCACGCCTCACACAGCGCTGTGAGACCTGCGGGCACTACTGGACGATCTGTGGAAGAGAAGTTAAGATAAACCTGATGCTTCATTCAAAGTGAATAGGTTACTTCTATGATCTTCAAGCATGCTTTACCGTCAACCACAACATCTTTGCTTACTTTTCTAATCCATAGGGTTTACAGGCTTGATCTCTTTGATTGAATGGCCTGTTGGTCTAGTGGTTAATGACCCTGACTGCTATAACAGGGGTTGCGGGTTTAATTCCCACCCAGGATAAACGTTTGTGTGATGATCACAATCATTTGTTCTGTGTCTGGGTGTAATTTATCTATAATATGTATTTATTTAGAAATATATAAGTATGTTTATCAGTTGTCTAGTACCCATAACACAAGCTCTGCTTAGCTCGGGACTAGATGGCATTCTGTGATAGTTGTGGATATTATTATTATTATCTATGAATACAAAGTATGTACCCCTCAACTTTGCCAATGTTTTAGGGTCCATTTAGGTCTTAAATGTGATAAAAAGTCAAATCTACTATTTAGAAAGCTCAACATTTAGTGCGTTACACGATTCAGCGACTAGATCCTTGCGTTACAAATTCTAAAGGACCCCAAATAAAACACTAGGTAATTAAAATGTAGGAAGAATAAAATGATTCCTTTACCTGCCTGCCCCATTTGTTCCCGATCCATTTCCTGTGAATTCCCGGGAACGCTGTCAGCTGTTGCCGTGGGCTGCGCAGACGCAACGAAGGACAATGCGCTGCTTCTGACCACGCCACCCGGTGGCGCAGCACCCGGCCCGCTCCCGCTTGACATATTAATGAAAATTGAGACGATTGAGCAACTGTTTTAGTCTAAAAAGCAGCTTTTGATCAAAAAAATATAATTTGTGGAATTTAGTAGTCTGTGCATGTTTTTTTTTTTTTTTTTTTTTTTTTTTTTTCTCCTCTTTGGCCCGCACGGTTTGTGCATTGAACCAATGTCATGTTTTATTAATTTTTTTATTCATTTAAAGGTAGGGAAACGGGATAATATTAAAATTGTTAAAAGCGGAATATACGGAATTTAGGATATAGGATCAGTATACAATAAAAAATGACAGTAATGAGTGATGAAAGACAAAACATATTTACAATACAACTAAAATTACAATTTAATGTTATTGACGATAATGAATGATACTATACATTTATATACAGGAAAACTATTTGTACACAGTAGGGAAAATATTGAAGTAGGAAAAGGAATATGGAGAGATACAAGGTCACTAAGAAAGGAAGATCGGTTATAAAGAGGACAGGAGAAAAAAATGTGGTTCAAATCACCCACATCCAGACCACAAGAACAGCTGGGATCGTCTTTAATTTTAAGTCTGGCAAGATGTGCTTGAGAACAAACATGACCCAGCCTCATACGTATGAGGGTGGAAGTCTCCATCTTGCCAAACTTAGCCTTGGCAAACCACGGTTTATCAGAAACTTCGGGTTGAATCGTGTGAAAATATTGCCCCTTCAATGCAC
The DNA here is from genome assembly GCA_036375495.1 of Agrotis segetum. Classification (NCBI taxonomy): domain Eukaryota; kingdom Metazoa; phylum Arthropoda; class Insecta; order Lepidoptera; family Noctuidae; genus Agrotis; species Agrotis segetum. The sequence goes on from JAQSVV010000142.1 coordinate 4,304,528, forward strand.
TGCTCGTTTCCCAGGCCACCTTCCAGGTGTCCCGAAGAAAAGTTTTGGGTAGTTCTAAAATATCTTCACAAAAAATTTTATTTGGTACTATGTCCCCACACTGCACCGCATCACCTGCGAGAACGTTCGCCACTTCGTTACCCTCAATGCCAGTGTGGGCTGGAACCCACACAAAAAGTAAGTCATTTCCCTTGGAAAAGATTCTGTACGCAAATTCCTTTATCGAAAAAATTATAGGAAAACGGGACTTATCTCCCAACAGGCATTTATCAATGGCTTGAAGAGCACTTTTGGAGTCTGTAAAAATGATAGCCTTTTTAAGTTGAAGAACTTGAATGTATTCCAAAGCCTTTAAAATACCAAAACATTCTCCCGTAAAAACGGATGTCTCCGGAGGGAGTTTTACTTTTTGCACGATGTTGAATTGGGGATGGAAAGTACTTACCCCAACACAACTCGTTGGAGAAAGCTTTGAAGCATCAGTAAAAATATGATGGAAGTCCGAATATTCAGTGAGAAAATTATTGAAGTTTATACAAACATTGGGGTCGGATTTACTAAAGCTGTTGAATTTAATTTTGGGCCTAAATAGTAAACTATCGTAACTACAGCTGAATATGGGGAGTTTATTAGAGCGATGAAGTGGAGAAGATAGAGAAAGGTACTTTTTGTAACTTACAACTAAACAAGGAGCACGTTTATGAGACCAGTAATTTGAAGAATCTATCAGTGTAACTAAAAGCTGTAGTTTAGGAAGTAGAGGGTGATTAGAGAACTGTATAATCCGGAATAAATACTTATCAGAGAGATACTGTCTTCTAATATATAAAGGAGCTTCTCCACATTCAACTTGCAATGCATTAGTAGGACTGGATTTCATGGCACCAGAAATAACTCTTAATGCTTTATATTGGATGCGGTCCCATTTCTTAAAAGCCATAACGCTACCTGGTTCAAGAGCAAATGACGCATAATCCAATGAACTTCTAATTATTGCATTGTAAATTAATTTTAGAGAAAAAGGATGTGCGCCCCACCACACTCCAGATAGGCATCTCAGCATGTTTAGGTGCTTTTCGCATTTATTATTAATAAACTCACAATGGGGAACACTACTTAGTTTTGAATCTAAAATGACACCCAGTATACACTCAGACGGCAATCTTCGAACAAAAAATAACGACCAATAGAAAGCGCAAGGATAGAGATTGACAAGCACAGATTATACAGAAATTCTTGAACAGGTCAAATGAAATAACTTTTTAAAAGCAACTATTACGATTTTAGATACAGGCCTTTTGTCTTTTCCGTATTTGGACCTCAGGCTTTTGTCACAGATATTTTGTTTGATTATTGTACTGATTGGTTTTGGTCAATCATATGTCAGCGCAATCATTACTTGAATAATTCTCAAGTAATAATTGTTCTGACATACGATTGACTGTAGATTACAAAGTAAAACAGGTCTAAGTAAAACAAATATAATTATAATACATGTTTTATTTTATAATAAGTGTTTTCAAAGACACGATTAATATATGTGGCATAAGATGGGTAAATGTTCAGACCTCATACTATTACACCATTTAAAAATTATTAATCTCAGAGTTAAATTGAGAAAGTCATCATCAATGTCATAATAAACATAGACTATATCTGCCACCCTCTCGGATTAAAATGCTTCAAATTAGAGGCAATCCCAAATTCAATACATAACAGAAAATTAAAAGAATAAATCTAACACAAAAAGCTTCTACTCAGTCGCAAAAGACTTAAGCCTATATTACAGAATGTCACTCAATACTCAAGTATTACTTAAAACTAGATTCAAGCATTTGATTGGTTGAAATCTATATTTAAATAGAGATCAGTGCTTGAGTTTCGTTCTGTAATATGGGCCTTAGAATAAAACATTGGTTAAATATATACTTATATAATTATTCATAACCACAGAAATAATACTTGCTCAAGGAAGCACATAATATGCTCACACACAACATAACAAAAAATAAATTATAAATAACAAAATAAATAAAATAAAAAAAAAAACAATATTATTTAGGGTGACTTTTACCAACGGTAAACATGTTTAAAATTTTATTTAGGGACAAAATTCAATACAATTTTGTGCTTAAATAAAATTTTAAACATGTTTAACCGTTGGTAAAAGTCACCCTAAATGGAAGAAATACAAACATAATTAATACAATACATATTTAAATACAAAATTAATAAAATATAAAATAAATAATTGAATAAAATACAATATTTAATAGAAGTTAACTAATAATCAAATAAAATATTATATTATATTTAATTAAAATGATTACATATTGATATAATATAATAATTACATTCATTTAGAGCTTTTAGCTATACCAACTGACTGGATGATTGTTAAGTCCAATGTAATATGTTGCCATGCCCGAACCCGATATCATGTTGATTGAACTTATTTACTTGTAATAACACATATGCTATGTACACATGAATGCAATAATGAATCTGAGTTTGAGTATCTCACAAGCAAAATAACAAAATATCCATTGAGTACTTCAAAAGATTTTTGTTTTTAAAACCTTATAGCAGTTTTTGCCTTTTCACAAATGTTCGGCTGCTGGAGTATCTTCATTTTTATAATTTGGTGAGCCTTGGTATCTGAAATAATAAAAAAATAATTGTACATTTTTGAATTTGCAAAACAACTGGACGAAGATTTGAAAGAAAATTGGTACACAGATATTTAGATAGACAGAGAGAAGATATTTTATAACCTTTAATACTTATGATAGTTTTCATCCTAATTTTATGTTCCCATAGAGTGATGTATAAAAACATTATTAAATAATAAATACAAGAAGTAGCCTTACCAGTTATCGTATGGAACTGACTCTTGATATGTCATTGGGTGTCCAGGAATTGAAACTGAATCTTATGACTGAGACCACTCAAGTCAGTTTTGATTTCTTTATTTCAGTTTGCCAGCCATATTATGTACAGCAATAACGGAGTTAGGGTTTCCTGAAATTAATTAAAAAACTGATATTAGGAAAAAATATAGTTATCAATTATTATTATATTAAAGTCTGACTCTTACAACTGACAGGTTTCCAACAATATGCATTCTTTAAGATTGCGAGTAGAAATTAACTGAATTTCTTTCAGATTACAATTTATGAGCTTCGGTTATCTTGCTTGATGGGGAAAAATGCAATGGGCAGAAGGACAAGCAGAATAAGCAATACTATGTATGTGCTAACATGCGAGTGCATATTTTATTGGGCAGTATTCATTGATACACACAAGTAGATGTAAACATATTTAAAACTTACTTTTTTATATCAGGCGTATTGGGTAGTGCAGTAACAATCTCTTCAGCCGTGAATAGAGTTGGATATGCTACTATCCGTGGAAGACACTTTGAAATTTATTGTTTCTCAAATGTTTCGTACACAAAGTGTGAGAAGTTCATTTTTTATACTATTTTGTTGTTCACAATCAAAATCCGTTGACTTGACGGATTTCTGTCTAGTGTTACAATTCACAACACAAAGAAATATTAGAGTTCAATCTTGAGAGGATAATTTATAATAATTATGGCAATAAATCATAAAAATAATCAACTTTTAACTTCACTTGACAGTAATGGCGGCTGATAATCATACTGATCGTTTGATTGGCTGAGCCTGCTTAGTCTGTGATTGGCTGTTTTGACAATATGGCGTCTGAAACTAGGGCCTGCCGAGGGGAAAGCAAGGGGAAAGGGAGAGATTTAGCTGTCAGTTACGTGTATTGCAACCATAGACATAAGGTTCATAGATTTTTCTTGAAGATTGTTACCCGTGCTGCTTACTATGGTGTGAATGTGTGTGTGCTGGCTTGTGTGGACAAGCGCACTGACTTACTATGGGTGCTTCACTTGTTTCTTAGTGAAGTTCCGTCCGCCTTTTTTTTTAGGTCCTTCATGGACCTAAAAAAAAAGGCGGTAATAAAGGCGCGGTAATAAAGGCGCTATAGGTAAATAAATTCAGTTACTAAATCTTGATTTTTTTTATTACTTTATATTTTAATGAGCTTCCAAATAATATTTTATTGTTTTCTCGTTGTATTGTTTATAATAAATAAGTTTATCGAGATTATACTACTCATATAAATTGAGCGAAGGCTGGTCATACCAAAGAGTCAAATGAATGACTGTTTGCACGCCATCTTGCGCACATAATAGAACTACGTAGTCACAAATCTTGTAATACTGCCATCTATAAGCGGGTTTTGTAAAAGTAGCACAATATAATGTAACCAAATTAAAATGTCAGTTTCATGTGCAAGCCGGCAGTACTTCTGGTGTTCAATCTTATTTTGCATACTTATACGAGAACGATTACCCGTTTCCAAGTACTAAGATTGTCAACCCTGGTCGCACCAACTTAACCGCACTTTCGCACCAATGACAGCGGACCGACGCCTCGATGACAGCAGTTTGCTGCTCTGCAATTGGTCGAATTTACCGCCGGTCGACAACGCCGCGCCGCACGCCTGATTATAAGCCGGCAAAATGATGAGGTGTGATTGCTCTCTTTCACTCTCGCTCGAAAGGCATCTTGCTATCCTTCTCGTACTCGCAGACGATCCATAAAATGGCCGATCGATTTTCTTCCCTCTAATAAGGAACTTCTTGACGAAGTATTATGTTTGTTGGATTTTTGCAGCACGGATCTTACTGTTCTCGCAGCAATCGATACTTGTTACTTGATATTATTGCAAGTATATGCCGAAAATCCGTACCTATGCTCCGCCTTGGCCGCCGTCCGTGGCGTCGCGTGCCCACGTGGCACGATGCTCGCAGTGAGAAGTATTTCTTGCAAATCGTTGACGGATCGTTAGGACCAATGTTTACTTCGTTGTTTGATCTTGTGGACTGTAGTTTTATTTAGGTTGATGATTCCAATGGATTGAAACGATTTGCTTTTTATTACGCACACTTTTTAATGCTCACTGTAATCTTGTAAAGGTGGTAGCACAGACAATATAGAGATTATAGAGGTACAGACTATAGAGTAAATACAGATTAAAAATTATACTTTGTGTTTCCATAAACACAGCCGACAATTGGTTTAGCTCCATAGAATTGATGGAGCAGTTGAAAGACAGAGGTCTGACGTATCTTGGAACTTTGAAAAAAAATAAAAGGCACATTCCACCTGAATTTCAAGCATGTAAAACTCGCCAGCCTGAATCATCTTTACACGGTTTTACCAAAGACTTCACTATTGTTTCATATGTCCCTAAAAAGGCAAAAGCAGTATTATTGATTTCATCGATGCACCATACAAAGGAATTGGATCCACTATCAAAAAAACCGGAAATAATAAAAGATTATAATAAAACAAAAGGGGGTGTTGATGAAATCGATAAAAAGTGTTCCAATTATTCATCAAATCGTAGAACCAGACGTTGGCCTCTCGCAATTTTTTTCAGAGTCTTGGATTTGAGCGGAGTCAACGCCTATGCTCCGTACAAGACCTGTACTGCTGTTCCTGATATTCCCAGAGCACAATTTCTTCAGAACCTTGCTTACAGTTTAGTTTTACCGCACCTGAAACGCCGCGTATACAATAATAGATTACCGAGAGAATTGCGTTTGACAATCGCACGCGTACTGGGTCCAAATAAGCCTCCGGAACCTGAAACAATACCCCCTGATAGTGCGGAAGCAACGAGAAAAACATGCAAAATCTGCCCATCAAGACTCAAAAGACGTACTAAGTACAATTGTATCGAATGTCGCAAGCCTATTTGTCTTGGATGTTCAAAAACTATATGCGTGGACTGTGTAGACAACAAGTAATTTGTCCCAAAATATTCACGTGATTTGAGAAGCAATCGCTACATACTCAATACTTTAATTTAGACTGATATTTTAGATATAAGCTAAGAAAATAACATACTTTTTTAGCTAAGCAAAATATAGGATATATAATTTGATCCAAATAAATACTGATTTCATTTGAAAATGTTTTTTTTTGCACTCCCTTAATAGAATAATAATGAAAAGATAATAATATAAGTAAATATTGTGCAAATCAGTTAATAAACATAATCCATTTCGATTATTTATTATGGTGTCTGACATACGTCACGTCACCATGTATGATATGACTAAACCACGTCAGAACTTAAAGGTTAACAAAAATACAAACAATAGTATGAACAACAATCAATGATTACAATTTGGAAGGCTCTCACCATTAATTATTTTCATTGTTGTCATCTGTGGGCGGCAATGCATCGGACGTGGTCAAAGGTTGTGAGACCGCTCCGACGCCGGACGGCCCGGCTTGTTGCTCGTCTGGAGGCGACACGGCCACCTGGGTGGTTCCTCCAGGTTGTGGGGCGCGCCGCAGCTGGTCATGTGCGACCTTGCGCGGTCGACCATGTCCTACTACCTTCTTCACGAGGTAGCGGTCATTTTCAAGAACCCTGTGAACTTCGTAAGGGGCACTAAATTTTAGGTCTAGGGAAGTTTGGTTTCTGGGGTTGTTTTTTATCAAAACAAAATCGCCTCTTTGGAATCTTTGAATTTTAGCTCGACCTTTGTCGAACCTTTCTTTATCCTTAGAAGCCATCTGCGTCATTTTTTGGTGCACATGACGATCGAGGGCTTCAATTTTAATAATTGCCTCGTCTAGGTTAACCAGGCTTAGTAGCTCTGGTGGGGCACAGTTTTGACGACGAGTCAGGAGAGCTAGTGGGGCCACGCCTGTCGTTCTATGGGCAGTGCAATTGAGAGCGAGTTGCAGGCTTTCCAGTGCTGTGTGCCAGTCCAGAGTCTCATAATTTTTTATCATTACAAGACCATTCTTTAATGTTGCCATCACCCGCTCCACTTGCCCATTTGCCCTACTAACCCCTGGTGCTATGCAATGTATTTCGATATTAAATGTGTCACAATAGTTTTTGTATTCTCCTAGAAACTCGCGACCGCCATCCACAATTATTTGCCTTGGGGCTCCAAAAAGGTGAATGACTTGTTTTAGGGCTGCTAAAGTGCTGTGTTGGCTCTTGTCGTTGGTGTAGCGCAGTAAAACATATTTAGTGAAAGCGTCTACCGTAACCACAACGTACTCACGCTCATCAGAAGTTCCCAATTTACCCGTGATGTCCATGTGAATTACTTCAAATGGAACTACTGGCTTGGCAATGGGGTGTAATTGTACCTGTGTAGCTCCCGATGTTTGTTTGGAAGTTCTACACACAATACAGTTGTCAACGAAGTCACGGATGGTGGTACTCATTTTATCAAAATAATAAGTTTCCCTTATTTTGTGAAGGGTCTTTTCCCAGCCTGGGTGTTTGAGAGCACAATGGAACGTATTGATCAAGCTCCATTGGAAAGATTTTGGTAAAACAACGAGTTTTTGTAAACCAAAGATAGCATCTAGCCTCTCTTAATTAAGGACGTTGTCTTCGAGGAGGTATCCGGGGACATTTCCACCACCATGCAGAGTATCTATGATAGGCCGCAAGTGATCATCGCGTCTTTGTTCAATATTTATCCAATCCAGATTATTGGTCAAGACGTTGACCGTCAAAGGATCTGGATTCCTACTTAGATAATCTGCATGTTGCATCCGCTCGCCCTTCCTGTACTCTATCTCAAATTCAAAATTTTGAAGATAGGCCCACCACCTATGAATGCGGGGTAGCAAGTCCTTTTTGTGTTTCGAGGCTTTAAGAGCGTTGCAATCAGTAATCACCTTGAACTGGCGACCATAGAGAAAGTGCCGAAAATGCTTGATGGCTCGGACCACGGCCAGGGTCTCCAGCTCGTAGGAGTGGTACCTACTTTCGATTTCTGTCGTACGCATACTGAAATACGCTACCACGTGCTGTCGACCTTTAATAATCTGAACGAGTATTGCTCCAAAGCCAAGACTACTGGCGTCAGTAAATAGTTCAATGGGTTCCCCTTCTTGGAATATTGTTAAGACCGGTGTAGAAGTTAGGCGATGAATTATCTTTTGACGTGCCTCTTCATGAACATGAGTCCATTGCCACTTAGCGCCCTGTTTAGTCAGTTCGTAAAGAGGAGTCATAGTTCGAGCAAAATCAGGTATAAAGCGACGAAAATATCTTGCAAGCCCGTTAAATTGTCGGACCTGTTTAACGTTAGTCGGTACTGGGGCCTTCTGTAAGGCTTCAACCTTTTTGGGACTGGGGCGAACTTGACCATTTTCTATTACGTTACCGAGATACTCGATAGACCGTTTGAAGAACAGACATTTATCAATATTAACTGAAAATCCCGATTCACGTAACGCTATGAAGATTTTTTTCTAAGTATTCAAGACCGGATGAAAAATTGCGACACTTACTAATGACGTCATCAATATCCGTATGGGTGGCATAACTTATGTGTCTACATATATAGCTCGCAAGGATCCATCTGTTATATCGGTTTTGAAGCGCATTATTCAATTTGTTCCGCCTCCGGTGATAGTATTAGGAGATTTCAATGCTCATCACAGTCTTTGGGGTGCTCCTAATGACGATGTTGTTGGAGTTCGCATAGCTGAACTTATTGACGATTTGGATTTATGTGTGCTTAATGATGGGTCCCCTACACGCTCTTTTGTTCCGGGGCAGTCTCCGAGTTATGTCGATATTTCATTATGTTCTTCATCTTTGTTCCCCAGCTTTACGTGGAAACGTTTGAATACTTCACATGGAAGCGACCACTACCCAATTCTCCTCTCAAAAGCCACATCGAATTGTCGAATTTCACCACTGCCGCCTTTGTTAAAATACAAACTTAATGATAATTGTGACTGGGAATCGTACAGTTCCGGGTTAGATGATAGAGTTAAAGAGTTTCCGCAGGTTTCTCGAGAAAATGTCGAACATTGTTATCATCTGTTGACATCAACAATGTTGTCACTAGCAGATGAATTTTTTCCCACTAAATGTCTTTCTAAGGGTAAAATCCCTTCGCCGCCTAAGTGGGATAAGGATTGTACTGAAGCTGTTAAAAAGAGGAAAAAGGCAGAGAAATTATGTAAAGATCAGCTTGACATGAATTCTTTTTTGCAGTTTAAAAATACGACAGCAGCGACTAAAAGGCTTTTGCGTAAAAAGAAATTAGAGGGATGGCAAAATTTCTGTTCCTCTCTTTCTCCCGACTCCCCGATTTCATTAGTTTGTTTGAACAATGTGAAACGTTTCAAATGTTCAAAAGCGATCAGTTCACAATCTTCCTTCTCTCTCGAATGGGTTACACCATTTATTTCTAAAATTGCCCCTACTTCTGTTCCTAATGTAAATCAAATTCCCTTCACATACAGTCAATCTTCAGATTCTGGGAATAGTCCCTTTTCAATAAATGAATTTAAGCTAGTTTTAAAACACGTGTCGGATTCTGCTCCTGGAGAGGATGGCATTCCATATTCCTTTATTAGGAACTGTAAAGATGATACTTTAGTTTTTATTTTAGATATTATTAACACTATTATAGACTCTGGGATTATTCCCAGTTCTTGGAAAAAACATATTCTTATCCCAATTTTAAAGCCTAATAAGGATCCTTCAGATCCTTCATCATACAGACCGGTATCTTTATCTAGCGTGTTTGCAAAGCTTGCGGAACACCTAATCAAAATGAGGCTTGAATGGCACTTTGAACACAATAATATTTTACCCCAGTCTCAGTTTGGTTTTAGAAGAGGAAAGGGAGTAGCAGACAATTTAAATATTTTCACTACAGATGTTTTGTTATCCTTTAGTCAAAATAAATCGATGGTAGCTGCTTTTTTGGATATAGCGGCGGCTTATGATAACGTGGATTTGGTCATTTTAAAATCAAAACTGGAAGCATTACAAGTTCCTTCAAATTTTTGCAATTTTATTTTTAATCTTTATTCGGATCGGACTGTCACAGTTAGAGTTGCTGGTTGTTCGTGTCCTTCGAGAGTTTTGTGGAACGGTGTTCCCCAGGGCACAGTTTTAAGCCCGCTATTGTATGATATTTATACAAAAGATTTAGAAGCAGTTATAAATCCATGCTCAATTCTGCAATACGCTGACGATATTGTAGTCTACTCCTCTCATTCATCAATTGAAACAGCAGCTATTAATGTCGAAAAATCTTTGACTAGTCTAGTAGAGTGGCTCGATGATCATCGCCTACAATTGTCGGTGAAGAAAAGCGTCGTTGTACCCTTTACTTGCATTCGTAATATTCCTCCGGTTTTTATAAAAGTTAATGGTTTTACTCTTCCAAATTCCACTGAAGTAACATTTCTCGGCTGTAAACTCAACTCTAAATTCAATGGTACCTCGCATATTAAACATATTATTAGTAAATGTGAGAAAAGTATAAACTTGATCAGAGCTCTTGCAGGCGTATGGTGGGGAGCTCATCCTTTTACCTTGCGACTAGTATATAATGCGTTGGTTAAAAGTAATTTAGATTTTGGAACATGTTCGCTACCTCTGGCCAGTAAAACGGAGCTGCTTAAATTAGATCGATTACAGTCTAAATGTCTCCGCAATATTGTAGGTGCAATGAAGAGCACACCAGTTGTGGCGTTACAGGTTGAATGTGCTGACCCTCCCCTATATCTTAGACGTCAATATCTGTGTGACCGTTACTTAATTAAGGTGTTTCAATCTAGCACACATCCTTTAATTCCTAAAATTAAAGATCTTTACAAACTAATATCAGATGGGAATCACTTTTGGGTCTCGCGTCCCATACCGAACATCATAGAAGGCTATAAAAAGATAAAACATGTTGAACACAATATTAAAACATATCCTGTACATCCGATCTATTCAGTTCAATATGATGTCCTTATATTTAAACCTAATATATTTCTGTCCACCGGTGTAGGGAGAAACTGTTCTGATCCAAATGGTAAACTTGCCTCGTTTCTGTCAAAAAATGCACTAGGGGCTGAGGTCTTTTTTACTGATGCTTCGAAATATGAGGGACATGAGTCAGTGTCAACTGTGGGTGCTGCATTTATTAGACATAACACAGGACATTTTAAATTGTATAAATATTCTTCATTTCTTTCCACCTTTTCCGGTGAGTGTTTAGCTATAAAACATTGTATTGAATACATAATCAGTGAAAAAATCAAAAATTCTATTATTTTTAGTGACTGTTTGAGTAGTCTACAATGTCTTCTCTCTAATCCATTTGACAGGAGCAATTTGTCCCCTATTATCATTTTGATCAAATCCTTATTAAAGAACTGCTACGAATTAGGCTTAACTGTCGCATTGGCTTGGATTCCGGGTCATTCTGGAATAGAAGGCAATGTGACAGTGGGCCAGCTTGCAAAATTGGCTGCGAAGCAGGGTCTATGGATCCCGGATGTGTACTGTGGAGATCTGTTGCAATCAATTCCATTAACGTCTCTGATTAATAATTGGTCTCAGGTGTGGGATTGTGAGAAAACTAAGGGTCAATTCTATAAATCACTTCAACCTATCATTAATTTAAAACCATGGTTCAGTAAGTTAAAACTAAATAAGAAAATAACTTCTATTCTTGCTCGACTAAGATTTGGTCATTGCTCTTCAGCTGTGCATCTTAACAGAATAGGGGTGTTTGATTCTCCTCTATGTGACTGTGGTGTCGGAGAAGATGGTGATTTAGCCCATATTCTTTTTAATTGCTCGAAATATAATTCCTTTCCGTTATATGACTTCCTTATTATGTATAAAGCTCCCCTTCCTTGTAATCTGTCTTCCATCCTTTCTTTGTCTAATAAGTTATATGTTTCATGTCTTAGTAAATTTATTTCTTTTCACAACATTTCCTTATAGTAAAAAAAAAAAAAAAAAAAAAAAAAATTAAAATTTTATTATTACATATATAAAACACCCAACTATTGACCCCTTAAGCGGTTTTCCTTGCTTCTTTCGCAAAATAAACTAATGTACGAGTTGCAAGTGGAAATGAATGTTTTTGGAAGATAAAATAAACATTGAAGAATGTAACTAAAACATTATTTCCAGTCATACAAAGGTAAAAAGTGTTTTTTTTCTCGAGTTTAGCAAGAACAGGCCATTTGACCAGTTATTAACATGCTTGTACCAAATTTTCATCATGCAAATGACCAATTTTTGACCTCCTGTAGTATAAGAATAAACTCAAATAATTTTTATTATGAATGTGATACGATGTTTTATTTGACAAAAAAACAAACAAAGCTAGTCTTATAGCCCTTCTCATTTTCTTTTTTCACACTATTTAGGTCTTCAGTCTTCAAACGCCGTCAATAATATTCTTGCACTTATTTTTGAAATTTTGTAGTTTTAATCACTTTTTGTTGTAGTTTTTATCACTTTTTTGTCCAATTTTTCTTCTTTATTAGTAGTTATTAATTTCACTGTTCTGTATTATGCAGCAGATATAAAAATACTCGCCGGCAAAATATAAATTGAAAGAACACGGCTTTAGTTCTACAAAGTGAGTTTCAAAACCTTTGAATTAATATTTTCCTAATTACATAAGACGGTTTTAACTTTTTAAACTTATGTAAAAGACCTCACAAATGAAGAGAACATAGATACAAATAAAAAACTAGCTCACACTTTGCCTAAACATGCAGGTTAGGGTATATTTTGTCATTTTATGCATTAAACCAACCTGTGGCTGAGGCATTGCTCGTTTTATATTCTGCAATTGTCCCACGGGACCATATGCCGACATAAAAAGTATCCTGCGTCCACTTACACCCACTTAAACAGGTTTTAAAATAATCTGCTTGCCAAATTGTGTCAAAATCCATTCAGCCGTTCACTTTTCCTATAATATTAGTAAGTCTAAAAGTCTGGGCACGCCGCAATTGCGGCGGTAAGACCCCTCTTTGAGGAGTGGTTGGAGAGAAGTCATGGCGTCCTTACCTTCCGCCTGACGTAGGTCCTCACCGGGCACGGGTGCTTCGGGAGGTACCTGTGTCTAATGCAGAAGGAGGAAACGTCTGGGTGTCATCACTGCGAAGATCGCCCGGAGGACACGGTGGAGCATACGGTGCAGGACTGCCCAGCTTGGGCGGTGCACCGACGTGTCCTCACGGCTGCGATAGGCGGAGACCTCTCGCGCCCGGCATTGGTTTCGGCCATGCTGCGGGGCGAGACGGAGTGGGAAGCGGTCGCCTCCTTCTGCGAAGCAGTAATGCTCGCGAAGGAGGAGGCGCGCCGCGAGCGAGAGAGGACAGAGTCCTCCCTCCACCCCAACCGCGGTGTAGGACGCCCACGGCGACGGACGTCGCGCGACGATCTCCGGCCACCGTAGGCGCGGGCATGCGGGCAGCGAGTAAAGGGCAACTCGCTGCCCGACCAAGGACCATGCCCGGGTCGACGGCGCGTTGTGTCCCACGCGCGCCTCAAAGAGCGTCAGCATAATGACGGGGCCCCCCTCTCAGAGGGCCAAAGCCTGCCGGGGTCGCGGGATTATTCCCTTACCGTAACCCCGGAACGTAACAGGCTATGAAGGACACCGTGGATTTTAGTCAGTAGAAGTCTGACAGTCCCTCCCGCCCTGCCCGGGGTTGGAGGACTCATTTGATGATTTTATCACGCTAAAAAAAAAAAAAAAGTCTAAAAGTCTAAAATATTCAGGAGGATCCAGAATGTGACAGTAGACAGAAAATTTAAGTACCTCACTCAAATTATGCTAGGTAGTCAGGTTACTACGTAAGATATTTTTTACGTTTGTGATTATGCAGATACACACCTTTAGGGGTGCCAACGCCCATGGGCTTAATACAGATGCATTAAAGTTAAGCTACCTCACCATTAAAAATGAACTATACGTACACACCGTGGTGTCAGTAACTGGTATTCTCGTACATTTGGTAAATTACCAGCTATTGACATGCCATGTTAAAAAAATGGTTATTCATACATTTGAGTGTACCAGATATTGACCTCATCATTTTAACAAGTTAACGCTCATGAAAACTTGAAAATCATGTGGAAAAGCATTGTGTCTGTCTTAAATAACCAAAAAATACCAAACACAAAGGAATCTATCTTGTAAAACTGAAATAAAATGACATTGAAAACAACCGTCAGCTTAGCAAATTGTTAAATTTTTTGATGATTTTAGGAGGGTATTTTGTTATCATAGGTTTACGGACGCATTATTGCTTTATTTAAATTTTCTGTGACGCCAATATATTACAAGATAAATTATATTTCATTTTCTGTATTTTTTATGCAGCACTGCAAGAAGATTTATTATTATTTTTGATAAAAACTGTTATGCGGTCAATAGTTGGTGGGAGGTCAGCAGTTGGGTACTTTACCCTATTTATTTATTGCCCATCCTAAAACACATCCCGTCATAATTCGCCAAACTCCCTCCTCCCATGTTTAATTTTCGCAACACTCGACTCTGGCAACAATGGCGAAGGCCGCTTGCCACAATCAAAAAAGAAGAAGAAGAATTTTGGACACACAGTCTAGAGTCTAGAGTGTCTATGCAAAGTCTATTTCTTTTGCAGGTTTTCTTATTATTAATAGAAGAAAATAATAACCAGCATAGCATAGTTGGTAGATCTACCAAAAAGTTGGTAGATATGTCAACACTGAGACCGTGGAAGCTATGACGTCACATTTTGACATTTGGGTAAAAACAAACACAGGAACGTATTGCATTTTGAGATAATTTACATTTTGAATACATTATCTAGTGTTTACAAGGTATAAAATACCTTATTGTTTTGCTCCCGGTTGCAACCATGTCTCTAGAAGAGAAACCTGCAGGTTTTTTAGATTTCCTGCTAGTGAAAAAATCTTTAAAAAATGGAAAACACTCTGCCGGTACGTTACTGCTGATTAATTATTATTCTAGTCTGAGGATTCGTTGTATTGACTTGTATTGCTGACTTACTCATTATTTTCAATTTCAGTCGTAACCCCGGCCACTCACATGCGTGCAAAGGTTCGTACATTGTACGAATCTTTGCGCGCATGTGGAGGGCCGTCAGACATACATTCGCGAACTTCGCATATTTGCAAATGGGTTCGCATACTCTATGATCAAATTAAAACTAATAACTTTAAACTAAGGACCAAAATTTAACGGTGTATGAATAGGTACTTATACTGATCAGTATTTCCTCACACAAAATATAACAACGACACGACCGTTTGCTTCACAGTTTGCTTCGCAATCGTGTGCGCAACTGGTCACACCACGAATGTGTAGGAGACTACGCGAAGGTTCGCGCACATAAAACCGACACAGCTTGGAAAAGCACGAATGCCACGAAAACTTCGCGAAGTCATTCGCGAATGTCCTCCTACACATGCGGGTTCGCGTATTCGCACGAATGTGAGTGGCCGGGGTCAGGATAGAGACCCTACTCGTGAAGACCGTCTTTGTAATTGTAATTTTGCTGATGAAAAGGATGTTGTTCCATCTATTTTTGCACACAATAGTAACAAGAAGTTCGACGCAGACATTATTATTAATTACAAAAAAGATAAAATAACAAAAATCCCATGTCGAAACCTGTTTGTTTTTACCCAAATGTCATCTTTTTACGTCACACTTCCACGGTCTAGGAAACAGCTTATGTAGTCTGTGATCCAAGCCAACTGCAAGCCAAATAGGTTGGCTTCACTCTCTACTTAGTCTGTGGTTGGCTAGTGTATACTCTCTACTTAGTCTGTGTCGAAGACACTCGAAGTCGTGCCTAAACATAAAAAAAAAAATTGATAATATCAGCAGCCACCAGCAGTGTTTTCATTCAATAAAATTTAACAATAAAATGTATTAAAAAAAAAATGGTAGGTTTCAATATGAAAATTGAAAAGCTACAAATGTGTAGGATATGTTTAGTGGAAGATGTGCGCATGTATATGATTACCAATGTGGAAATGCAACAAGTATATGAGAAACTGACGGACATACCAGTAAGTAAATCCACTCTACTAGTCTACACTCAAAGCTTGATTAGTTTGTTTGTTATTTTAGATCACGTAGTATCTCTAAGTAGTCTGTGTGTATATCATACGAGAAAGACACTTTACAAAAGAAACTCATGTAACCTAGATTTTATCGAAAACGTTTTAATAATCATACAAAAAAACACTTCTAACTCTTCTATAACAATTAGGTACAGTAAAATGGGGCTATTTGGGTTGGGGGGGGTATTTGCGACCACCCAGAATTTCTAACAAAAACATCGATAATATATTGTCGGTTGGTGAAGCAACACTTTGATGTTTACGCTTATAAAAACAAACATATTTGTTAAAAAAAACTTTCTTTTTCTTACTCATCCCAAAAAAAGGATTATTTTGTGTGTTATGTAGGTTTTAGTTATTGTAAGTCCCAAATATCGCTCGATTTGTTTAAAGTTTTTTTCAGCCCTTTTCTATGACTAATGCTGTCCCTAATAGCCCCAAATATGCGATATTTGGGACAATCCCGTCTCCATTTTTTTTTCAGTTCCTGTTGTAAGATGTTACTTCTAACTTATAAATAATGGGCTCAAATCAAATCAAATCATTTATTTCTTTGCAAACATGGTTTAATATTACATAGATGTTATTTCTTTATAATTAAGTTATCCACATTTTACCAACATGGGTATGCAAAGTGTACAATATGTTTATTGCTATATTATATTCAGGAAATTATATGTCAGCCAAATAAGAATTACAATTTATTCGTTTCTCCAAGACCCACATAAATTTTTACTATAGCTATTTAAGTATTTGATGTAAACAAAGTATTTGCTAAATTATATAAAATGTGTCCTGATTAGCACCATTGTATGGTACTTAATTTATCAATACTTTTGTTGCAGTTTGTAACTGAAGACAGTAGACCGATGCTCGCTTGTGTCTTCTGCTACACTAGACTAAAGCAATGCTGTCAATTGCAGAGGAAATGTCTGGAAGCAGAGAAGCTGTTCACTCAGATGTTGAATGAGGATGATGAGGTGAGGTTTGACTTTTGTTCTGCGGCACTTGTTTTTAAAGTATTATGTGTGGCTCTCTTCAGTAATAGGGTTTCTGAATTTTATTTGAATAGACTCCGTGTACTTTGTATTGAATAGACTCTGAAAGTACTGGAGGGATTTTCAAAATTCTTTATTCATTCACCAGTTTGAACCTGCTTTTGACCTGTGTGACCTAGGCAACAAGGTGGAGGGGGGGGAATTAATATAATATATAACGGAGCACCTGTCTCCGTTCTGTTTTTAAAAAGTGTGACGTCAGCATAGCTGACGTCACTGACACTATCTTCATGGTGATCACTCATCTTCAAGCTTCAAAGTAAAACACCACAAGTACACTAAAAGCCTCGTTTATTCAACCGACAGCGTAACAACTTATTTAAATAGATCCGTACAGTTCGGCGGCTCGAGCAAGACTGACTCAGCGCGTTTTTTTTTTTTTTTTTTTTTTTTTTTTTGATACTGGCATCTCGCAGGTCAACCACTACTTGGTTGTGTGCTGCTCAACCGGACTTTCCTGTGGCTGCCAAAGATGATTCTAAGGCCTCCAGCCAGGGGCTTACAAACTAAAGTTAAAAACTAAGTGACCACACGCTAAGGGCACCCCCTGTGGGGTACGGACCTCGGCTTAGGGCGTCACTGACAGAGGACAGCAAGGGACAGGCTGGATAACTAAATATTCATTATTTAGGGGCTAATTTAAAACTACTGGCTCAGCATCGCGGGCTGGCTCTTGCAAGGGACGGGGAGGGCATTGACTTGGGCGTCGCGACGGGCGGCCTCGGCGGCGAGGGCGGAATGACGGTTTGTATCTGTGTTTACGAAGCGTGCTGGTTTCCCTACGGCTCTCCTGGAGGAGAGTGATGGGGTCATCGGGGGTGATTAGAGAATGCCTTGGACGGCGAATGGAGCTAATGCGCGAGGGATCGTATCGAGCGGACGATGCGATTAACGGATTGGGGTGCCTAACTGCAGTTTCGAAGAAGCGCGTGGCAATGCGCTTCATGAACTGAGCGATGGTCGGGATCCTAAGGTCTAGGTGGAGGGTGTCATTACGGACAAAGTACGGGGCTCCCGTGATTTTCCTAAGAAACCGGTTTTGGAGGACCTGCATTTTATAGAGGTAGCGGGGATTGGAATGCGCAAAGATGGCACACGCGTAAGTCATGATGGGGCGGATTACCGCCGTGAATAAGCGCAATTTGCACTTGCGGGACAGGGGACTCTTCGGAATGAGAAGAAAGTGAAGTCGACCCATAGCAAAAGCGGCCCGATTACGAGCTGCTTTGATGTGGTCTTGGAAGGAGAGGTGACTGTCTAGGGTCACGCCTAGGTACTTGGCTTGCTTCTTCCAAGGAATAGGCTTGCCGTACATAGTGATCGGGGAGGGGTCTGCTGGTCGGTTACGCTTACGCGGTTTGGTGAATAGGACCGCCTGGCTTTTATCGGGATTAACCTCAATTCTCCATTTCCTGAACCAATCGCCTAGGGCGTTGGCTGAGGTTTGGAGGTTTTGGGCTATAGCGGTAGGACTTTGGCCTGTGTAATACAGGGCCGTGTCGTCCGCGAAGAGAGCTAACTGAGCCTTCTTGCTCTTGGGAATATCGCTAGTGAACAGCGTGAATAGGTGGGGCGAGAGGACTGCGCCTTGAGGGACACCGGCTAGGATGCGGTGTGGGGCGGAGAGGGCGTTGCCTATGCGATAGCGGAAGGTGCGATTCGACAAGAAGTCTCGTATGATGAGCACGAGACGATCTGGCACACCCAGTTGGTAGAGCTTATATAATAAGCCATTGTGCCAGACTTTGTCGAAGGCTTTCGCTATGTCGAAGAAGAGGACACCAGTCATCGCACCGCGCTGAAAGCCCGCGCTAATGTGCTCGACTATTCGGTGGACTTGTTGGACGCACGAGTGTCCGGCCCTGAAGCCGTATTGCTCGTCGGGGATGAGGCTCTTGACTTCGATGAAATCTTTGAGTCGCTTAAGGATAAGCCTCTCATAGATTTTACCGAGAACGTTCAGTAGACTGATGGGTCGATAACTCGTGGGCTCAGACTTGGGCTTGCCTGGCTTGGGGAAACCGACTACAGTGGCCTCTTTCCACGCCTGGGGAAAGATGTTATTGCTCAGAGCGCCATTGAAGATGGCGGTCAAAAGTATAATGAGCTGGGGAGGGAGGAGTTTAAAGACGTTATTGTTAATACCGTCCGAACCGGGGGCTTTCCGGGGTCGGAGCCCTTTTATGATGTCTTGCACTTCGTCGGGAGTGACTGGAGGCAGAGGATCATCAGGGTCTTCTACAGGAGGTAAGGCGGTCCTACGTTCTACTTCGGAGTCCACCTTGAGGAGGTGACTGTTGTCTACGGGCTGGGTGCTCGGAGTGCACTGAGCTTCCAGGCTGTCGGCTAGGCATTCCGCTTTCTCGGAGTCCTCGAAAGCGATGGTCTTATCGGGGCGAGTGAGAGGAGGCGTAGAGGAATCCTCTGTGGCACGCAACTTTCGTTGCAGCTGCCAGAAGGCTAGGTGGGTGGGCTCGAGGTCGCTGAGCATGTCGTTCCAGCGATTCGAACGAAACTCACTGATGCGTTTCTTAACAGCACGCTGCAAGTTGCGCATGTGAGCTTTGTTCGAATCGCATGGAAAGTTGCTGTAGGCACGAATGGCTGCATTCTTCTCGGTTATCAGAGCACGTATGTCATCGGGGAGTTTCCATTTACGATCTCTCGTGTCTGGGACTTCCCGTGAGCAATCCGTCAGTACGGATCGCACGTGTTCTGTAAACGAGTCGATTGCGGCCGTCGTGTCTGCGACAGAGACAATGTGGTCGGGGATGGAGTCCAGGTGAGGCGACGTGGTTGATTTCAGCTTTTCGCTTACTTTCTTCCAGTCGGTTATCACTCTGGTCGGGGGAGGCTGGCTCGGGTCGGAAGGACCCGTGCGTGGAGTTAAGTGCATGAGCACTGGACGGTGGTCAGAGTTGAGCTCGTGTAGCGTCTCAATGGAATTCAACCTGAGGTTGATATTCTTGAGAAGCGCTATGTCGAGCACATCGGAACGGGAGTTGGGGTCGTGAGGGTAGTGAGTATGCTCGTAAGGAGCGATGGGGTCAAAGTTAAGGGTGGAGCTTAGGTTGAACACTACTCTCCCTCTAGGGGAGGTAATAGTGCTGTTCCAAGCTGGGTGTTTGGCGTTGAGATCGCCCGCTAGTATAACGGAGTCACTCAAGCCGAAGATGGTGGTGAGGTCCTTAACAAAGAGAGAGTGGTCCTCTGCAGTATTAGCAGGAGGGAAGTAGGCGGAGACTATGGTGATCGGTTGATGACCGGTCATGGCTAGCCGACAGACTGAAACCTCGAGGAGTGACTCGAGGGTTGGTGGGATTAAGGGGATACAATGCAGGGAGTTTTTATAATAGATGAGAGTGCCACCTTTGTGGCAGCGGGACCTATCGTTACGGACTAGCTGGTAATTGGCTATTCTGGGATCGCGGAGGTGAGGTTTGAGGAACGTCTCCTGGATGAGGAGAACGTCTAATTGGTGATCGCGGAGGAAGGTAGCGAGTTCGTCTCGCTGACCTTGGATGCCGTTAATATTGAAAAATCCTAACTTGAGGGATCGCGGTTTGAGAGTATTCCTATTTGTGGCAGCCATTGGAATTATTTGGAGAGTTGGAGGGCCTGAATGGCGCTAACCGCCTTGGGGTGAGAGTCCAAGATCGTTTTGAACTCGACGGGGTTACCGTTGGCGGCCCTGAGTAGGGCGGCCAATTGTTTCGCCGACGACTTCAAAGCGTTCTCGTGATCCTGGACCGCTTTGTACGCGTCGATAATGACTCTTAAGTCATCATCGTCGACGTCTGCCACGGTACCAGAGGAAGCGGGGGTGGAGGCGATGGTGGTGGCCGCGGGAGCGGTCATGGGAGCCATAGGTTGGGAGACGGGGATGTCTAAAAGACTGGGAATGGGCTTGGGAGGCGCTGGGCCAAGGGCTGGGAAAGCCTTTTGGTGGTTCAGCGCGTTCCAAGGGGAGGGACGCTGGGGTCCTAATCTGTCGGGCATCTGTGAAGAGGGAATCTTCACAGAAGGGGATTCCCTCTGCTGGCGGGCGGCTGCGCGCTTCGCCAGCTTGGGAGAAGTGGATTTGGGAGCTTTGGGGCAACCGCGATAGTTCGCGGTGTGTCCTACTTGCGTGCAGAGAACGCAGCTCGGGGGTTCGAGACAGAGGGCCCTGTCTTTGGGTCGGGGACAATCGGCAGTACCGTGATTGCCTAGGCATTTCACGCATCTGGCCGGAGCGAAGCAGTGGGTCTGGCTATGTCCGTAGTTCTGACAGTTGTGACACTGTCCTACGGTGTGGGATTTGTGTGGCTTCTCAATAGAGATGCCAGACAGAGAGCACACGGTGGTGATCTTGAAGATGGGATGGGGGCCTGATTCTACGGGTTGACAAACGACAAGTACCATGTCGTAGGGATTTCCACCTCTCGACTTGTGAAGACGGTGGACGGCGGACACTGGGATTTTTTGGGCGGTAAGGTCGTCGAGAATTTCCTGAGTGGAAATCTCTTTGGGGATTCGCCTTATCACCACACGGGTGGGCTTCTCTGAAGCGAGACCATAGGCATGGTGGTGAATTTTATGGGCTCTTAGGAGGTGGATTAGGGCTCTGTAGTCCGAGGGGGTGGGGGTTTTGACTGCAATGCCCTTTGAGGTACTGGTGGCCTGAGTGAAATTAATTTTTTGGGCCATGCACAGCCTCGATGCCTCGGTCCATTGGGACGGGTCATGGAGGACGATCGGGGGGATTTTCTCCTTCTTCTTCTTTTCAGAAGTTGAAGGCGGGGTCGAGATAGCCATAGGGCTAGAGGGGCGGCTAGTGGGGGCTGGCGGTGGGGTGGGGGAGTTACCGCGAGAGATCGGGGGAGAGGGGGTGGGGGGGGTCGCGAGGGGCTTCTTAGCCTTGGAGGCTTTGGAATGCTTCCCCTTGCGCTTGCCTAAAACTACGGTGAAGTCCTCATCAGAGGAACAAGCAGAGTCACTAGCGTGCTCTGAATCTGAGGCAGAAACGGGGACCGAGGTGTCCATTTGGACGGGCTCAGGTGTGGGGCACACCTGCGAGGAGGCCATTGTTTGCGAAACAATGGGTTCCTGGGAAGTGGGGACAATAGCCGCTTTCGCGGAAGCGGCTTTGGGAACACTGGCGGCGGCATCCTTTGTCTTTGCAGACAAAGAAGCCGGTTTAGACGGGGAAGCGGGGGTAACGCGCCTACTGTCGCGGACTTTCTTCAAAGCGGCATATTCCGCTTTGTAGTCGCCGTCATAATCGTTCGTCGTTGACCATTTTATGGACAAGGCCCCAGAGGATTTTAACCTCCTCTTGGAGCGCTTCTATGGTCGCCATGGTGGGACATGAGAGTGAAGCTCTCAGGGAAAAAGCCTAACACTATCAGGCCTAACTCCCCGGGTGGGTGTGCCCGGGGATGAGTAGCCTCCCCTGCCGAGGGATTGTGTATGGCAGGGAGGTGAGTACCTAAGGTGTGCCCTAAGCTTGTGAACCTGTTGCCAATCTTAATGTGCAACAGGGCCCTATGTGGGTCTGGTGCGAAGGGGTAGACACTCCCAACCGACACCAGGTGTGTTGCTGTGAACGAAACCAGAGACTAGGTACGACTAGGAGTCCCCCCAAGGCCGTAGTCCTAGCTCCCGACTCCAATAAATTAACCTCGCCCTGAAGGGGTTTGGCGGGATGGATTGGGGCACCACCCTCTTGGTTTCGTTAGCACCGTTAGGTTTCCACCAAGAACCACGAAACTGTGGATTTTCCCTGAAGGGGCAAATTCGCGGAACACGGGACGTTTGTGATGTGTCCTGAAAAGGACAGTTGGTTGTGGTAGTCGAAGACTACCGAGAATTGTCGTGAAGACACGACAAAATCGCACGGAAGAGCGAACACAGGCACGGAGCGCACACGAGGACACGTCCGCACGCGGTGGCGGTCAGACGCAGAGTGTCTGTCGAATTGGCTCAGCGCGCTCTGTGCGGCCGTATTTATAGCGTGGCGAGCACGTGCACATAATTTTAGGTTAAGTATTGAATTTATTTGAATCACAAGATTTTTACATTACAATAATCAAACAATAATTAATTCTTGGCTTATGAACTAGTTTTGACTCAATTAAATTATTTAACTCAGTTATTAATGATTAATTCTTGTTATTGGCTAATTTATTGTTGTTGCGCCGATACGGCCATACTGACAGGCGGTGCGAGCTCTGCACCAGCCTCGTTGATTGTTGGTCTTATTTGTACCTGCAACAACAGATTAGACTTCTTTTGAGTCGGATATCTGTGAGCAACTTGTGTTGCTTACATGTTAGTTATTACACCAACACACAATCATGGTTGGCGATATCAGTGTAATTGAAGTTAGTAGGTTCTCGTAGGGTTCTCGGAGGTTCTCGAAGGTTCTCGAAGGTTCTCGTAGGTTCTCGAAGGTTCTCGAAGGTTCTCGTAGGTTCTCGAAGGTTCTCGAAGGTTCTCGTAGGTTCTCGTGGATTCTCGTAGATACGCATGTTTTAAGGAATTATTTGAAGTTATTGTTATTAAATTTAATTACTTACGATTTATTCTGATGAATTGTTTTCACCCTGTAGCTGATGGTTTTCTGGGTCTCGTGAAGTCGAAGGGATTGGCTCAATTGCAGCAGACTCCTGATGACCAGGTGATACATTTCCCGCCGATACGGTCACTTGTTCACCCGGTTGTGGTGCGCGGCGCAGCTGATCATGAGCCACCTTGCGAGGTCGCCCCCTGCCGACCACCTTCTTCACCAAATATCGGTCATTTTCTAGAACTCTACACACTTCATAAGGTTCACTAAACTTAAGATCAAGTGATGTTTGATTGCGAGGGTTATTCTTAATCAACACATAGTCTCCTCTTTGGAAATGATGAATTTTGGCTTTGTGTTGATTAAATCGTTGTCTGTCTTGTTCGCTTGAACGAGACATTTTCTGTAATACCTGTTGAGAAAGCGCCTCGATATCTACGGTTTCATTATCAATGTTCACTAAATTGAGGAGCTCAGGAGGTACACAGTGCTTCCGTTGTGTAATAAGTGTCAATGGAGCAACTCCTGTGACACGGTGAGTTGTGCAGTTCATTGCTAGTTGCAGTTCCTCAAGTGAAGTGTGCCACTGCTCCGTTTCGTAGTTTTTAATCATCACCAATGCATTTTTGAGAGTTGCAACAACCCTCTCTACTTGACCATTCGCTCGGCTAACTCCTGGGGCTATGGCGTGAATATTTATTCCAGAGTGGTCGCAATAGTCTTTAAACTCGCCCAGGAACTCTCTTCCTCCATCGACTATTATCTGAATTGGTGCACCGAATAGATGTACAGTGCGTTTCAGAGCAGCTAATGTACTGTGTGGATTCTTGTTGCTAGAGAAGTAAAACAGAACATATTTTGAGAAAGCATCAATGGTGACTATAACGTACTGCTGATCATCTGGAGTTCCCAGTTTTCCCGTTATATCCATATGAATAACTTGGAAAGCAGCAGCCGGCTTTTCTATTGGGTGCATTTGGGCTTGAATAGCACCAGATCTTCCTTTTGATGTTCGGCATATCACACAGTTGTCCACAAATCTTCGAATAGTAGAACTCATTTTATCGAACCAATAAGTTTCTCTGATCTTCTGTAATGTCTTTTCCCAACCAGGATGTTTCAGCGCTGTGTGAAAAGAGTTAATAATACTCCATTGGAAGGCCTTGGGGACAACTATGCTAAGCTGTTGACCAAAGACAGGATCGTTTACTTGTTTCTTCAAGACGTTATCTTCCAAGGAGTAGCTCTCCACTGAATTGCCATCGCTAAGGCTGTCCATTATAGGTCGCAGTTCATCATCACGCCGCTGTTCAACCTTGAGCCAATTCATGTCTCTTGTCATAACATTGACTGCAAATTCAGTCGGGTTTCTGCTGAAAAAGTCAGCATGTTGGAGGCGTTCACCCTTGCGGTACTCAATTTCAAAGTCGTAGTTTTGCAAGAATGCCCACCAGCGATGAATCCTCGGTAAAAGGTCCTTCTTGTGTTTGGACGCCTTTAATGCATTGCAGTCCGTTATCACCGTGAATCTTCGTCCATACAAGTATTGGCGAAAATGTTTTATAGCTCGTACCACTGCTAATGTTTCCAACTCATAGGAGTGGTAACGACTTTCTGCTTCGGTGGTCCTCATACTCATAAATGCAACTGCATGTTGACGTCCATTGATCACCTGTACCAGTACTGCACCATACCCAAGGCTACTAGCGTCCGTATACAGCTGTATGGGTGCTTCTTCTTGGAATAGTGTAAGCACCGGAGCAGACGTTAAGCATTCAATGATTGTGTTACGTGCTTTTTCGTGGTTGTCTGTCCATGTCCATTTTGCACCTTGTTTTGTCAGTTCATACAATGGTAACATTATACGAGAAAAGTCAGGAATATATTTCCTGAAATATCCTGCTAGTCCATTGAATTGTCTCACCTGCTTGACAGTCTTCGGTACTGGAGCTTTGACGAGAGCCTCGACTTTTCGCGGACTTGGTCGTACTTGTCCATCAGAAACTACGTTTCCGAGGTATTCTATGGATCGTTTGAAGAAACTGCACTTGTCAGCGTTTATGGAAAAGCCAGCTTCTTGTAGTGCTATCAGAATCCGCTCCAGGTGTGAAATTCCTTCTGGAAAATCTGTGCATTTGGAGAGCACATCATCCACGTACACCTGTGCAGCTGTCCCCAGCAATGATGTCAGGGCTCTGTTGATGCATCGCTGGTAGACAGAACAAGCATTACTCAGGCCAAACGGCATGGTGAGGTATTCATATAGCCCATCCGGTGTGACGAAGGCGGTCTTCTCTATCGAGGTTTCAGCGATAGGAATCTGATGAAAACCAGCTGCCATGTCAAGACTTGTGTAAAAATGGCCATTTGCCAGCTGGTCAATCTGGTCAGAAATCAACGGAAGTGGGTAATGATCACGTAGAGTATTCGAGTTAAGTTCTCGAAAGTCAACGCAGAGACGATCATCGCCATTCTTTTTCTTGACCAGGATAATAGGGCTTGAATAAGGTGATTTGCTTTCACGTATGATATTATGTGTCAATAATTCTTGAATTATAGTACGAACCTTTTCCCTTTCCAGTGGACTGAGGCGATATGGTCTTCTTTCAACAAATTTATCTGGGTTTTTCAGTCTGATCTCCAGTTCACCTGTGTTGACCCGAGTTTTAGGATATCCACGAATAAATAAATGCTCGTATTTATTCAAGAGTCCACGTAATTGTGAGATTTCATCTTCGCTGGTTAGATCACAATCTAGATTATTAAAAACAGGAGAATTCTTGCTTACCAGATTGATGATTGCATTGTGAACTAGCTTGGTCCCGTTGGGTGTAATTATCATATTCAGATTGGTATCATGAATCAGGTTCATACCCACTAAAATATCTGTTGACATTTCATAGTCAGGTAATACGAAAAACTCCAGCTCAATACTGATGGTATCTATAACGCAAATGGTTGTAAGCTTGGTTAACGATAGTGCTGGAAATTGTCCAATTCCTTTCAAATAATTGACTGCTGGGCTCCTCTGACCTGGAAGAACTATAGCAACTGATTCTCGCATGATTGAGCATTCTGCCCCACTATCAAACACAGCTTGCAATGTCTTTTCTCCTATTTTGATGAAAATAGGAGCCAACTTATTGCTTGCCACGTAATTAACGTTTGAAGTCAACGATCGTTCCCGCTTGAAGCAAGTTTCATAACTGTGGCCTGTTTTCTTGCAATAGGTGCAGGTAGCTATGGTTTGTGCTTTAGGATCCTTGTTACCAGTTTCTGGTTTAGCTTCCGGAGGTTTAAATCTGCAATCATTGGTTGAGTGGTTTGTCTTTTTACATATGCGGCAGCTAGATGTTGATTGTTGACTGTCCGTAAATCGAGAACGCTTGTTAGGTATTGTGGAACTTGAGTTTGGATGAGAACGTTTCTTCCGTATAGATGTTGCCACTGAAATCAGTTCAGGAACAGTGGTTGCTCTGGCATTCAGTAACTCAATGCGTAATCGCTCATCATTAATACATCCAATCACTGCCTCCACGGCGTGTTCATCTCCTAACTTGTCCTTGGTGACCCTTCTCCACAGGATCCATGCCCGTGACAAGAACTCAGCAATATCCTTTGAGGAATCATAAACATGTTCCCTGAACATAACAATGTCTCGGGAGTACCTGTTCTCAGGTTCAAATGTGGTGATAATGTTCTTCCGCAACTCTTCCCAGGTACTACTGGTCACCATCCAATCATCGATCCACATTTTTGCACGTCCCTTCAGCAGACTGCAGACTTTCATACGAACGTCAAAATCACTTAGCTTATATGCCTCAATGGCTTGATCAATATGTTGACACCAGTCACGTACTCCCACATGGGTATCTGGGTCGAATGACGGCAGGTAAATATCTTTGATCCTTATTTTTGATTCGGTAGGCGGAGCGCACAAACGCTCTGACATTCTCTGCATCATTTCCATCATCTGCATAAGGAATTGTGGTGGTATTCCGTCCATCCGCATTCCTTGATCAGGGTATGTATGCGATCTTGATTGATTTATGGCTTCCATCGATGTATTGGAGACCAGCACTGGCTCCTGACGCTGAATGTTGGCTGGTTCCAGTTGCTCAGGTGGTAAACGAGCTGATGAGGAAGTGGCTTGAGTAGAGATCTCTTGCGATCCCACTTCTGATAACGGAGCACCTGTCTCCGTTCTGTTTTTAAAAAGTGTGACGTCAGCATAGCTGACGTCACTGACACTATCTTCATGGTGATCACTCATCTTCAAGCTTCAAAGTAAAACACCACAAGTACACTAAAAGCCTCGTTTATTCAACCGACAGCGTAACGACTTATTTAAATAGATCCGTACAGTTCGGCGGCTCGAGCAAGACTGACTCAGCGCGCTCTGTGCGGCCGTATTTATAGCGTGGCGAGCACGTGCACATAATTTTAGGTTAAGTATTGAATTTATTTGAATCACAAGATTTTTACATTACAATAATCAAACAATAATTAATTCTTGGCTTATGAACTAGTTTTGGCTCAATTAAATTATTTAACTCAGTTATTAATGATTAATTCTTGTTATTGGCTAATTTATTGTTGTTGCGCCGATATATATAATAATAAGTAATCACAACTATCGCACAACACCATCTAGTCCCAAGCCAAGCAGAGCTTGTGTTATGGGTACTAGACAACTGATAAACATACTTAAAACGTCTAAATACATACATATTATAGATACATTACACACATAGTGATGGGCGGAGGATAAATACTCAGAAGATAAATACTCGAGTATTTATCCGAAACGGATAAATACTCTTTTTTTATCGTTTTTATCGGATATTTACTCAAAATGATGGATATTTATATTTTTTGCGAATAAAATGGTTATTTTTACAAATTCTATGACAAGTATTGTTACTTGGGCTCTCCAAAAATGATATTATTGTATTATTAGGTCTCAGAAGTCTCTCCAATCAAGGAGAAGCAATGTGTTTCTCACTGCAGCATACCTCTGCCTCATTTTATATGCAGTTTATCTTGTTTGCGTATCTTGGATATGTAGATATCCTGTTTGGCTTCTGCCAAACGTGCATGTGAGTGATTTGACTGACTGACGAGGCCCCCATGGTGGGCCAAACGCCTGGCGGAGTCGCGATACTGTCTGAGCAGGTAACAGTGACCTTGAAACGTAAATGGCTATTGCAGAAACACCGTGAATTTTAGTCAGTACAAGTCTGGATGACTCATTTGACAGTTTATCCTCGTTAAAAAAAAGGGCTTTGGCTGAGGAAGCAATAGCTCGGGGTGAAGACATCTTGGCAGTGTCTCTCGTCATGACGAACGTCTTCCAGACTTTGCTCTAGAGTTAAATTAAGGAAGCGCTCCGCTATTATGAAGTTTCGAATTCAAACCATCTACGGTGCACCGTCGCATTTGGTACCTGGCACACTGTTTCTGCTTGACCGAGCACTACGTGGTACAATCCTCCACGGTATTGATGTGTCTGCTACGCCGATGACATGTTTGACTGTAAAATAAATATATTTTCTTTCTTCTTAACGAAGTGGGAAGGACGTACCGTGAGTAGTCACTACTGATAACTGCCTGCAGGCAGGGGTTGAATAGGTCCTGCCACAGACACGGCAATTAGGCCTTGAGATGACATCAACAAGCCAAAGCCCTATGTTAGGTGGGGTTGAAAACAAGTTTAGTTGACATGTTTTTTAATAAGGTAAACCGTTTAATATGAAAAAATAGATCAAATCTCGGACAAATTACAACAGAAGAACCATTTTTCGAATACGGTTAGACTCAGTAAGACTTGTTTAGACTCAGTCATACTTGTAAGACTCGGTCAGACTTAGTAAGACTCGGTAAGATTCGGTAAGACTCGGTTAGACTCAGTCAGATTCAGAATCAGATTCAGTCAGCCTTGGTAGGACTCAGTCAGATCGGAATCATACTACTAAGACTCCGTAAGACTCGATAAGACACGGTCGGACTTGGTAAGACTCGGTCAGATCGGTAAGACTCAGTAAGAATCAGTCAGACTTAGTCTTACTCAGACTCGAAAATCATACTCGCTACGACTCCACTCGGTCGGAGTCATGCTCGATAAGACTCCGTAAGACTCGTTCAGACTCAGTAAGAATCGGTCAGAGTAAGTCAGACTCGTTACTCGAAATCATACTCGGTCCGTCAGACTCGGTAAGACTCGGTCAGACTTGTTCGAACTCGGTGTTGAGAATAGCAATATTTAGAACAACGTTTAATTTTAGTTTTTACAATAGTTTTAAATTAATATCGCGTACAGTCTGTGCGGCGTGCGTGCGCACCGTTCCGTGGTTTTGGTGTAGTGTTTGTCAGCGACGGCGGCGGCGCTACTGCCGTGCCTTCCCCCTTCCTCTTGCCCCTCCGTCGTCTTAACTAGTGATGCGGCGGGCCGGAACACTCGGAGTCATGCTCGTTAAGACTCCGTAAGACTGGGTCAGACTAAGACGGTCAGAGTCAGTCATCTCGACTCGTTCAGACTCGAAATCATACTCGCTAAGACTCAGTAAGAATCAGTCGGACTCAGTCACACTCGGTCAGACTCGAAATCATACTCGCTAAGATAAGACTCGGTAAGACTTTATAAGACTCGGTCAAACTGTTCGAACTCGAAGTCATGCTCGTTAAGACTCCGTAAGACTCGGTAAGACTCAGTCATACTCTGTATTAGGTTCGGTCAGACTCAGACTCGGAGTCAGACTCCATCTGAATCGGAGTCAGTCTGACGGTTACACTCAGTTAGACTCGGTTAGATTTGATCAGACAAATGTGCGATCGCTTGTCCGCGTCAGTCCTACTTCATAATTAATTAGAAACTGAAAATTATGTTTTATTTAAGTTTTCATTGAAAAATTGAAATAAAGGAAACAACGAATTATGAAAAAACGTGAATATTTCCTCCTTTTTTCAACGCATAAAGTAATTGTAATTATTAAAGTTATTAAAAAAGTACGTTACAAATCTATATTTACAGAATTTCATGTATTTTAATCATTTTTCTTGTAAAACAACAAAATTTACGATGAACAATGTAACTTACACTATAAGTAGACTGCTTTGGATAAATACTCGAGTAAAAATGGATATTTATTGAGTATTTATCCATTTTGAGTATTTATCCGGATAAAAACCCATCACTATACACACAGACACAGAACAAATGATCGTGCTCATCACACTAACATTTATTTGTCCTGAGTGGGAATCAAAGCTACGACCTCCGGCATAGCAGTCAGGGTCACTAACCACTAGACCAACAGGCCAGTCAAATGTAGGTATGTTCTTCTTTCGTGCAGAAACCACTGAACGGATTTGAGTAAAACTTGGTACATTAGTTTATAACCTGGATTAACACAGGATAGATTTTATCCCGATTTTATGTTCCCGTGGGATAATTTTCGAGTTGTAGCGGGTGAGGCCGCTAGCAACAGCTAGTGTTTAATAAATGTGACTTGAAGAAAACACAAAACTTGACTGATCATATTATAACACTGTTTTCAGAAGAAATCAAAAATAAACCAAGATGAGAGGGAGTTTTTCAATGGTTTTATTATTACTCCAACATTGCATGTTAACTATGTACTTGATAAATGTCAACCAGAAAGCGATAATATCAAAGAAGAATTACAAGATGATCGTAAGGAAGAACATGATAGTATTAAACACGAGGAAGTACATCTTGATATCAAAGATGAATTACAAGATGACTGTGAGGGAGAAAATGAGAGTATTGAACCCGAGAAGGAACCGTATGATATTAATGAAGAAAATGAAAGTATTGAATTCAAGGAGGAACATCATGATATCAAAGAAGAATTACAAGACGATTGTGAACAAGACAATGAGAGTATTGAACCAGAGCAGGAACTTCAAAGTGGTATGTTTCTTATATATTGTTGGTGCGCTTGCCAAAGCTGATACGTGTATTTTAGAATTTATCGTTTCGCTAGAGGGAATTGCAATTTATTGTCTCGCTGCAACATGCTGACCACGACCACTCCGTCAAGAGTGAAACGACGAAGAAGAAGAGGAAATTATTTTTTTTTAAAACAATGCTGGCAAAAACAGTCATTTGAAAAATAATACCAAAGATTTCAAATATACATTAAAGACTTGAAACATGTGCAATCTATTAAGTGTCTTTAAAAAACAAAAAAGTAACCTACCAAAATGAAAAATCGTAAAATCAGCTTTGGCAAGCACACCACCACGTTAGTAAAAACTGTTTCCCACATTAAGAATTTTTTTTAAGAAGAGATTGATATGTGCGTGGACGTGAGTCAAAGTGTGCACGTTTCGTGTGAAGACGTGAATGGATAGTCCGAGCTCTAGCGTAGCGCGGTCAATGAAATATTTAGAAAATTATTTTATTTTTTTCAGGTACTTTGATAAAATATTCTTTATCAAGGATGCATTTCTTTGAGATTTGGTGTGCCATATCTGGAACTGTTCCTCAGAAACATCAATACGTGTTGGGAACTCTTCTAGCTACACTGGAGCTCGAAAATGTCGACATTAGGAACTTAGATAATAAGATACTCAATTTATGTAAAAGTATTGATAGATATTGGAAAATTGTCTCTAGAAGTAAATCAAAATTTTTGCTGAAGTACTCGAATTGGTTAAATGAAATTGAATGTGTCGATTTAGTAAGGTTCAAGGAGAAGTGCATTCAAGAAAGCGCGAACAATCCCGGTCCATCATGCGGACGTGGACGTCCCAGGATAGATTTGTCTAAGAGCCCGAAACGTAAAAGAATAAATTGAAAATCAGCTTAGTCCGTCAGATAGTATTTTTTTTACGTGGCGAAATCATCAAATGAGTCCTCCCACCCGCGGGCTAGACGGGAGGGGTTGTCAGACTAGTAATGACTAAAATCCACGGTGGCCTTCAATAGCCCTTTATGTTCCGGGGTCACGGTTTTGAGATAAATCCCGCGAACGTCAGATAAAGTATTGAAAAAAAAAAAAACACAAAACATATATTTTAATGATTGATGTGGCATGTTCGTGAACGGGCGCTGTCAGTTGAGACTGGTCATCTATTAGCTGCCACGGTCTATTTTAATTATTATATTTTATTTTTGAATCGTCTTTTTATATTATTTATTATGGACACTAATAACTTGCCACATCGTTCTCACATAATGTACCGTCTGATGATGAATGATGTAAAACAGTTCTGTAATAATTTTGGCGATTGAAAAAGAGTGTCCATGGAGTTTCTTGCTCATTCTTCTCCATAGAGATCTACACTTTGGAATGAGCACGTATGGTACTTTCACAATTTTTACGTCTTGTGACTGGGACTGTAGCACCATAACTATTTGTTTACTAGTTTTATTTTGTCTTTTGACAATTCAAAAGTGCCTGTAATGACCTGTTTGAAATAAACGCTTTGATTTTGATAACCTCTGACATTTTGGAAAGATTGTTCCAAATCAAATGTTAAACAGTTCCTGTATTGAAGTTTTCTTACAACATACCTTGTCTTTCAACAGGGTTTGCATGACTGAAACAAATGTTTAAAATAGTTTGAATTTAAACTGTGTATATATTTTATCACACGTTTAAAAAAACAGATTAAAACAAGTATAAAACATTCATCACTATAGCTTGAATATAGTTTGTCCAGAATCATTAACTGAATCGATTCCAATAATTTTTACACCAGGTTGTACTCGCGTCAGGGTTTGTACCAAAAGTTTTTTTTTTTAAATTACCTATAACACCACATAATTACAATAAATAATTATCACCGTATAGTTAGGTACCTCTCGCCAAACTATGATCAATGAGTGTACGACACATGGCACCCTTACCGGTTGTTGTTGGGAATGATACTCGAAGTTGTAGACCATTATACTTACCTTGGGCAGAGTGTTCAGTTAGGTTGGTCCAACTTCGAGAAAGAGGTCGCCCGAAGAATCCAACTCGGATGGGAAGCGTTTGGGAAGCTTCAAGCTACGTGATATCTTCTCATCGAGAATCCCACAGTGTCTCAAGACAAGGGTGTTTAACCAGTATGTGTTGCCAGTGATGACATATGGCTCTGAAACGTGGTCTTTGACTGCTGGTCATTCAGAGAGACTAAGAGTCACTCGAGAGCAGTGGTGGCCCAGTGGTATCGGCCCCGACTTACGAGTTGTAGGTCGTGGGCTCGAATCCCGGCAGGCGCATTACTTTGTGTAATTTATTTCATCACCACTGCTCTCTAAAACGGTGAAGGAAAACATCGTGAGGAAACCGGCATGTTCTAGAACCAAAAATTCGAAGACATGTGACATTCACCAATCCGCACTGGGCCCGCGTGGTGGATTATGGCCCACCCCCTCTCGCAGAGAGGAGGCCTGTGTCCCAGCAGTGGGAACATTAATAGGCTGATGATGAAGAGTCACTCAACGAGCAATGAAAATGAAAGAGCTATGCTCGGAGTTTCTTTGCGGGATAAAATCTGCAAGTTGAAGTGGCAATAGGCAGGCCACATCGCTCGTAGAACTGATAACCACTGGGGAAGAAAAGTTCTCGAGTGGTGACCACGGACGGACCGGAAGACGCAGCGTAGGCCTCCCACTAGGTGGACCGACGACATCGTGAGGGTCCCGGGCAACCGATGGATGCAAGTGGCGAATTGTCGTTCGAAGTGGCGGTCTAAGGGGGAGGCCTATGTTCAGCAGTGGACGTCTTCCGGCTGATGATGATGTACGACACATGAGGCGCGTGTTGCGGAAGTACCGCAAACCGTCGCATAATGAACATGTTTTCAGGGAACAGAACAAGCTTAAAACTTTGCGATTTTAAAAGAATAATGCGTCAAAGTGGTCCAAGTAACCAATACGCATAATGTTTTATGATCCTGCATAGCCCATTATGTAAATAAAAAATATTAAAAATAAATCATATGCGCACTCAGGTCAAGTAGTAGTAGTAGGTTATCCAAGTACGTTTTATAAGTTGGTCGGCTCGACTCGTAAACTGGTAAAGCCTACTTAGTCGTGCTAATTTTCTTTTAGACTTCATTATATATACTACTATTGTGAATTTTTCACACCCTCAAACATAGCCGTTGAGCTGGTAGTGGGGGCACTCGAGTCGAGCAAAAATTAGCACTTTAAAGCTTAATATTTCACAAACGAATATGTTTACCAAAAAATTTTTAATGGAAACTGTCATTATTTTTTAAAGGCCTATTTAATGATACCCCACACTAAGGGGTACGCGAGAAAAAAAAATCGTCACTTACGTGTAAGTACAGGAGGTACCCTTTTTTTTACATGGCAAAATCATCAAATGAGGACTCATTTAGGCAGGGTTAGTGCACGCCAGGCCCGCTCTTACTCCAACCACTGTGCCCTCTGATAAACAGAGTGACACGTGGTGGAGCGGTGTGACGGGACATTGGCATACGGGCAAGGAATCCCCTTACGGGGAGTTCTTGCCCGTACCCCGGGGCGCACCGTCCCGAGAAACTGGGCTTCCCCCCGGACGTATCCGGAAAGGAACTTCCAGTCCTCGGGCACTCGTGGAGGTTTCCCGTCCTTAGCATGCCACAGGAGGTACCCTAAAAAAAAAATTTAACGAGATTTTGTTGTACCACTTTTTCGGCACAACAAATCTGTATATTTACCAAATTACAGCTTTCTAGTACTGGGCGTCTCTGAGCTAAGCTGCGGACAGACGGACGGACGGACATGGCGAGACTATAAGGGCTCCGTGTTGACTACGGAACCCTAAATATGTTGTATTCCTTTCTTACTAGTTTTATTTTCACAGGTGTGTCTGAAGCGAAGAAACCAGAGCTATACGTACGACTAACAAGACAAGAAGATACAATGACATTCCAGCAAATGAAAAATGAACTGCCAGACTTACTAATTATCCGGAACACCGAGAAACCCAAGTCTGCAGCTCCTTCTAAATTCACAAAGCTTGTCACAAATTCGCAATCTATCAGTGATATTTTGAATACTACCGATACTGCTGCGAATGACCGAATAAAAACGTATGAGTGCGATATTTGTCACCGTAGTTATAGTATAAAAAGTAACTTAATGAAACATATTCGTACACACACTGACAAAAAACCTTATAAATGTGACATATGTCAGAAGAGTTTCAGTGGAAGTAGTAATTTAAAAAATCATGTTCGTATACACACTGGTGAAAAACCATATAAATGTGAAATGTGTCAGAAGAATTACAGAACAAGAAATGATTTAACAAGACATGCTCTGATACACACTGGTGAAAAACCTTATAAATGTGAAATGTGTCAGAAGAATTACAGAACAAGAAATGATTTAACAAGACATGCTCTGATACATACTGGTGATAAACCTTACAAATGTGAAATATGTGAGAAGAGTTTTAGAAAACGTGATCATTTAAAAATGCATGTTCGTATACACACTGGTAATAAACCATACAAATGTGAGATTTGTCAGAAGAGTTTCAGTCAAAGAACCAATTTTAAAACTCATGTTCGTATACACACTGGTGAAAAAGCTTACGAATGTGACATATGTCAGAAGAGTTTTTCTCAAAGTAGTACTTTAAAAACTCATGTTCTTTTACACACTGGCAAAAAACCTTACAAATGTGACATATGTCAGAAGAGTTATAATCAAAGAAGTGCTTTGAAAACTCATGTTCTTGTACACACTGGTG
Source organism: Agrotis segetum (assembly GCA_036375495.1). Taxonomy (NCBI): domain Eukaryota; kingdom Metazoa; phylum Arthropoda; class Insecta; order Lepidoptera; family Noctuidae; genus Agrotis; species Agrotis segetum. Next base: position 4,340,848 of record JAQSVV010000142.1, read on the forward strand.
AAAAACCTTACAAATGTGACATATGTCAGAAGAGTTATAATCAAAGAAGTGCTTTGAAAACTCATGTTCTTGTACACACTGGTGAAAAACCTTACAAATGTGACATATGTCAGAAGAGTTTTAGTCAAAGTAGTAATTTAAAAACTCATGTTCTTGTACACACTGGTGAAAAGCCTTACAAATGTGACATATGTCAGAAGGGTTTTTGTCTAAGTAGGACTTTAAAAACTCATGTTCTTGTACACACTGGTGAAAAACCTTACAAATGTGAGATATGTCAGAAGAGTTTTAGTAAAAGTAGTACTTTAAAAACTCATGTTCTTGTACACACTGGTGAAAAACCTTACAAATGTGACATATGTCAGAAGAGTTTTAATCAAAGTAGTACTTTAAGAACTCATGTTCTTGTACACACTGGTGAAAAACCTTACAAATGTGACATATGTCAGAAGAGTTTTAGTCAAAGTAGTACTTTAAAAACTCATGCTCTTGTACACGCTGGTGATAGACCTTACAAATGTGACATATGTCGGAAGAGTTTTAGTCTAAGTAGGAATTTAAAAACTCATGTTCTTGTACACACTGGTGAAAAGCCTTACAAATGCGAGATATGTCAGAAGAGTTTTAATCAAAGTAGTAGTTTAAAAACTCATGTTCTTGTACACACTGGTGAAAAACCTTACAAATGTGACATATGTCAGAAGAGTTTTAATCAAAGTAGTACTTTAAAAACGCATGTTCTTGTACACACTGGTGAAAAACCTTACAAATGTGACATATGTCAGATTAGTTTTAATCAAAGTAGTACATTAAAAACTCATGTTCTTGTACACACTGGTGAAAAACCTTACAAGTGTGACATATGTCAGAAGTGTTTTAGTCGAAGTAGTACTTTAAAAACTCATGCTCTTGTACACGCTGGTGGTAGACCTTACAAATGTGACATATGTCAGAAGGGTTTTAGTCAACGTGGTACTTTAAAAACTCATGTTCTTGTACACACTGGTGAAAAGCCTTACAAATGTGACATATGCCAGAAGAGTTTCAATAAAAGTAGTCATTTAAAACGTCATGGTCTTGTACACACTGGTATTAAGCCTTACAAATGTAAAAAATGTCAGAAGAGTTTTAGTCGCAGCATTCATTTAAAAACTCATTTTTTAATACACACTGGTAAAAAACCTTAATTCAAATCTTTAATTTCAATTCAACTAGGCCAATTACAGCTTGGCCAGAACATCTTGAAACGGAACTAATCTTTTGTTTCGCTGACAACGTTTAAAATCTTTGATATTAGATGTTAACAAAGAACGCAGTTTTGTTAGATTTATTATTGTACCGTATGAGAATCTTTTTAAAAAAAAAATGTAACTGTATAAAAATGTAACTTTTCTTTCGTAAGTCGGTGACAAAAAGTCAATGAAATAAAAAATAAAGTCACCGACTTTCGAAACAAAAGTTTTTTGTAGGTTAATTTGAACTTTTTTTGTGGTTGTTTTGAAGTCGGTTACATTTTTTTTTAAGTTTTTATTTTATCTTTTTAGTTTCACTATTCAACCCAAATTATTGTTAAATACATGATTTTCTTACAAGTGCACTACAATTTTGTAATTCGTAGCACCGCTTATAACAACGCCCATGTATGTATGTACACATTACACAATGAGCTAAAAACAAAACTACTGCACCAAACTAAATAAAAGTTTGGGACCAAATGGCAGATATACTGTATCGAAAAAGAAAGAATCCTCGAAATCGGACCAGAAACTTCAGAGTAATCGGTGTAGACAAAGTTGAAAACTTCTTAAAGGAGGTGTTAATTTGTTCCCTACATTTAAGGCCAAGCCGTGTACCTCAAGGACAAAAATACGAAATTATAGGAAAAAAATCGTAGATTTTGAAAAAAAATATGTTGTATTTATTTGGGCATTTGTACCATATGAAATTGTCGATCCAAAATGTTAAAACTTGCAACCCAAGAATTGATTTTCAATCTAGCAATGTCATACGTCTCCGACATGATGCGTTTCGTTACTTCATTTATAAACGTGTGAAAACCCAAAAATGTACTTTACAGAATTTATTTGTGCCCATTCCCATCTGTCGTCGACACTCATTTTTAAAAACTTGGCGCACGTATTTCAAATAAGTTATAATTACTAGTACACATATTTTGTGAATAATCATGGGAATAAGAACTTTAAAAAATGCATTTATTTCACATTTCGTATTATTTTTTGCGTTTGGTTATCTGCCGGCCAAAAGCCAGGGTTCCCGACCTAGTTCGATAGTTTTTTTCTATTGTTGTTGATATTCATTACTGTCAAAAAGCTGTCAAATAATGAAACATCGATGTCATATTTTGACGTGATTTTGACAGATGAAACAGATTGAAGCTGTCATAAACGTTTCTTTGAACGCAGTTCCGTTGCGAAGTAGTGTTTTTTCATATACTTTTATTTCTTTTTCTATCTAGTATTGAAGGATTTTAAATACTGCTAAAAATACTAATTATTGGAAGGGATTTTAATAATAACTTGTACCTCGGTACATGGTTGGGCCGAAAAATTAACACCTCCTTTATGTTGAATTTTCAAAAGTGCTGGTCCAAGTATGTTTAAAATGTAATGGGACCATTCCGGAAGTATACCCTTTCCAACAAAAGTTATGTCCGAACAAACATAAAAAAATTAACCTCCCCCTTTTGGAAGTCGGTTAAAAACTAACGTAATAAGTGCATGGACCTAAAAAAAAAGGCGGACGGAACTTCACTAAGAAAAAAGTGAAGCACCACAATGGCGGATGCTTATTTATGTGTGCGTTTGTATAGGGATGCCAGATGAAGGAAAAAATTACCCATTTTAAACAATATTTTATTAAGATCTCCCTTGAACTTAAGTTTAATTACAATATTTTTGTTACGGATATCTTTTTTTTTTTAATAAAGGTAAAATAATTTAAACACATTGGATATTAAAATATTTACAACTTGTTTAATGTTAATAAAGTTTTACAATCCCTTTTGGTGATTCAAATTTTTGTAGACTTGTCTTTTGCTATCGACACATCTAGAAATCCCTTCTGTTAATGCGACGCCATCTCTTAGCATCGAGCGACACCAACAACCCAATGATTGGGCGCCGTCGTCGCGCCAACCAACTCACAGATGGCGCCGCGTCCGCCGATTATTCGTTTAGTTAGCAATATAAGTTTTATTATCTATGGATCTCACTTCTAGAATTTACCAAAAAGCTTGTGAAACCCTTTTTCTTGATTTGTCATTATTATAATTTTTTTTATGAACAACAAGCAGCATCTTTCAATCAAAATCTCCCCTAAACCTGAAGAATACTGAAGATGTCAACGAAGGATCACCCGGCTGGCTACAAAACCGACCTCACACAGTAACATAATGGTCCCTACGAGCCACATCTACTAAAACGATCACCAGCGATCAGCCGGGAATAATTCATTATTCGACCACGTTGAAGAAGACTGCCTCATGTCGGCGGCATCGGCATCGGACTTTACCAACTAATAAGGAAGAAATGCGGCCTCTCGGCGGCGACGGCGACGGCGACGGCTACGGCGAGCACTAGCGGCCGACCAGGGGAGCGACTTGGCTCAGGGGCGTATTACCTTCCGAAATCCTTACCCCACATACACCTTTGTCCTATTTGTACTAAAATCGCTTTATATCTTTATAGGAACTGAGGTTATGGTGCGCATAATTCACCACGTGGTTGCAGGATAATCGTGAGTACTCTTTCTTCCCATAAACCGTCAAAATGAGTGAGGCTTTTAAGGAGTTAGTGAAAAAACGTGGTCCTCTTAAAGGTAGTTTAACGCTGTTAGTAAAATATGTAGATTCATTGTCAACTTCCACTGAGTTAACTGCCAAGCAATTAAACGAATTAAAGCTACGTCAGCGTTCGGCAGTTAACATATTAGAGAGTTTTAACAAAATACAATATGCTATTGAGGAGATAGTTGATGAAAAAGAATATGATAAACAATTGTTGGAACGGGAGATATTTGAGAATTCCTATTACAGCGCTTTGGCTACTATTGAGTGTCTGTTAACAAATCAAAAAGATAGTTCTATCAGTAGTGATAATTCTCATAACTGCAAAAACAAGTTACTGGTTAAATTGCCCACTATATCATTGCCCTCATTCGATGGATCTTATGACAGTTGGTTAGAATTTAGAGATACATACTTATCTATGATTCACAACTCTGAAGAGCTGGATGACATACAGAGATTTCATTATTTAAGATCTTCTCTTACCGGTAATGCCCTTCAGGTTATAAAATCAATAGAATTTTCTGCCACTAATTACAAAATAGCATGGGATCTGATCGAGAGCAGATATGATAATAAAAATTTATTGGTACACAATCATGTTAGGTCTATTTTCTCTGTACAACCCCTAACACGAGAGTCAGCAGCATATATTCGTAAAATGATTGATACAATTTTCAAAAATCTGCGCGCTCTTAAAATGTTAGGAGAACCTATTGAGTATTGGGATACTTTATTGATCTATATCATTGTGTCTAAGTTTGATGCAACCATAGACAGGGACTGGCAACAATACAAAATTAATTATATTAAAAATCATAGTGAAACAATTAAATTTGACAACTTGATTACATTTTTAAAAGAAAAGGCTGAAGTGTTGGACCTTGTTAAGGCCAATCATTCCCACAATTCGAGTGGCAGAGTATCTCAAGATAATAATAAAAAACAGAATAAGGTTCAAACTTTTGTGTCAACTCAAAATAATCAACCGTCAAATAATAAGAATAAAAATAAACCAAAGCGTATATGTGCTAAGTGTGAGGGCAGTCACCCTGTTTATGCTTGTGGTCAGTTCTTGAGTTTATCCCCAAAAGATAAACTAAGTTTAGTTGAAAGTAAAGATCTGTGCTTAAACTGTTTACGTTTGGGTCATTCCAGTAAAGATTGTTTTTTTGGACCTTGCCGGCAGTGTAATGAAAAACATAACTCTTTGTTACATGAGGCTTTTAATAATGGAGAAACAGTGTCTGCTGTATCCCAGGTTGCTTCTGATCAACAGCCACAGCCAGTAGGCCAGAACTCTTCAGCCAGTTTGCACTCTAGTGTAACGCATACCACTTTAGAACCGGTCTTGCTGTCTACTGCTGTGGTTGAAGTTGCTGCAGATGATAGTAACCAGTACATCAGAGCGCGTATCTTATTGGATAGCGGCAGTCAGCACTGTTTAATATCAAGCTCATTTTGCAAAAAAATTCGCGCAAAAACATTACAGTCCACTTATAAAATCAGTGGTATAGGTCAAACAGTTACAAAAACGAACGAAACTTGTTACATAAAATTACGGTCATTAAAAAATAATCTCACAATTCGCATGCATTGTTTGACCATACCGCAAATAACTTCTACATTACCTGCTTCTAAATTAGCTAGTAATTTAAATATTCCTGAAAATATTGATCTTGCTGATCCGTTGTTTTGCACACCTTCTCAAATCGACATTTTAATTGGTGCAAACTATTTTTGGGATCTACTACTTGAAGGTAGAATTCGGTTACCTAGTGGCCCGTATTTGAATAATACGAAGCTAGGCTGGATAGTTTCAGGCCCAATACACACTGAGGGCTTGCGCATAAATCAGGTGCAGTGTAATTTTGGCCAATTTTCAGAGTTAGAGGTTAACGACCAGTTAAAAAGGTTTTGGGAAATTGAAGAAGTTTCACCAAGTGCAAAATCGCTTTGTTCTGAAGATCGTTTTTGTGAAAATTTATTTAATGAAACTACGAAGCGAGACGACCATGGTCGTTTCTCGGTTAGAATACCGCTTAAGGAATCACCAAATACTCTTGGTGATAGCTACAATGTAGCTAAAAATAGATTTATGTCCCTCGAAAACAAATTACAACGTCAACCGCAATATAGGTCCATGTACGTTGATTTTATGCGAGAATACGAGAGGCTAGGACATATGACTCGTATTGAAGATTACTCAATGCCGTGTTACTTTTTGCCTCACCATGGAGTCTTTCGCGAGCACAGCACCACGACGAAATTAAGGGTGGTCTTCAATGCGAGCCAGAAAACGTCGTCCGGCAAATCTCTTAATGATATACAGTGGACAGGTCCTCCACTTCAAAATGACTTATTTTTAGTTCTTTTGAGATTCAGACAACATCAATATGTTGCATGTGCTGATATAGAAAAAATGTTTCGGCAGATTTCCATACACGAAGACCAACGTCAATTACAGTTGATCTTGTGGCGTGAAAATACAGTCGATCCCCTTGGTGTGTATTGCCTTAATACCGTTACTTATGGAACGGCTTCCGCGCCCTACCTTAGTATACGTTGTGTCCGTCAGCTGGCGCTAGACTGTATTAATCCTGAAATTTCAAAAATAATATTAGAAAATATGTATGTTGATGATCTTTTAATGGGGGACGACAATAAATCGCATTTATCCCACCTTTGTAAAGAGGTTTCTGAGGTGTTCAACTCTGGTTGTTTTCCGCTGCGCAAGTGGGTTTTTAATTCGCCAGAAGTGGCCTCAAATTCCGTACCGAGTGAAAATTCTAAAGAACTAATGTTAGATGAGAACCAATCTAATAAAACGTTAGGATTAGGCTGGTTAAACTATAGTGACGAACTTCATTTTACTACGAAAATTAAATCTGATTCATCAAAAATAACTAAACGCCATATCTTATCAGTCGTGTCTCAAATATACGACCCGTTAGGTTTGTTGAGTCCTATTGTAATAGTAGCAAAGGTGCTATTGCAAAAGCTCTGGCTATGCAAAACCGGTTGGGACGACTCACCACCACAAGATGTTTTGTTATGCTGGCATAAATTCGTTCATTCATTAATTGATTTACACAAGCTTCGGATTCCTCGTCACGTGATAGGAAATTCCTCAGATCATATAGAATTACACGTATTTACTGATGCTAGTCAAACGGCCTACGGTGCATGCGCATATATACGTTCAGTAAATGATAACGGCGTAATAGTCAGGCTGTTATGCTCTAAGACTCGCGTCGCACCGTTGAAACCCGTTACCATTCCACGTTTAGAGTTGTGCGGTGCGCTGATTGGTGCTAGATTACAGTCCAAAATAACAAAATCCATGCACATTAACTTTGACGCGATCATAATGTGGACCGATTCCACAATAGTCTTGAGTTGGTTAAAAATGTCACCACATTCCTTAAAAGTTTTTGTCCAAAATCGAATAACGGAAATAAACGACCTGACGTCAGGCATAGGAAGTTGGCGTCATATCGATGGGAAGTCTAATCCAGCAGATTTGTTATCACGTGGTACTTCCTTGGCTGAACTCAGTAGTTCAAATCTGTGGTGGCACGGGCCCGATATTTTATCAAAGACAGTTGCCAGCTGGAATGAACAATGTGATACTCCACATTGTGATAACTTGCCGGAGCTCAAATCGAATACCGTTTGTATGTTAAATAGTAATCTTGATCCTAATAGTAATAAAATGGTTGATTTCAGCCGATATTCTTCACTCATAAGAATACAACGCGTTTACGCATATGTGATTCGTTTTGTGAACAATGTTCGTACAAAAAACAGGACTGAGCGTAGCATTAGCACGTTAACAGTCATTGAATTAAATAAGTCACTAATGTTTTTAACCAAAATTGCACAACTAGAGTCGTTTCCAAGTGAGCATAATGCCTTAATTAAAAAACACAAAATTAAATTGTCTAGTAAATTGTCTTCATTAAACGTTTTTTTGGATGATAATAATATAATGAGGGTTGGAGGCAGACTGTGCAATTCCGACTTACCTTTCGATCAGAAACATCCTATGTTATTGTGTAGTAAACACCAGTTCACCATACTTTTATTTTTACATAATCATCGTGTAATGCTACATGCCGGTCCACAGCTTTTATTATCACATGTGAGACAAAGGTGGTGGATACTGGGTGGTAGAAATTTAGCTAAAAGGATCGTGCATCAGTGCGTTAGATGTTGTCGAATGAAGGCAAAGTCAATTCAGCCTATGATGGGTAATCTACCTAGTGAACGTTTTGAGTCAGGTTTCCCGTTCATTAAATGTGGAGTTGATTACGCAGGGCCTATGTATGTTTCAAATAAAAGGGGAAGAGGTTCTAGGCTAGAGAAATGCTACCTATGTTTATTTGTCTGTTTGTCGACACGAGCATTACACTTAGAACTTGTGACGTCACTGACATCAGAATGTTATATCTTAGCTCTAAAGAGATTTATTTCTCGTAGAGGGAAACCGTCCCTTATTTACTCTGATCATGGCAGGAACTTGTAGGCGCAGCAAAGGAATTTTCAGATTTTTACAAACCAACAGTCAGGGTATTCTTGATTACGCATCAAATAATCACATAGAGTTTAAGTTTATACCTCCTTACGCACCTCACTTTGGCGGTTTGTGGGAGGCAGGAGTGAAATCCTGCAAGCACCATCTTACGCGCGTGATAGGGAACGCTCACTTAACATACGAGGAATTTAACACGGTTTTGGTACAAATAGAGGCAGTCCTGAATTCCCGTCCTATGCACCCAATGTCTGTAGATCCTGATGACCTCACGCCCCTGACGCCGGGTCACTTCCTCATTGGCCGACCGCTGACAGCTCCTGTGGGCGCTGATACCACGGCGAAGCCTTCACACGCGTTATCCCGGTACCAACGTGTCGAGCAACTCAGGCAACACTTTTGGAAGCGCTGGGCCACGGACTACATCTCCGAGCTCCAAAGGCGAATCAAATGGAAGGAGAGCCAGGGTGCACTAACTCCCGGTTCCTTGGTGCTCATCAAAGAGGATAACTTACCGCCCCTCAAATGGCGGCTGGGACGAGTTCTGCTGACGTACCCGGGACGAGACAAAGTTTCCAGAGTCGCTCGTATAAAAACAGCTGCTGGCATCGTCGAGAGGGCGTTTTCGAAGATCTGCCCCCTCCCGGTCTCATCGTCATCGCTGCCAGAGTGTGAAGATAAGAAAGCCAAGGTTGAGACCTAGGGCTCTCAAGGGGGCCCAGTATGTTAATGCGACGCCATCTCTTAGCATCGAGCGACACCAACAACCCAATGATTGGGCGCCGTCGTCGCGCCAACCAACTCACAGATGGCGCCGCGTCCGCCGATTATTCGTTTAGTTAGCAATATAAGTTTTATTATCTATGGATCTCACTTCTAGAATTTACCAAAAAGCTTGTGAAACCCTTTTTCTTGATTTGTCATTATTATAACTTTTTTTATGAACAACAAGCAGCATCTTTCAATCAAAATCTCCCCTAAACCTGAAGAATACTGAAGATGTCAACGAAGGATCACCCGGCTGGCTACAAAACCGACCTCACACAGTAACACCTTCTAATTTACTTAAGTGGTGAAAACGAATGTTTAAGTATTTTTCGGCTATAAATATTTAATTAAAGCTATTTTGTGTTCCATTCCTACACTTCTACATTCCTATTCCATGTCTACACTCCCTTATTATTTTTATACAATCATTTTTCCATGCATCATTTTCCGAGGGAAATCTGTAAAAATACAGAAGAATACAATAACGATAAATAGTAACACAAAATATAAATCTCCCAATTTTAAAATAATTTGAACCTTTAAATAGTTGCAACACTGATTGATTTCGATATGTTTATTTTTTTTATTGACGTAAAATTGAGAAATAAGCTTCAAATTGACATGCTTAACTATGAAAAGTGATCCCCTGGCTTTTTTAATTAAACTACTATGGTTTACACAACTTTTTGCAACACATGACGGCATACTTTGATTTTTATTAGACAAAATAACGCCGAATAACACGCGAGCGTCGTTCGAAGCGTAATGGCCGACGGCTGACTTACTATGGTGTGAATGTGTGCGCGCTGGCTTGTGTGGACAAGCGCACTGACTTACTATGGGTGCTTCAATTGTTTCTTAGTGAAGTTCCGTCCGCCTTTTTTTTTAGGTCCATGAATAAGTGAAAAAAAAATCGTTCTAAGTGCTGGTAGCTAGAGCACAGTGGCAACTTCCGGTTTTCTAATCTTATTTGCCAAGCTGAACAGTCACTTGAATTTCAAAAGACAAAATAAAACTAAGTAGCACAAAAATAGTTATGGTGCTACAGTCCCAGTCAAAATACGTAAAACTGTGAAAGTACCGTAGGTGCTCATTCCAAAGTGTAGATCTCTATGGAGAAGAAAGAGCAGAAAACTTCATGGACACTCTTTTTCAATCGCCAAAATGTTTACTGAACTTTTGTGTTACATCATTCATCATCAGATAGTACATTATGTGAGGACGATGTGGCAAGTTATTAGTGTCCATAGTAAATACAAAATAGAAAATTTAAAAAATATAATTATTAGTAATTATAATTGACCGTGGCAGCTAAGAGATGACCAGTCCCAAGTGACAGCGCGAGTTCGCTAACATGATATATATCAGTACCATTCAATTCAGCTCAACCATTTTGAAGGGAACTAAATGATCCGACACACACGCCACCATCAGCAAGACTTGAGTGATCATGACATACTCTCAACCGCCAGACTCCCAGAGTCATTCAGGGTTTCTAGTGAAAGATGTCTCTATGATCTAGATAGGCTATGTCGCTATATTTAATTCAAGATAGATACACTATACATACATATAGGATGTTTCTTTTAACCCTCAAATGCCTGAATTAATTTAATTGAAAAAAATAACTTAATATTTTATAGGTTTTTTAATCATAAAATCAAGTTCATGCATTTTTTTTACGTGGCAGAATCATCAAATGAGTCCTCCAACCCCCGGCAGGGTGGGATCCGGGACTGTCAGACTTGTACTGACTAAAATCCACGGTGTCCTTCGGTAGCCCTTTGTGTGCCGGAGTCGCGGTATACGTATGTCCCGCAACCCCGGCAGGACTGTGGCCGTCTATAGAGGGACCCCGTCATTGTGCTGACGTCTACCACTGCGTCTCGGGTGGAGGGAGGACGGTATCCTCTCCCTCAAGCGGCCCGCCTCCTTCTTCGCGAGCATGACTGTTTCGCAGAAGGAGGCGTCTGCCTCCCACTCCGTCTCGCCCCGCAGCATTGCCGCAACCAATGCCGGGCGCGAGAGGTCTCCGCCTATCGCCGCGGTGAGGACACGGCGGTGCTCCGCCCAAGCTGGGCAGTCTTGCACCTTTTGCTCCACCGTGTCCTCCGGGCGATCCTCGCAGTGGTGACACCCGGGCGTTTCCTCCTTTTTTATCATGCACAGGTACCTCCCGAAGCTGCCATGTCCGGTGAGGACCTGTGTCATGCGGTAGGTGAGGACGCCGTGGGACCTATCCAGCCACTCCTCAAAGAAGAGGGGTCTTACAGCCGCGATTGCGGCTAGCCCGAAGTTGATGCATTTTTGGGACATTATGCAAAATTAACTAAAAAATTGCTTTTATAATTTAATCGTGGAATAAATTAAAACAATCGTTTCCTTTCTTTGCACAAAGGAATTCATTGCACTCAGCTACAGCTTACAGCCAGGTCTCTTGCATCTCTTGCGTTGGTCGGTTTTAATTTGACCAAGGGTTTTTTGAATCGTGGTAAAATTATCAAATGTGTCCTCCCACCCAGGGCAGGGCCTGTCAGACTCGTGATGACTAAAATCCACGGTGTCCTTCAATAGCCCTTTTAAGTTCCAAGGTCACGGTAATTCGGTATGTCCAGCGACCTGGCCAAGGGTTTGACCACCGTCTAACATTCGGTTTGACCACCGTCTAACATTCGGTTAGACAATCTTGTCTAAGCGAATGTTAGACGGTGGAAGAACCTGGCACCCTTTCTTTCTTTTTGCATCTGTGGTATCATTGATGCTGCTGTTGCTAGGACGTCCTCTTGTTGGCTGGGTCGTAATACCATAGGTACGTACCATAAGACATCAGCCAGCTCTGACCTGAATTCTGACAGATTTTTGACTACTGTTATCGTTGAAGTGAAGTACTCTTCTTATTTTTCCTTTATTGGCAGGCATCGCTTTTGTATTTGCTTCAAACCCGTGCTTGTTAGCCCTGCAACCACGAACACTTGGATAGTGGTAGACACTTATATTATAAATCGAGGTTTCCAGATATTTTCACAGTTCGCCTGATGTTATGACGTCAGGTCTTTCGGGTTTCTTTTGTATAGCATAATTATTTGGCTCAGTAACAATTTGTGAAAGATTCTTCAGTAAAAAAAGTGGGAATAAAATTGGAAAGGTGTCTGAAGGTTCATCAAACTTTCAGGGTATTTTTACCGACTTCAAAAAAAAGGAGGTTATCAATTCGACCCGTATGTAATGTAACATTATCAGAACTGCCCAGTTTTCGTATATGTTAGTCTATATCAGCGTCTGAACAAATGTACCAAATTTCATAAGTGTATGTATGTATGTTTTTATGTTTGTGCACGCATATCTCCGGAACTACGAGTCCGATTTAAGTAATTCTTTTTTTGTTGTACTAAGTATTGTTCAACTTAGGGTACACTGCCTTGAGTTTCATCAAAATCGGTACAGTAGTTTTAGAGATATGGATTTTTTCGTTGTGACGGATTACAAGATTAGTGCACATCATGTAAGAAAACTTTGTATTTAATTTAATAAAAAAACCGGCCAAGTGCGTGTCGGGCCACGCACAGTGTAGGGTTCCGTAGTTGCCCATCAATACTTATGCGAACTAACTAAACTGATTCGCTGAATTTAATTTTAAAATGAAGTATTTTCAAAATCGGTCCAGGTGTCTTTGAGAAATCGGAGAAAATACATAAGAATAAAGATTACGACGAATTTAGAACGTCCTCCTTTTTTTGATTTTAGTTAAAAATAGTTGACGATAAAAACCTACCTATCCCCAAAAAACATACCAATAAAAGCTGTAAAAATAAAGTTGACAAACTTACATTTGCAGTTATCTCGGATACATTTTGTTTAGAATATATGATATCAAGTACATTTTATAAGTTGGTCGACTATTACTCGTAAAGTTGTAAAGCCTACTTAGTCATGATAATTTTCTTTTAAACTTCGTTATATATACTACTATTGTGAATTTTTTCACACCCCCAAACATAACCGTTTAGCTGGTAGAGGGGGGGGACACTCGAATCGAGCAAAATTTAGCACTTTAAAGCTTAATATTTCACAAACGAATTTTTTTATCAAAAAATTGTTAATGGAAACTATCATTATTTTTAAAGACCTATTTAATGATACCCCACACTAAGGGGTACGCGAGAAAAAAAAAATTCTCACTTTACGTGTAAGTATTGGAGGTACCCTAAAAAAAAATATTTTACGAGATTTTATTTTACCACTTTTTTGGCACAACAAATCCGTATATTTACACCAAATTACAGCTCTCTAGTACTGTGCGTCTCTGAGCTAAACTGCGGACAGACGGACGGACGGACGGACATGGCAAAACTATAAGGGTTCCTTGTTGACTACGGAACCCTAATAAACTAAAAAATCTTTTTAAAAAAAAGAGTACCGACTTCAAAAATGAATACAACAAAAAAGTTTAAAATAACCTTTCTTTCGGAAGTCGGTGGCAATAGTCAATGAAATAATAAAAATTTAAGCCACCGAGTTCCGAAAGAAAGGTTATTTTAAACTTTTTAGGGTTCCGTAGTCAACAAGGAACCCTTATAGTTTCGCCATGTCCGTCCGTCCGTCCGTCTGTCCGCAGTTTAGCTCAGAGACGCACTGTACTAGAGAGCTGTAATTTGGTGTAAATATACGGATTTGTTGTGCCAAAAAAGTGGTAAAATAAAATCTCGTAAAATATTTTTTTTTTGGGTACCTCCAGTACTTACACGTAAAGTGAGGATTTTTTTTTCTCGCGTACCCCTTTGTGTGGGGTATCATTTAATAGGTCTTTAAAAAATAATGATAGTTTCCATTAACAATTTTTTGATAAAAAAAATCGTTTGTGAAATATTAAGCTTTAAAGGGCTAAATTTTGCTCGATTCGAGTGTCCCCCCCCTCTACCAGCTAAACGGTTATGTTTGGGGTTGTGAAAAAATTCACAATAGTAGTATATATAACGAAGTTTAAAAGAAAATTATCATGACTGAGTAGGCTTTACAACTTTACTAGTAATAGTCGACCAACTTATAAAATGTACTTGGACATCATATTTTCTAAGCTAAATGTATCGGAGATAACTGCAAATGTAAGTTTGTCAACTTTATTTTTACAGCTTTTATAGGAATGTTTTTTGGGGATAGGTAGGTTTTTATCGTCAACTATTTTTAACTAAATTAAAAAAAACGAGGAGGTTCTAAATTCGTCGTAATCTTTATTCTTATGTATTTTCCCATTTCTCAAAGACTCCTGGACCGATTTTGAAAATTCTTCTTTTTAAAATTAAATTCAGCGAATCAGTTTAGTTAGTTCGAATAAGTATTTTGATGGGCAACTACGGAACCCTACACTGTGCGTGGCCCGACACGCACTTGGCCGGTTTTTTTGTATTTGTTTTTGAAGTCGGTACTTTTTTTTCCATTTCAACCTCTGAATGTCTAAAGAATGTATGTACCTTCCCGGTGCATCATTATTAATATATTATTATTAATTTATTTTATGGAAAAAAAAATGAATAAATAATGAGATTAAATACATAATTAAATTAGTTTTATTCATAAATCATCGGCTCAGAAGTCATTAACATTAACTTGAATGTATCATTTTGAGAAATAACATTTTGCGAATGTGGCATCGTGCGCCCAACTCTCTACTTAGTCTGTGCGTGCGCCTAATCCTTTTTACGGACGGCATCCACTATTACAATAGGAGAATCGGGAATAGTTTCTTCGTTATTATCATTAGATATATCCTCATCATCGTCATCGTCATTTTCCAAAACATCTAATACATCTTGTTGGATGAGATAATCATCAAGTTCGTCAACGTCCCAATCAAAAACGTCTTCGGAAATGGTGCCATCTTCTAGCTGGCACGACCCCGATCTCTGTCATTATTTTCTGCCATGTCTAGAACAAAATAACCAACCGCATGCATACCGCATCAAAGCAAAATAAATAGAATCACACACTGTATAATTTCAAATAACAGTAGTCAATGATATTATAAAGTCATAGATGCGTTATACACGTACAAAGCGACGCAAAAAACTGTGCCGCGCCGAGCGGCAACACAGATACACACTTTTTTATTCACACATTACATTTCACTACAAGTAAAAAGGATAGCTTGATACAACGCAATAAGAAAAAAAGTGACAGCTAGATAAACAAACAGCGCCACGCGTCATCAATCCCCCCGCACGTCAGCGTCTCCTCTCGCTCGCACCCGTGCTCGCACTCTTTCTTTTACGACGCCATATTTATAGAAATGTTATGTTTTATTTGTGAAAATATTAAAGATAAATAGTATATTTACGAATGTTATGTGATTCTTTGACTTTTAGAAGTCTTGCATGTTTCATTTGTACAATATCTCATCACACACGACAGCATTTTTGGTAGTTTTGAGTTACTTTTACTTTTAATTCAGTCTGTGGTACGTGAAGTGCCGCTGGCAACGTCGCACTGAGATCAAGCTGTGTGAATCAGCCTCATTTGAGCGCATTCGTTATTGAGCGCGTATGACGTATCTACACCTTTTTACTTATAATATCATTGACAGTAGTAAAGTTCGGCCGTTCAGAGAATGCTGACACCTATCAGTTAGTACATGTATTTGTCATAAAATTATAACATTCATTGATTATTGATATAATAATGTTGTTTTAATGCTCATTAATACTGATCTATTACATTACTGCCGCGGCCTATAATGGCTACTTTGCTGGTCGCACTGATGATTGCCTCCAGCTAGCTTAGCTACGCTCTAGGCAAAGTAGCCATTATAGGCCGCGGCAGTAATGTACTAGATCAGTATTTCCTCACACAAAATATAACAACGACACGACCATTTGCTTCGCAATCGTGTGCGCAACTGGTCACATGAATATGTAGGAGACTACGCGAAGGTTCGCGCACATAAAACCGACACAGCTTGGAAAAGCACGAATGCCACGAAAACTTCGCGAAGTCATTCGCAAATGTCGTCCTACACATGCGGGTTCGCGTATTCGCGCGAATGTGAGTGGCCGGGGTTAGTACAAAAAACTGGGGACAGCACGAGGTGCAATGTCACAAAGAATCATGTCCAATAATGACCTGTCAAATATTTTGACAGAAGATTGCGTGTATAGTGATGTTATTTAGCGTATTATTTAAGTATTTTTTTGCTATGTACGAAGTACTAACTTACAACAGAATTAGTAATATGAAAAAAAAGAAAAGTTAATTTTAAAACAGCCACCAAATAGAGCGTTTTTTTTTACTATGGAACGCAGCCATTTCTAATGCATTGAAGTACCGTTCCGTTTTAAGTTGATTTTGACATTTGATCGCAGTTGTAGCACTATTATCATTTATTGATTTTGTATTTCGTTCATTTTTTTTGTATAGTTCATTTTATTTAATTCTTTATAAGGTTATTTAGTAGTAAATGTATTTCTAGGTTGTCAATCAGAGGTTGTGAAGTTATAACTGTGAAACGAAACGTTTTTCGTGCTGTGTGCAACCCACAGACTAACCCCGGCCACTCACATGCGTGCAAAGGTTCGTACATTGTACGAATCTTTGCGCGCATGTGGAGGGCCGTCAGACATACATTCGCGAACTTCGCATATTTGCAAATGGGTTCGCATACTCTATGATCAAATTAAAACTAATAAATTTAAACTAAGGACTAAAATTTAACGGTGTATGAATAGGTACTTATACTGATCAGTATTTCCTCACACAAAATATAACAACGACACGACCGTTTGCTTCGCAATCGTGTGCGCAACTGGTCACACCACGAATGTGTAGGAGACTACGCGAAGGTTCGCGCACATAAAACCGACACAGCTTGGAAAAGCACGAATGCCACGAAAACTTCGCGAAGTCATTCGCGAATGTCCTCCTACACATGCGGGTTCGCGTATTCGCACGAATGTGAGTGGCCGGGGTTAGTGAAGTTCAGTCCGCCTTTTTTTTAGGTCCATGTACTCGAACAGGTTACTTCTAGGCAAGCGTGCTTCACCTTCGACCACATCTTCGCTTAAGGGTGATGCTCCAACCAGCCCGCGAAATTCAGATTTTTTACGTTTTTTGCAATTTGCAGGCCAGTGACATGTTGTAACTTTATAAATATATGTGTTGCGGTAATAACAAGTATAATTTTAAATATAAAAATTATCAATAAACTCGCTCCATCAGCTCTCACATAGAAAAGGTGCATCATGTTAAAATCTCCGAAATCTAACTACGATGCACCTTTTCTATGTGAGAGCTGATGGAGCGAATTTTTTGATAATTTTTATATTTAAAATTATACTTGTTATTACCGCAACACATATATTTATAAAGTTACAACATGACACTGGCCTGCAAATTGCAAAAAACGAAAAAAGTTTGAATTTCGCCGGCTACATCGAAGCAATCACCTTAAGGCACTTTCAGACGGTTCATTTTTTGTTCATTTTCACCTTTCATTCGGTACATTTCACTCGAAATGAAATGTCTGAACAAAAAATGAAACACGAGTGCCGAATGAATTCATTAGTGAACCGATCCAACAGTGTTGGATCGGTTCACTAATGAAACTTATTAACACCTATATTCAAAGTCGTAATCTCGAGGTGCCTCGAAAGCCGATCCACTCACACCTCTTTCGAGGAGGCCTTGAGGAGAGCCTCGACGGACCCTCCAAATTGGTATTCAAAGTCGTCAGATTGAGGAAATGATGAGGTCCCTCGAGTAAGGGTGAGGTGTGGTAATACGTCACGAATACGTCATTACATTTGGAGGAATTTCGTCATTTGTTTATTTTGAGAGCTGTCTGTGAGGAGCGCGTTATCTGTGGTTTTCAACTTGAAGTGTCAACACGTGACAAATGAACGCAGAACTAATATGTGGCAGAACTTACACAAACAAAACTCAACAATTTATTAAGCCACTTGAACAAAAAACCATGCCTTAGATAAAAAATATGGTGATACTTGTAAAGTGGATGGCTTGGCAATATGGTACGGTGAAATTTGATTTTCACATCAGCTCGCTCAGCATAAATTCAGCTTGCAGGTGTGGGTTGCGATAGCCTAGTTGGTTAAGGCGTCTGGAGTACCTATCCAGAAGACGTGGGTTCGAATCCCGCTTGCAATCTAATTTTTCTTTCCTCAGAAAATCATCTTAACATCTGGAAATTTGACAAAGCGTCTTATTTCCCACGTTTTTTTTTATACACTCACTTTTCTTGTTTGTCGTTCCGGTAGGATTTTTGCAACTCAATTTTGAGGCACTTTCCAATAAGCTAGCATGCTGAAATTTTGCATACGCTCTGAATTCTGATGACAATACATGACTAGCAAAGAAACGTCATAATAAATCCAATATGGCGGCCTACCTAAGATGGCGGACGGGCTGTTTGAAATCCACCCCCATGATATGGGTATCAAATGAAAGGGTCTGTTGTCAGAAATATGAAAAAAATAGTCACTTGTCTTAAACTCAACATGGCGGACATACAAGATGGCGGACAGGCTATTTGAAATGCACCCCCATGATATGGGTATCAAATGAAAGGGTTTGCTTCCAGGAATATGAAAAAATTGGTTACGTGTCTTAAATCAAACATGGTGGACATCCAAGATGGTGGATTGGCTATTTGAAATGCACCCCATGAGGTGGATTTTAAACGAAAGGGTTTTCTGTCAGGAATATGAAAAAAAAAAAGATAAAAGTAATAAAGTAATTTTAAAGATTTAAAAAAACAAAATTCCCACGTTATTAAATTTATTAAAAATAAGAAAATAGCTCTACGGGACTGACGAGAGGGCCCGACTCGAAACGTGGGGCCTTATCTTTGCAAGTTACACACACGATCTATTATACACGTCATGTAAATATATCTTATAAAAATCCCTTTAATAATATACACCCCCACGTTTTGAGTGGCCCCTCTCTCAGCCCCGTTGGTTTATTTTCTTATTTTTAAGAAATTTAAAAACGTGGGTTTTTAGATTTTTTAAATCTATTAATTTTATCATTAAAACTCAATTGGGTTTTCTACATCTCGTAAATAGGGTCTAGACTAGACATGTAATCATAAGGATTATCGTACACATCCAATAAATTATTCAAAAGACATTAAGGAAATCTGATTAAAAATGCGTGTTTTTAGTTGCAAATTCCTTGTTATCTACCTCAAGGAAGCTGTAAGGTAGATGCCGACCTACCTTAAATTTGACAGATCGTTCTCTCCTCACATCCTATCTAACCTCACCTCAACTGAGGAAACTATTGGAGGTGAGGAGAAAAATTGCAACTATGAATATCGATCCACCTAGGTGATGTTGAGTGGAGTGGAGGAAATAATGATGTTTCGACTTTGAATATGGGTGTAAGTTTCACTCGAGTGAACAATCATTCGAGTGAACCGTCTGATATCACCTTTACCATCAGGCGAGATAGTGGATAAACGCGAACCTATCATTAATAAAAAAAATAAAAAATGACATGACATTATTGACATGACATTATTGACATTTGACAGTGACAAATGGGGAAGGCAAGTGTCAAAGTGACAAGGGACAGTTTGTTTCCAAAATAACTGTCAAATCAAAGTTTATTGATGTAAAATGACTAGATGCTGTGTAATAAGCTGTAAAAATTATGGAACATACTTTCCGACAATTCACACTATCAAGAAATAATGGGTAGCTGCTGTGACTGCATTGAGAACAAAAATTGTATTATAACTAAGGAAAAGCTATATAATAAACAAATGTCCACCCTTGCGAAGCGTGTCCGTTTCGACCGCGCGGCCACGACGTTTTTTTTAAATAAAAACCATCCCAAGTTTTTGTAAAAAAATGTAAAAGTCGATTCCCAAAAACCATAAATTTGTCAAAGCAATGGTTAAAAAGTTATAAGGGTTTGAACGTGGCCGCGCCATCGAAACTTTCCGAACCGCGCGGCCATGGAGATCTTTAAAACTAAGAGTCGCAAAGACCTGAAATTTTGGGAAATAGTAGATTGAATTTGTAAACCAAATGTAAAAATATAGAAAAAATCCTGTGTTTATATTTTAGGAGCTGCAAGGCTAAAACCTCATGGCCGCGCCATTGAAACGGTGACGAACACGTTATCGCCGATATCTCGCTAAAAAAACATCTCAGACGTTTGAAGTTCTTTGTAAAACATAGATTTTAATTTGTCGAAACATGTAAAAATACAACAAAAAATCCTAGGATTATATTTTAGGAGCTATAAGACTAAAACCCCATGGCCGCGCCATCGAAACGTTGAAAATTTAGTTTTTCACCAATATCTCGCTGAAAAAGCATCGCAGAGGTCTGAATTTTTTTGTAAAACCTAGATTTGAATATGTCGAAACTACCAAAAATACAAAAAAAAATCCTAGGTTTATGTTTCAGGAGCTGTTGAACAAAATCTCTAATACATCTTTAATATCTCGATTAGGGTGACCACGGATTATTATTTACAGAGAACTTTCCACCTATTTTTATATTAGAAATGATATTATCTCAAGGATTCGAATTTAAAGAAATGTATGTCCTAGTGTAAGCCAACAATCTGTGATTGTGATGTGATCATTTAAATTCGAATCCTTGAGATAATATCATTTCTAATATAAAAATAGGTGGAAAGTTCTCTGTAAATAATAATCCGTGGTCACCCTAATCGAGATATTAAAGATGTATTAGAGATTTTGTTCAACAGCTCCTGAAACATAAACCTAGGACTTTTTTTTTGTATTTTTGGTAGTTTCGACATATTCAAATCTAGGTTTTACAAAAAATTCAGACCTCTGCGATGCTTTTTCAGCGAGATATTGGTGAAAAACTAAATTTTCAACGTTTCGATGGCGCGGCCATGGGGTTTTAGTCTTATAGCTCCTAAAATATAATCCTAGGATTTTTTGTTGTATTTTTACATGTTTCGACAAATTAAAATCTATATTTTACAAAGAATTTCAAACGTCTGAGATGTTTTTTCAGCGAGATATCGGCGATAACGTGTTCGTCACCGTTTCAATGGCGCGGCCATGAGGTTTTAGCCTTGCAGCTCCTAAAATATAAACACAGGATTTTTTTCTATATTTTTACATTTGGTTTACAAATTCAATCTACTATTTCCCAAAATTTCAGGTCTCTGCGACTCTTAGTTTTAAAGATCTCCATGGCCGCGCGGTTCGGAAAGTTTCGATGGCGCGGCCACGTTCAAACCCTTATAACTTTTTAACCATTGCTTTGACAAATTTATGGTTTTTGGGAATCGACTTTTACATTTTTTTACAAAAATTTGGGATGAGTTTTATTTAAAAAAAACGTCGTGGCCGCGCGGTCGAAACGGACATTTGCGAAGCCGAGACAGGCCGTTAGTTGAGTTTATTAATTAAATTCTATGATTAAAACCATAACTAAACAATTGCATACACTTTTCAAAATAATATCTACTTTTCTATTGGAGGTTAAGTACCAGTATTGCATCACTACCTATAAATCATGAAATGGTTAGTCTGGTGGAAGTATTATCACCTGAAACGAGTTTTGTGATATTTGTGGTGTTATGAAATTAAAAACGTGATATTTCTCTAATCTTAGTAGAAAAAAGGGGTAAAACTATAAACTTAAAGTATTAAGATATTTTATCAAAATAGTAAATCAGAAGCAGCAATAAATTCTTGGTAAAGGAGGGGATAGGTAAAACATACCTCAACCCAAAAATTTAAACTTCAACTACAAGTAATTGTGAATTTAATACGGTAAAATCAAATGCATAACCACTCAATTAAATCACTTTTTTTCCTCTTGCGGATGCACCGCGGCGTCTTAGTACTTCTTTTAGTACCTATATGCACTTGCATTGACGAATAATTTTCCATATTTGTTTTGTATTTAGGTATACTCAATTTTTAACCGACTTCAAAAAAAGGAGGAGGTTCTCAATTCGGTCGGTGTTTTTTTTTTTTTTATGTATGTACATCGATTACTCCGAGGTTTCTAGTCCGATTAGTGTCATTCTTTTTTTGTTCGATGCAGTATACTTGCAGTGTGGTCCCATAAAAATTTCATCCAATTTGGTTCAGTACTTATTATTTTGTGAGCATTTTTATTGATTTCGGCTACTTGGATGACATTACTTTTTGCGTGTTTGTTACGCGATTATTCCGCCAATTGTGGACCGATTTTCAAAATTCTTTTTGTGTTGTACTAGGCATCGCTCACCTCAGGGAATACTGCAAGTTTCATCAAAATCTGTTTAGCAGTTTTTCAGATAGGGAATTTTATTAGCATGTGTACATGAGCGATGTTAATACCGGTGCCACGGATTACAAATTCTAGTGCACTTGTAAGGAAAATATGTATTTGACAAGAATTTGGGTTGAATATTTAAACTAAAAAGAGTAAAATAAAAAACTTAAAAAAAAAATTAACCGACTTCAAAAACAACCACAAAAAGGGGTAAAATAACCTACAAAATAACTTTTCTTTCGGAAGTCGGTGGCAAAAAGACAACGAAATAAAAAAATAAAGCCACCGACTTCCGAAAGAAAAGTTATTTTGTAGGTTATTTTACCACTTTTTGTGGTTGTTTCTGAAGTCGGTTAATTTTTTTTTTAAGTTTTTTTTACTTATTTAGGTACTTTTTATATTTTTAACTATTTATTTTATTTTTACATTTTACAGAATCACTATACAGTAAAAAACAAAGTCGCTCTTAACGCACCGGGCGGCCGGCCGGTACCGCCGCAAACGCTATTTCCCGCAATTTTTAAATCTGTAATATCTTCGAAAATATTCACTTAAATCATACGGTGTAAAGGGTCATATAGATGTATATTAAATGAACAATGTATTCAAGGTATTTAATTGGTTAAGGATTAATGCTGTATTGGTTAAAATCGCTTCGAAAATTAGCCATTATTTGTCGTAAAAAATAAATGACAAAAAAAAGTTATTGTGGGTTATCCATAAGACATAGACATATACCATTACGGACTTTTCTGTAGACCCTTTCAATGTGTACAATACTTAGTACATTATTTTGATAAAACTCGTAGGGTTCAGCCTGCGTTTGCAATGTAAGCGGAAGCCGGAAAAAATGTAATTATTTACGACATCACATTAGAAACCTCAAAAATAACAGTACTTCTCCACTATTTAATGGATGTTATTATACATATAAACCTTCCTCTTGAATTACTCTATCTATGAAAAAAACCGCATCAAAATCCGTTGCGTAGTTTCAAAGATTTAAGCATACAAAACGACAGGGACAGAGAAAGCGACTTTGTTTTATACTATGTAGTGATAGTGATAAGCGCAACAAATTTATAAATGTGCGCAACAATTACAGAAGCCGCATATCTAATTATCTATAAGATTCAAATGACCATTTTCGACAATATCTGGCCTGGGTAACGGACACGTTTTTATGTCTTTTGACTGGGACTGTAGCACCATAACTATTTTTGTACTACATAGTTCTAATTGTATTTTTATATGTATTTTGACAAATCAAGTGCCTGTTCAGCTTGGTAAATAAGATTAGAAAATCGGAAGTTGCCATTGTGCTCTCGCTACCAGCACTTTGAATGTTTTTTTTTCACTTAGGTATTACGTTAGTTTTATGGCACAATAATAAATCTAACAAACCTGCGATCTTTGTTTACATCAAATAGATTTTAAAATGTTGTCAGCATACAAAAAGATAAGTTCCGTTTCAAGACGTTCTGGCCAAGTTGAAATGGCCTAGTTGAATTGAATATATGATTCGATTTAAGGTTTTTTACCAGTGTGTATAAACAAATGAGTTTTTAAATGAATGCTGCGACTAAAACTCTTCTGACATATTTCACATTTGTAAGGCTTAATACCAGTGTGTACAAGACCATGACGTTTTAAATGACTACTTTTATTGAAACTCTTCTGGCATATCTCACATTTGTAAGGCTTTTCACCAGTGTGTACAAGAACATGAGTTTTTAAATTACCACGTTGACTAAAACCCTTCTGACATATGTCACATTTGTAAGGTCTACCACCAGCGTGTACAAGAGCATGAGTTTTTAAAGTACTACTTCGACTAAAACACTTCTGACATATGTCACATTTGTAAGGTTTTTCACCAGTGTGTACAAGAACATGAGTTTTTAAAGTACTACTTTGATTAAAACTCTTCTGACATATCTCGCATTTGTAAGGCTTTTCACCAGCGTGTACAAGAACATGAGTTTTTAAATTACTACTTAGACTAAAACTCTTCCGACATATGTCACATTTGTAAGGTCTATCACCAGCGTGTACAAGAGCATGAGTTTTTAAAGTACTACTTTGACTAAAACTCTTCTGACATATGTCACATTTGTAAGGTTTTTCACCAGTGTGTACAAGAACATGAGTTTTTAAAGTCCTACTTAGACAAAAACCCTTCTGACATATGTCACATTTGTAAGGCTTTTCACCAGTGTGTACAAGAACATGAGTTTTTAAATTACTACTTTGACTAAAACTCTTCTGACATATGTCACATTTGTAAGGTTTTTCACCAGTGTGTACAAGAACATGAGTTTTCAAAGCACTTCTTTGATTATAACTCTTCTGACATATGTCACATTCGTAAGCTTTTTCACCAGTGTGTATACGAACATGAGTTTTAAAATTGGTTCTTTGACTGAAACTCTTCTGACAAATCTCACATTTGTATGGTTTATTACCAGTATGTATACGAACATGCATTTTTAAATGATCACGTTTTCTAAAACTCTTCTCACATATTTCACATTTGTAAGGTTTATCACCAGTATGTATCAGAGCATGTCTTGTTAAATCATTTCTTTTTCTGTAATTCTTCTGACACATTTCACATTTATAAGGTTTTTCACCAGTGTGTATCAGAGCATGTCTTGTTAAATCATTTCTTGTTCTGTAATTCTTCTCACACATTTCACATTTATAAGGTTTTTCACCAGTGTGTATCAGAGCATGTCTTCTTAAATCATTTCTTGTTCTGTAATTCTTCTGACACATTTCACATTTATATGGTTTTTCACCAGTGTGTATACGAACATGATTTTTTAAATTACTACTTCCACTGAAACTCTTCTGACATATGTCACATTTATAAGGTTTTTTGTCAGTGTGTGTACGAATATGTTTCATTAAGTTACTTTTTATACTATAACTACGGTGACAAATATCGCACTCATACGTTTTTATTCGGTCATTCGCAGCTGTATCGGTAGTATTCAAAATATCACTGATAGATTGTGAATTTGTGACAAGCTTTGTGAATTTAGAAGGAGCTGCAGACTTGGGTTTCTCGGTGTTCCGGACAATTAGTAAGTCTGGCTGTTCAGTTTTCATTTGCTGGAATGTCATTGTGTCTTCTAGTCTTGTTAGTCGTACGTATAGCTCTGGTTTCTTCGCTTCAGACACACCTGTGAAAATAAAACTAGTAAGAAAGGAATACAACATATTTAGGGTTCCGTAGTCAACAAGGAGCCTTTATAGTCTCGCCATGTCCGTCCGTCCGTCTGTCCGCAGCTTAGCTCAGAGACGCCCAGTACTAGAAAGCTGTAATTTGGTATATATACAGATTTGTTGTGCCGGAAAAGTGGTAGAACAAAATCTCGTTAAATTTTTTTTTTTAGGGTACCTCCTGTGGCATGCTAAGGACGGGAAACCTCCACGAGTGCCCGAGGACTGGAAGTTCCTTTCCGGATACGTGCGGGGGGAAGCCCAGTTTCTCGGGACGGTGCGCCCCGGGGTACTCCCCGTAAGGGGTTTCCTTGCCCGTATGCCAATGTCCCGTCACACCGCTCCACCACGTGTCACTCTGTTTATCAGAGGGCACAGTGGTTGGAGTAAGAGCGGGCCTGGCGTGCACTAACCCTGCCTAAATGAGTCCTCATTTGATGATTTTGCCATGTAAAAAAAAGGGTACCTCCTGTACTTACACGTAAGTGACGATTTTTTTTTTCTCGCGTACCCCTTAGTGTGGGGTATCATTAAATAGGCCTTTAAAAAATAATGACAGTTTCCATTAACAAATTTTTGGTAAACATATTCGTTTGTGAAATATTAAGCTTTAAAGTGCTAATTTTTGCTCGACTCGAGTGCCCCCTCTACCAGCTCAACGGCTATGTTTGAGGGTGTGAAAAATTCACAATAGTAGTATACACACATCAACAGAATCTAGGGATATTTTATATTTCATCAAATATCTAAAAATCTATGAGGAATTTTCTGATATAGTAAATGGAAGAATGATAGGTTATTTTAAGGTCTATAATAAAAAATAAAAAACATTTCGTGATTCTTTTGTTTTAAAATAAAAATGTTTATTTTTTAATCGCCGTAGCAAATTAATGTGGTAAAAAACTTCATTTCTTCTTATAAAACTAATAATTTTAATGAAAATTGAAAAATTCTTATAAAATCTTATTATTAATAATCAGTGTTGCCACCTCTTGCATTAATTACACATCGACATCGATTGTTCATGCTTAAAATTAG
This sequence comes from Agrotis segetum, assembly GCA_036375495.1. NCBI lineage: Eukaryota > Metazoa > Arthropoda > Insecta > Lepidoptera > Noctuidae > Agrotis > Agrotis segetum. Next base: position 4,367,486 of record JAQSVV010000142.1, read on the forward strand.
ATTGCCAATGTCTTGCTGCGGTATGAGATCCCATGTTCTTTGCAAGTGTTCGTAAAGTTGTTGTTCTGTCGTCTAATTTGGCGGGAAATCTCTCAAAGCTTTTCGTTGGAGATGTAGCTGAACGGCACACGAGAAGATATCGCGTTACTAGGCAGAGACAGGGTCGATTTCTCCAAATGACCGCTAGAAGATAACCCAATATCACAGCGATGCAACTAGTACAAACGCTCCAGGAGGACCACCAGCTGCTGGTAAGCGACCAAACCGTGCGAAGGAGGTTGCATGAAGTTGGTCTTCATGCTCGAAGACCGCTACGTGTTCCAGCATTGCGACGTGGCAATCGCGGTCGGCGGCTTTCGTGGGCTCGGGAGCATTTACCATGGAGTGACGAACAATGGTCTTTGGTGCTGTTCACCGGCGAGTCCCGGTTTGGGTTTCATCTGGATTCACGAAGAACACGCGTTTGGAGAACTCCAGGGAGAGTTAGCCGTCTACGGCACCCCCAGGAGGTCCATTCATACCAAGGCGAAACAATTATGGTGTGGGCAGGAATTCGTCTTGGCGGACGAACCCAGCTCATTTGGATCCAAGGTAGCCTGACTGCACAAAAATACCGCGAGGAGGTAGTAGAGGCTGTTATTGTCCCACACAGAATCCAAATGGGCCAGCAAATTCTACTCATGCACGATAATGCTGCTTCCCATACGGCGCGGCCTAGTGTCGGCCGCTCTCCGAGACCACGATATTTAAGTTTTGGATTGGTCTGCACAGTCACCCGACTTAAATCCTTTCGAGCATGCCTGGGACATGTTACAATGAAAAGCTTTGAGAGATTTCCCGCCAAATTAGACGACAGAACAACAACATTACGAACACTTGCAAAGAAAATGGGACCTCATACCGCAGCAAGACATTGACAATCTAATTTTAAGCATGAACAATCGATGTCGATGTGTAATTAATGCAAGAGGTGGCAACACTGATTATTAATAATAAGATTTTATAAGAATTTTTCAATTTTCATTAAAATTATTAGTTTTATAAGAAGAAATGAAGTTTTTTACCACATTAATTTGCTACGGCGATTAAAAAAATAAACATTTTTATTTAAAACAAAAGAATCACGAAATGTTTTTTATTTTTTATTATAGACCTTAAAATAACCTATCATTTTTCCATTTACTATATCAGAAAATTCCTCATAGATTTTTAGATATTTGATGAAATATAAAATATCCCTAGATTCTGTTGATGTGTGTATACCTAGTCTTGCCATAAATATTGTTACAAAGAAAAATTAAAATTTTGTTTTGTTAATAATATTTATTACTTTTACAGTGTGTTAGTTTAATACATAAATATAAAACAATTTAAAATATAAAACGCTTATTCGAAGTGGTCTCCATTGGCTGCAATACAGTCCTTTAAATGTTGAGGCCAGTTATCAATAGAAGCACGCACTCTTTCCATGGGAAAAATCTTCACTGCCAATCGTATGGATTGTCTTAGGGACTCCAAATTATCATGGCGTTTAGAACAAGCCGTACTCTCTAAAACTGACCATAAATCATAATCCAGCGGATTAAGATCGGGACTAGACGACGGCCAGTCTTCAGCTCTGATGAAGTCAGAAACGTTCGCTTCCAACGAAGACTGCGTGGACCGAGCTTTATGGCCCGGCGCTGAGTCTTGTTGGAAGGACCATACTTGGTTATTGAACATGGTGTTGTGAAGGGGCTTAACTACCTTCTCAAGAATGGTATCTCGATACACTTGTGCCGATGTTTTGATACCTTTTTCAAAAAATTATGGCTCAGTTACTCCTTCATAGCTGACACCCCACCAAACCATCACTGAAGTCGGATACTGCCCACGTTGCACTCTGCTGACTAATTGGGAAGCTTCCTTAGTGGTTTGAGCATAAATACGGTCATTTTGTTTGTTAAAACATTGCTCAATTGTAAAGATTTTCCCATCTGTAAACAAAAATTTTCTGTGACCTTCCTTTTGCGTACCGCTTCAGTAGTTGTTTTGATTTTACCACCCTTTTCTTTTTTAAATGATCAGTTAAAAAATGACCAGTTCGTCTCTTATAGGCTGCAAGTCCTAAGTCATCTTTTAAAATGCGTGTCATGGTTCTGGGTGCTATCTTCATCTCCCGAGATAAAATCTTTTGCTTTCGGACAGGATTTCTTCTAATTCTTTCCCTTACTGCTTTGACCACCTTTTTCGTACGAACACTACATGGACGGCCAGATTTTTTTCTGCCACAAACAGAGGACGTCTCATTGTACCTATTAATGGCCCGGTATACAAACATTTAACTAAAACCAAGCGCATAGACAGTTTTAAAAATTGACTTTGGCTCCATACAAACTTTGTGCAATGCAATCACAGCGATACGGTTCTCTTTATCACTCCACTCCATTTTAATGTCGCAAAATATTGTAAAATGTATTGGCGCCAAAATTAGAAAACCCAATGAGCAATCATATAAAAATGACAGATTCCAAATTCGAACGTAAAATCTTTCTCATTTTCCATTGTAACAGTATTTATGGCCAGACTGTGTATAATGAAGTCTAAAAGAAAATTAGCACGACTAAGTAGGCTTTACCAGTTTACGAGTCGAGCCGACCAACTTATAAAACGTACTTGGATAACCTACTACTACTACTTGACCTGAGTGCGCATATGATTTATTTTTAATATTTTTTATTTACATAATGGGCTATGCAGGATCATAAAACATTATAAATAAATAAATAAATAAAATAAAAATTCTTTATTGACACTGTTAATACATTTGTCTCATGTGGTAAACCAAAATATGCATTATATAATGTATTGCACAAAAGTACTGCTACTAAATCCCAAGCTAAGCTGGAGCTTGTATTTTGCGTATTGGTTACTTGGACCACTTTGACGCATTATTCTTCTAAAATCGCAAAGTTTTAAGCTTGTTCTGTTCCCTGAAAACATGTTCATTATGCGACGGTTTGCGGTACTTCCGCAACACGCGCCTCATGTGTCGTACATCATCATCAGCCGGAAGACGTTCACTGCTGAACATAGGCCTCTCCCTTAGACCGCCACTTCGAACGACAATTCGCCACTTGCATCCATCGGTTGCCCGGGACCCTCACGATGTCGTCGGTCCACCTAGTAGGAGGCCTACGCTGCGTCTTCCAGTCCGTCCGTGGTCACCACTCGAGAACTTTTCTTCCCCAGTGGTTATCAGTTCTACGAGCGATGTGGCCTGCCTATTGCCACTTCAACTTGCAGATTTTATCCCGCAAAGAAACTCCGAGCATAGCTCTTTCATTTTCATTGCTCGTTGAGTGACTCTTCATCATCAGCCTATTAATGTTACCACTGCTGGGACACAGGCCTCCTCTCTGCGAGAGGGGGTGGGCCATAATCCACCACGCGGGCCCAGTGCGGATTGGTGAATGTCACATGTCTTCGAATTTTTGGTTCTAGGTAGGGCTTGCAGAACCGGTACTTTTTAAAGCCCGGTACCGAAGTTTCGGTACTGGGACATGGAACCGGGATTTCCCGGGAAATTCGGTACTTTCGGTACTCACGTACAAATGTTGCTATTTACTACAAAATGTCGATATTAAAGGCACGAGTGCGTGCACACTACATAAAATTATATAAATCAGTTGAAAAATGAACTCATTACAAATGTGGGTGGGATGGAGTAGTTCATAAAACTTTGTTTTATTCGTAAATCTATTATTGACAATAATCATCAGAACACAATCTCAAGGAACCGAATTTAAATGCTTTTTCACACCACCTGCTCGAAAATGTCTAATTATATGTCAAGCAAAACCTAAAGTGAGTCATTAGTGGCCGAGGGCACAGCCGGTCAATAATGTTGTACTGGATTTCATTATTACCCGCTGGTCAATAATGTGATTTGAATTTGGAATATGTTTATAAACAACAAACACCCTTTGGTGCCAGAAAGATTTTTTTTTTTAATTTTCTTTTCCCTTTTGGGAAGACAAAGGGATCTATCTAGCCCATGCAGCCTAGATTTTTTTTTTTTTGGTTCTTTTCGTCCCTCTTTGGGGCAGGCAAAGGGAGCTGAGCCCATACAGCCAAGTCTGATTTAGTGTGCCAGAAAGAGGAAAGCTTTCTCGATTATTACAGTAGTGCATCACAAACATTTTAATTTTCTGTGAAACATGTTATTTGTTATGAAAGTTGATTTGGCGCGAAAATTTCGCTACTAATTTAACGCGGCGAACTTTTCAAAGGTACGAGATGCGGCGAGAGGAAATGCAGTGGAGGCGGCTCTGCGCCTCGCCTGCCAGTGACGAAAATAATTGACTACAAAATATTTTGTGCGAATGTTGAACAAATCTTTGCGCTCTAGCGCTCAAAATGGAGTTTTGCAAAACGCGCGAATGAATAGAATCTTTCCGAGCGAGTGAAGTGGAAAAAAAGTAGCTTCTCGCAATCTCCGAGTGCCACATGTACTTTTTTATATTGATATAAAAATAACTTCTAATTATAATTATTCAAATATATCAGAACTATATTTTGAATCAGAAATAAACAAACTGTAGCAAAACAAAACTAGTATAACGCTTTTCGAGATGAACAAAATATAAAACTCAAGAAAAGAATGTAACAAACGCTATTTTATTTAAAATAAAGGTTGTATCATAAAATAATGTAAAAGCTTTTTAGAAATTAGTAAACCAAATAATTATAAAATACACAAAATCTGAGCATGATTAAAGTTATTCTTTTCAAAATGAAAGTAATGCAATAAATGAATCATAATCGTCATCATAACTGACCCCTTACTTACATTGCTGATTAGTTTTTGTTTATGAAATTCTCATTATTTTCAAATAAAATGTTTTATATCAACAATATTGTAAACGAATTGTTTATTGGATATGATTTGTAACTTTATATTGAAAAAAAGAAGGAAAATAATAAAGTACCGAAAGTATCGAAAGTACCGGGACTACGGGACGAAGAACCGGGACAGTATTGCTTTAAAAATTCCCGGGATTTCCCGGTATTTTCGGTACCGGGATTTCCCGGTTGCGTGCCCTAGTTCTAGGACATGCCGGTTTCCTCACGATGTTTGCCTTCACCGTTTTTGAGAGCAGTGGTGATGAAATAAATTACACAAAGTAATGCGCCTGCCGGGATTCGAACCCACGACCTACAACTCGTAAGTCGGGGCCGATACCACTGGGCCACCACTGCTCTCGAGTGACTCTTAGTCTCTCTGAATGGCCAGCAGTCAAAGACCACGTTTCAGAGCCATATGTCATCACTGGCAATACATACTGGTTAATTACCCTTGTGTTGAGACACTGTGGGATTCTCGATGAGAAGATATGTCGTAGCTTGAAGCTTCCCAAACGCTGCCCATCCGAGTTGGATTCTTCGGGCGACCTCTTTCTCGAAGTTGGACCTACCTAACTGAACAATCTGTCCAAGGTAAGTATAATGGTCTACAACTTCGAGTATCATTCCCAACAACAACTGGTACGGGTGCCATGTGTCGTACACTCATTGATCATAGTTTGGCGAGAGGTACCTAACTATACGGTGATTATTTATTGTAATTATGTGGTGTTATAGGTAATTTAAAAAAAAAAACTTTTGGTACAAAATACAACCTGGTGTAAAGATTATTGGAATCGATTCAGTTAATGATTCTGGACAAACTATGTTCAAACTATAGTGATGAATGTTTTATACTTGTTTTAATCTTTTTTTTTTTTAAACTGTGTATATATTTTATATACACAGTTTAAATTCAAACTATTTTAAACATTTGTTTCAGTCATGCAAACCCTGTTGAAAGACAAGGTATGTTGTAAGAAAACTTCAATACAGGAACTGTTTAACATTTGATTTGGAACAATCTTTCCAAAATGTCAGAGGTCTTGGTCAGGCTCTTTTGAATTGTCAAAAGACAAAATAAAACTAGTACACAAATAGTTATGGTGCCACAGTCCCAGTCACAAGACATAAAAACTGTGAAAGTACCTTATGTGCTCATTCCAAAGTGTAGATCTCTATGGAGAAGAATGAGCAAGAAACTCCATGGACACTCATTTTCAATCGCCAAAATTATTACAGAACTTTTTTACATCATTCATCATCAGACGGTACATTATGTGAGAACGATGTGGCAAGTTATTAGTGTCCATTAGTAAATAATATAAAAAGACAATTCAAAAATAAAATATAATAATTAAAATAGACGTGGCAGATAAGAGATGACCAGTCTCAACTGACAGCGCCCGTTCACGAACATGCCACATCAATCATTAAAATATATGTTTTGTGTTTATTTTTTTTCAATACTTTATCTGACGTTCGCGGGATTTATCTCAAAACCGTGACCCCGGAACATAAAGGGCTATTGAAGGCCACCGTGGATTTTAGTCATTACTAGTCTGACAACCCCTCCCGTCTAGCCCGCGGGTGGGAGGACTCATTTGATGATTTCGCCACGTAAAAAAAAATACTATCTGACGGACTAAGCTGATTTTCAATTTATTCTTCTACGTTTCGGGCTCTTAGACAAATCTATCCTAGGACGTCCACGTCCGCATGATGGACCGGGATTGTTCGCGCTTTCTTGAATGCACTTCTCATTGAACCTTACTAAATCGACACATTCAATTTCATTTAACCAATTCGAGTACTTCAGCAAAAATTTTGATTTACTTCTAGAGACAATTTTCCAATATCTATCAATACTTTTACATAAATTGAGTATCTTATTATCTAAGTTCCTAATGTCGACAGTTTCGAGCTCCAGTGTAGCTAGAAGAGTTCCCAACACGTATTGATGTTTCTGAGGAACAGTTCCAGATATGGCACACCAAATCTCAAAGCGTTTAGGTTCAAAATGTCCAATTCCCAAAATGTCCAACGGTTTCAAAACGTCCATTTCCCAAAATGTCCAATTCCCAAAACGTCCAATTCCCAAAATGTCCAATTCCCAAAATGTCCAATTCCCAAAATGTCCAATTCCCAAAACGTCCAATTCCCAAAATGTCCAATATTTGAAAATGTGGTAAATGTTCAATATCTCATCAAATCGTTTATTTTTAATACTTACGTCAAACAATACATACAAAATACTGAAAGAATCCAAATATATTTTATTTATAAGTCACAAATTCAATTGAAAACACCTAAATATGGTACCTAGAATACAGGGTGGCATTTTGTAATGCCACGAATTGCATCGATCGTTAGGGTCAATTATAAGGGTCCGTTCACACAGGCCGGCTCGGAGAGCATAGGCGCGCATTTTTTTTGCACACAGACCGGTTCATATGCGCTTGGAGTTCGTCGGAGCGGAGCCGCCAACTATTTCACATAGACCGGCTGGAAGCGACCTGAAAGCCGATGCGCTCGGAACCGGTCGGATCCGCTCGCAGCCGGTCGGAATTGCAAGCAGCCGGTCGGATACGCTCGGAGCCGGATGGATACACTATTTCTGCTATCAAAATGGCGGTCGGCGCGGAGAAGCGCGGACGCAATCGGAGCCGATCGGATGCGCGAGCGAGAAAGAGCACGCAATCGGAGCCGATCGGCTGCGCGAGCGTTAAAGAGCATGCATTCGGAGCCAAACGGCTGCACGATCGAGAAAAAGTACGCGAACGGAGCCGGTCAGCTCCTCTTATTATTTCACACCAAGCGCGTTCAAGCATTCATAATGACAAAAGCAGTGCACATGCAAAAATAAACCTTACTACAAACACTAAAAACTCAGTTTTCAACGTGATAAGAATCTGCTCTCCTCTCCGAGCCGGTCTGTGTGAACGGATCTTAAGGATGAAATCTCTCTCAACAAACAAACATGAAAAATTCAATGCCATTTCGAGCAACTAATTAGTCAGTTTACCATTTTTTGTAAATACATTATTAAATTAACTTAAGATTTCCTGGTTTTCCTTTCAGTTAATTTATTTATCATGTATGTTAGAGAGATTTCATCCGTCTATTTGACCCGAACGATCGATGCATTAAAAGTACAGAATATATTTTTTTCAGATTTTAGCCGTTTCGATTCCCGGGTGTGGGAGAAGAGAATTTTCGAAAATCTTTGAATGCAGTTTGCTTTCTATTCAAAAATAAAGAAATGTTTCCTTTGAGTAACATTTTATATCTGCAGTATTAAGAGTACTTTTCCTCCATGTGGCATTACAAAATTCCACCCTGTGTAAGTATACCTAATAATAAAATATTTAGGTGTTTTTAATTGAATTTGTTACTTAAAAATAAAATATAGTTTGATTCTTTTAGTATTTTGTATGTATTGTTTGACGTATTAAAAAAACGCTTTGGACATTTTGGGAATTGGACGTTTTGAGAATTGGACATTTTGGGAATTGGACATTTTGGGAATTGGACATTTTGGGAATTGGACGTTTTGGGAATTGGACATTTTGGGAAATGGACGTTTTGAAACCGTTGGACATTTTGGGAATTGGACATTTTGAACCTAAACGTCTCAAAGAAATGCATCCTTGATAAAGAATATTTTATCAAAGTACCTGAAAAAAATTATTTAATTTTCTAAATATTTCATTGACCGCGCTACGCTAGAGCTCGGACTATCCATTCACGTCTTCACACGAAACGTGCACACTTCGACTCACGTCCACGCACATATCAATCTCTTCTTAAAAAAAATTCTTAATGTGGGAAACATTTTTTACTAACGTGGTGGTGTGCTTGCCAAAGCTGATTTTACGATTTTTCATTTTGGTAGGTTACTTTTTTGTTTTTTAAAGACACTTAATAGATTGCACATGTTTCAAGTCTTTAATGTATATTTGAAATCTTTGGTATTATTTTTCAAATGACTGTTTTTGCCAGCATTGTTTTAAAAAAAAAAAAATCCCTCTTCTTCTTCGTCGTTTCACTCTTGACGGAGTGGTCGTGGTCAGCATGTTGCAGCGAGACAATAAATTGCAATTCCCTCTAGCGAAACGATAAATTCTAAAATACACGTATCAACTTTGGCAAGCGCACCAATAATATATAAGAAACATACCACTTTGAAGTTCCTGCTCTGGTTCAATACTCTCATTGTCTTGTTCACAATCATCTTGTAATTCTTCTTTGATATCATGATGTTCCTCCTGGAATTCAATACTTTCATTTTCTTCATTAATATCATATGGTTCCTTCTCGGGTTCAATACTCTCATTTTCTTCCTCACAGTCATCTTGTAATTCATCTTTAATATCAAGATGTACTTCCTCGTGTTCAATACTATCATGTTCTTCCTTTTGATCATCTTGTAATTCTTCTATGATATTATTGCTTTCTGATTGACATTCATCAAGTACATAGTTAACATGCAATGTTGGAGTAATAATAAAACCATTGAAAAACTCCCTCTCATCTTGGTTTATTCTTGATTTCGTCTGAAAACAGTGTTATAAGATGATCAGTCAAGTTTTGTGTTTTCTTCAAGTCACATTTATTAAATACACAGTTAACATGCATAGTTGGAGTTATAATACATAAGTCCATTGAAAACCTCTCTCTCATTTTGGTTTATTCTTAGTGTTGTCTGTAAACAGTTGTTAAAAATGGTTGGTCAAATGCTGATCGCAGTCACTTCAAGCTATCCAAATGTTTACTGTGAGAGTCACCATTATTTAATAACAGTTCAGTGAATTTGGAAAAGAAATGAATGATCTTAAATGGGAAATAAAATAAACATTATACTCTCAAAACATAATGTATAAGGCCGCTTTCACATTAGAACGTTAGCAGCGCGACAGTAGCGCCGCAGAAGCACATTAAATTTCTTCACATTTTAAAGGAACAGCCGCGCATAAGCGGCGTAAAAAAAATATAAAAATAAAATGACAAACACAACACAATATGGAACGCCTGCTAACCTAATTCTTGACAGGCACATTGGTCTAGTGGTTAGTGACCCTGACTGCTATGCCGGAGGTCGTGGGTTCGATTCCCACCCAGGACAATTGTTTGTGTGATGAGCATGATCATTTGTTCTGTGTCTGGGTGTAATTTATCTATAATATGTATATATTTAGAAATATATAAGTATGTTTATCAGTTGTCTAGTACCCATAACACAAGCTCTGCTTAGCTTGGGACTAGATGGCGTTGTGAGATAGTTGTGGATTATCTAATATCTTTAAACGAGCAATTCTTGTATATTTATATAAAATCAGGATCTCGGAAACGGCTCCAAGGATTTTCATGAAAGTTACAGATTAGGGGTTTTTCGGCTCGAGGAATCGATTTATCAAGGTCCCAGGTTCGAAAAAAGGCTCGGTTCTCAAAATATAGACATTTTAAAAACCGAGCGAAGCTCGGTCAACCAGATATTTATATTATAATATTACATACATATGGGTCGAATTGATAACCTTTTTTTTGAAGTCATTATTATCAGTAATTATTATGATTTTAATACTTAAAACAAATGCACTCAAAATAAACATTTTGCTTCATCCAACTCCAAAGATTAATGAAATTGTGCAAAATTATGTCCCAACAATCACGCACAATGGTCCACATGAAGGACTAAGTGCGGAAACCAAAACCCCTAACATAGAACATAGAAGACTCACTCACTCTCAAGTTCAGAAACCCTATTTATTACTGAAGAGAGCCACACATAATACTTTTATAACAAGTGCCGCAGAACAAAAGTCAAACCTCACCTCATCATCCTCATTCAACATCTGAGTGAACAGCTTCTCTGCTTCCAGACATTTCCTCTGCAATTGACAGCACTGCTTTAGTCTAGTGTAGCAGAAGACACAAGCGAGCATCGGTCTACTGTCTTCAGTTACAAACTGCAACAAAAGTATTGTTCAAGAAATTGTTAATATCTTTAAACGAGCAATTCTTGTATATTTATATATAATCAGGATCTCGGAAACAGCTTCAAGGATTCTCATAAAAGTTACAGATTAGGGGATTTTCGGCTCAAGGAATCGATTTATCAAGGTCCCAGGTTCGAGAAAAGCTCGGTTCCCAAGATATAGACATTTTAAAAACCGAGCGAAGCTCGGTCAACCAGATATTTGTTATTATGAAAATGACGAACTTTACATTTTGTTTGGTTATAAAATGGTTATAAATCTTGCACAGAGGATGCTTCTCTCTTTTCAAAACTTCATTCTTCTTGTTTGCTTCACAGTAACAAAGTACTCGTGTTTGAATTATAAATAAAGATCATTAATTTACTTACAGGAATTCTAGTAAGCTTCTCAAAAAGTAGTTGCAGTTCCAAATTGGTAACCATATACATACGAACATCTTCCACTAAACATATTCTACACATTTGCAGCTTTTCTACTTTCATATTGTTAGCTAATTTATTGAAATTGTTGTTAAAAACACTAAAATAAAAGGCACAAACACTAAACTAAAAAAAAAGGCAAGTGTCAAAATGATAAGTGACAGTTTGGTCCCAAAGAACTGTCAAATCAAAGGAATTTTCTGAAAAAAAAAAACGATTTATTGATGCTAAGCCGGCCACTCACATTCGTGCGAATACGCGAACCACAGAGTACATTATATTAGATTGAAATAGAGACCAATCTTGTTCCGGTGAATCGGGTCATTTGCGTTCATGAAGAAACTAACGCCATCTGATATTCTTAGTTAGAACTACACCTGTGTTATGGGTGGTTAGCTATACGTAGCTATGCAGGTTTATATTATAGGTTTATATTATTTTCAAATTATTGCGGATTTAAAGGATTGGTAAATGAAAAACAACATATAGCTAAACATTTTTTTATTATAACAGTAAAGTTTTAATATGTATGATATGGCTTATGGCTAGAGGAATTATCTTATCACAACACTTCTACACTGCACTGGAGTCCTATCTCAGTTTGTGACACTGTCACTCACAAATTTCCCTTTCTGGTCACTGATATGGATTTACCGGAGGATTTTTTCGCTTCGATTCAACGGCAAATACGCAAAAAGAAAAAAAATATAACAAAATATAGCAAAACACCTGTGCAATCGTCAGATTTTTGCAGACATTTGTATTGGGGTTACCAGTTCATTGGTAATAAAAACCACCAAGAAAAATCTACCACCGCGCACCGTCCCAATGAATGTAAAGGTGAACGCACATTGAGCCGCACGCAGTCTCCGCAGTACCCGCACTCATCGCATTTTGTTAATGGCCTCGCACACTGAGCCGCACCGCAGTCTCCGCAGTCACCGCACGCATTTTGTAGTGTTGCCAACTTAGTGGATTTTTCACTAATTAAAATTGTTGGTTTTGACTCCTCTTTTAGTAGCGTAATATTGCTTTTAGTGGCTGGGGCTTTTTTCTAGTTGTTTAGTAGAATTTACTTACAGTTATTAAAATGCTATCACTTAAACAAAGCTATTGAAACGTTACGAAGTATATTATTTTTACTTCATTTAATTGTCAGGAGAACTTTTATTGATACATAAGCTGTAGTTTTTAAGAATTGAAGAAAAATACTGCAAAGATTATGAAATTCCAATAAAAGTTACAGACGACGAGGCAGACAAAAAATGCGGATGACGTCATCCGCACCGCGCTAGCCGCAGCGTCCGCTGCGTGCGGGCCGACGTTGGTGACGTCATCAGCTGCGGCTGGGGAATTCGGTCGTCTCAAATGCGTGCGGCGACTGCGGAGACTGCGGTGCGGCTCAGTGTGCGAGGTTTCATAGAATTTCATACAAAGAATTCGAAATGCGGGGACTGCGGAGACTGCGGCGCGGCTCAATGTGCGTTCACCATTATGGTGAACGCACATTGAGCCGCACCGCAGTCTCCGCAGTCGCCGCACGCATTTGAGACGACCGAATTCCCCAGCCGCAGCTGATGACGTCACCAACGTCGGCCCGCACGCAGCGGACGCTGCGGCTAGCGCGGTGCGGATGACGTCATCCGCATTTTTTGTCTGCCTCGTCGTCTGTAACTTTTATTGGAATTTCATAATCTTTGCAGTATTTTTCTTCAATTCTTAAAAACTACAGCTTATGTATCAATAAAAGTTCTCCTGACAATTAAATGAAGTAAAAATAATATATTTCGTAACGTTTCAATAGCTTTGTTTAAGTGATAGCATTTTAATAACTGTAAGTAAATTCTACTAAACAACTAGAAAAAAGCCCCAGCCACTAAAAGCAATATTACGCTACTAAATAGACATGGGTAGTTCGCGAACGAATGAACTAAATGAACTAGATCATTTCCCAAAATGAACTTTTCATTCATTCACTGGCCAATCAAATGTGTCTTTAGTTCACTTAGTAATTCAGTGTTTCTATCTACACTCTACGTAGTCTGTGGTGTTTCTTTTCGCGCGTGCATGGCTGATGGCTATTGGCTGAGTAGGTACACAATGGGCTATGGACGGACGATAAGCCCGCTCTACTCCCACTCATTCAACCAAGGCGCTCTCTCACTCGTACATGTTCGTGTTACTTCGTCGGCTGATCGGATAACGTCGGCTGATAAAGTAACGAGCGAATACGGCGCCTCGCCACCACGTGACCACGGAAATTGTTATCAGTAGTTAGTCTTTTCAATGTAATATGAACTTTATAGTGAAAGGAATACAGTCTTATTTGACGTACAACAAAAGTGTAAGTAAACCAAAACGACTATTACCACCAATACAACTATATTTCTAGGTTGACAGTCCTAAGCCTGTTTAAAGTGTGAAGGAAAATCGACATACGTATATAACTGAACTAGTGATTTATTGAAATACATCATTTCTCTAAATCACTAGTTCAGTCAGTGAACTAGTGATTTCACTTAACTAAATCACCAGTTCAGTGAACTAGTCCAGTGAACTAGTTCAGTGAAGTACTTCAGTGAAGTAGTTCAGTGAAGTAGTTCAGTGAAGTAGTTCAGTGAAGTACTTCAGTGAAGTAGTTCAGTGAACTAGTCCAGTGAAGTAGTTCAGTGAACTAGTCCAGTGAACTAGTTCAGATTTGCTGGACGAAATGAAGTACTGAATGAATGAATGAACTACTTCATCAAGTGAAAAGATAGACTTCATTCATTTTCTTTTTACTGACACATTTTGCGCATCTCTACTACTAAAAGAGGAGTCAAAACCAACAATTTTAATTAGTGAAAAATCCACTAAGTTGGCAACACTACAAAATGCGTGCGGTGACTGCGGAGACTGCGGTGCGGCTCAGTGTGCGAGGCCATTAACAAAATGCGATGAGTGCGGGTACTGCGGCGACTGCGTGCGGCTCAATGTGCGTTCACCTTAAGGTGAACGCACATTGAGCCGCACGCAGTCTTTGACTCCTCTTTTAGTAGCGTAATATTGCTTTTAGTGGCTGGGGCTTTTTTCTAGTTGTTTAGTAGAATTTACTTACAGTTATTAAAATGCTATCACTTAAACAAAGCTATTGAAACGTTACGAAGTATATTATTTTTACTTCATTTAATTGTCAGGAGAACTTTTATTGATACATAAGCTGTAGTTTTTAAGAATTGAAGAAAAATACTGCAAAGATTATGAAATTCCAATAAAAGTTACAGACGACGAGGCAGACAAAAAATGCGGATGACGTCATCCGCACCGCGCTAGCCGCAGCGTCCGCTGCGTGCGGGCCGACGTTGGTGACGTCATCAGCTGCGACTGGGGAATTCGGTCGTCTCAAATGCGTGCGGCGACTGCGGAGACTGCGGTGCGGCTCAGTGTGCGAGGTTTCATAGAATTTCATACAAAGAATTCGAAATGCGGGGACTGCGGAGACTGCGGTGCGGCTCAATGTGCGTTCACCATTAATCCTATGGACCTGAAATACCTACAAGAAAAACGTGTATACCTAAACTTTGCTGGGGCCAAAAAATGGCGGCTAATAGAGTAAACCCATGTCGATATTTCTCTACAATAACATCGATAAAATTTACACGTGCAATCATGTTTAGTTTGGATAATATTGGTGCCGATTCTCTTGTTCAATAACTATAAAATAAATGGAGAATTTCTACCTTTTAGTCGGTATGCCAGATCATTTACTTTTTTTTAAGTAAGCAAGTTCAACTTGCTTACTTGCGAGACGCGCAAAGATAACATCCTTCTTCTAAGGTAGCGCGAGAAAAGGACGGTTGAGCTAAGTTAGTAATTGACTTTGATTCGGCTCGTGTCAGATAAACATCGGCTCGATGCAACTCGTTTTTTCTACAGCCGACGCCAGGCTTAAAAGTGTTATTCAATTATTTCGTTAAGACGCGGGCCCACCGCGGTGCATGCTGTGCACGGGCACGCGGCGCATTTTAGCTCCGTGTATTAATTTGTTTGACAACGTGGGTCTACGTTTCCACTGGAGTACCTATACCAAGACCCACGACTATGTATAGCATGGCGCACGGAGGCACGGCTACGCACGTGCCACTGCAATCCACGGACACGAAACGCGTCCGTCCCACAAGGCCTATGACTGAAAACAAACGATAAGCTATAGATAGCTGTGAGTCATATTCGTGTACTCCAGTGGAAATGTCGACCCACGTCAACAGCGTTGAGCTATGTATTCGAGCAAGCCACGCATTTGAATAAATGAATCTCCGTGCACAGCGGTGGGCCCGCCCCGCGCCTTTAGGTAGACGTTCGAGACGGAGGGAACAAACACAACACAAGAAAACAATTAATGACGCTGCATCCGCGATGGGCTACCAGCACGGACATCTCCAACACGTATCTTTTATGACATGCCGATGATTTTGGGTTTTAATTGAAAGTCAACAATAATTCAAAGCCAAATCATTTATTTCAATATGGCCATCAAAGAGGCACTTTTAAACGTCGCATAAGTAAAATTAAGGAAATGGGATGGGATGGGATTGGATTGATTCTACACCCATTCGCAAAGGTAGGTTGGATGAAGATGAAGAAGAATGGGCAAGAAACACCATACTTACTATTTTTAAAAATATTTTACAATATTTTCATATTTGTCCAGTTGAAACAAGATTCTTCAAAGTGAAGAAAACAAATGTGGATTGTTTTTGTTGACATCTTTAAGTTTTCAATGCCAGATGTTTCCAGCCAAATTTTCTTTTTTTCCTTTATTAGCAGGCAGCCTTGAAAATAAAACATTAAACCATTATAGAACTTTAGTATAGCATTATCGATAAATATTAAAATGTCATGTATGCACTACTCTATCCCTAAAATAAACAAGAAAATGAGTTCATGAAATACAATGTTATTACTGTTGATATTAGAGGCAAAAGGGAAATTATGAATGCTTTACTGTTGAAACTCTTCAACTAATGCAGAATATTTTGTTTATTATCTAAATCTAAAAGTATTAAAGCTGAAAAATGAAGTACGTACTTATGTGCAAAGTTATTTTCGGGTGATTTCCGCTTCTTTTGACGCCACATCCTATAATATTGCAATTGGGCATCTTGTAATTGATGATTTCCACTATAGAAACGAGTTCAAACGCAACAACACAGCAAAATTACTCCAATATTCGCAAATATATCCACAGCTCACGAACATTTGACAGTTGACGTACCCCAAGTTTGTTGACAAACAGTGGGGCCAGAAAATGGCGACCGGCCGCAAATAGGTATTTAATGACGCGAGGAATGAGGTGTTTCCATTAAAGGAACTGTCAAAAACACTTTCATCCTTTTTCACTTACGCAAAATGAAAGAAGTTAAAAAGAGATAGCAGTATTTTTATGATTTTGGTGTCGATATGCCTCATATTTGTATAACTACTTTTTGTATAGTCAAACATTTCAAGTCCATAGGATTAAGGTGATTGCTTCGATGTAGCCCGCGAAATTCAATTTTTTTTACGTTTTTTGCAATTTGCAAGCCAGTGACATGTTGTAACTTTATAAATATTTGTGTTGCGCAAATAACAAGTATAATTTTAAATATAAAAATTGTCAAAAAATTCGCTCCATCCAACTCTCACATAGAAAAGGTGCATCGTAGTTAGATTTCGGAGATTTTAACATGATGCACCTTTTCTATGTGAGAGCTGATGGAGCGAGTTTTTTTTTATTTTTTATATTTAAGATTATACTTGTTATTTGCGCAACACAAATATTTATAAAGTTACAACATGTCACTGGCCTGCAAATTGCAAAAAACGTAAAAAAATTTGAATTTCGCGGGCTGGTTGGAGCATCCCCCTTAATAAGTCAGTGGGTATGTGTCATAGTCATGTATACTCTCTACAGTGTATACTCTCTACTGAAGGTGAACGCAGATTGAGGCGCACCGCAGTCTCCGCAGTCCCCGCATTTCGAATTCTTTGTATGAAATTCTATGAAACCTCGCACACTGAGCCGCACCGCAGTCTCCGCAGTCGCCGCACGCATTTGAGACGACCGAATTCCCCAGCCGCAGCTGATGACGTCACCAACGTCGGCCCGCACGCAGCGGACGCTGCGGCTAGCGCGGTGCGGATGACGTCATCCGCATTTTTTGTCTGCCTCGTCGTCTGTAACTTTTATTGGAATTTCATAATCTTTGCAGTATTTTTCTTCAATTCTTAAAAACTACAGCTTATGTATCAATAAAAGTTCTCCTGACAATTAAATGAAGTAAAAATAATATACTTCGTAACGTTTCAATAGCTTTGTTTAAGTGATAGCATTTTAATAACTGTAAGTAAATTCTACTAAACAACTAGAAAAAAGCCCCAGCCACTAAAAGCAATATTACGCTACAAAAGAGGAGTCAAAACCAACAATTTTAATTAGTGAAAAATCCACTAAGTTGGCAACACTACAAAATGCGTGCGGTGACTGCGGAGACTGCGGTGCGGCTCAGTGTGCGAGGCCATTAACAAAATGCGATGAGTGCGGGTACTGCGGAGACTGCGTGCGGCTCAATGTGCGTTCACCATAGTCTGTGCTCTCTACTTACTTACTTAGTCTGTGGTATAAAAAATTAATAATTTTTACACGTGTTTTTTTTTGCAACAAATTCAATAAATTAGTTCACAATGAAAGCAGAAAAACTGCAAATGTGTAGAATATGTTTAGTGGAAGATGTTCGTATGTTTATAGTTACCAATGTTGAACTGCAACACCTTTTCGAGAAGCTGACTGAAATTTCAGTAAGTAAATGATTTTTAGATACAATTCAACCACGAGTACTTTCTTATTGTGAAACAAACGAAGAATGAACTTTATATCATTAAAAAGGAAAACAATTATAGAATTTAACGGTATAATCAGCGTTCCCTAAGAAGATAAGAGTTTGTAGGGAGTTGACCACTTCTAATTTTAACACTATTTTAAAATTAATTTTTTTTCACATTACTAAGTATATGTTTTATGTTATGAATAGGCTAGTTGCCTTAAAAAATGTAATTAGTCCGTCTTTTAGATTATTCAAAAATAAGGGACACGTATTTTTTTATTTGTAAATTAGACCAAAAATTACAAAGATATAGCCTATTGTGACGTCACGATGCGTGGCATTTTTCGCGCAGAGTGGCGTCACAGGTAACTTAAATAGGCTATTATCTTTGTTTAATCGAAAAAAAGAAAAAATATGTGTCCAATATTTTTTTATAATCTAAAATACAGACTAAATAGAATGTAATTATTTTGACCCTGGAAACTACTCTATTGTCTTTAATTTAGAAATTCTGTTGGACTCAACATGAATTGAGCCAATTCTTGTCACACCCATAGATTAATTATTATAGATGTGACAGTCGCTTTTCTGCTTAGTTTCCCAGCGTTCCGTTTTGGCGCTGTTGTAGCCACCGGTTTCGACGCGACGATGACGTATACGCTTAGTGATTGCAATAGTTTTAAATATCGATATCGATAGCTAGTGATGTCTGACTTGTCGATGTCTGTGCTCCTTGGTTGTTCTCATAATTTTATTATTGCTGATTTTTTTAATGATTAAAAGTATTAAAACACAGCATATTTTTTTATATCTTTATTTATTTATTCAAACATTTTTTCCTTAACCTAAAGCTTTTATATTTAATAAGTGCCCGTTTTTGAGGCTCACCCATCTTGCATATATATTTTTCTTCAACAGCACCCTTCAAAATTTTATTTATTATGTTACACCAATTGTGTACTTGTAATCTTAATATAACATTTACAAAAGTGTTTATCACAATTCTTTTATGCTCTGCACACCCTAGCCAGGAAAACCTTATTGTGTTTAGAATAATTTTTTTCAAATTGCTTTTGATATTATTTTTATAACAATTAACATTTAAAAAACTATGTATTAACGAAGTTATATCTCTGTATAAAATTAAAAGTTTTTCGGTAGGATATACCAAATTATTATTTTTTAAAGATTTATATTCCCTGAATTTTATATAAGTATGTATGTTTTCTGCATTCTTTGTAGTGTATGTCTGCAAACAGGCATTGCACTTTACTAATTTAGAAATTTTTCTACAAACATAGCCAGCTGTGTATGCTGAGCAATGAACTCTCACTTTTTCTAAAATTACCTGATCCACTAAAATGTTTTCTTTTGGACATTCCTGTAAAGAGGAGAGAAGCTCTTGACCCCGTGAAGAAGATGGAATTTGTTTGTTTTCTTCCATGTTTTCTTTATTTACATTTTCAAATAAACATTTTATGTTCACAATACTATTTCCTTCATCTTCTTCACAGTTGGCATATTTAGAATGCGGGCTCAACAAATTTGTTATCAAAAGTGATTTAAATGCATAGATAAAAGCATTTGAGTCAGGATTTACGTTTCTCGAATTGAGAGCCCTTAAACGTCCAAAAAAATTTTCTAATGGATCTTGATTTATTCTTCTTGGGTAATAATACATCACGCCATACTTATTAAATAATAATTTGGATATCCTTAAAAAACTTTCCAGGGTAGTGATCCAACCCTGCAGAGATGGCACTTTCACAAGTCGAGGCTTTCCTAACTGTAAGGCACGCTTGCTCGATGAATCAACATAATGTAATGATTGCATTTTCTTAATCGAATCAACCCAAAATGAGTGATGTGGTGAGTCTACTTTCACGGCCCTTCTAAGTTTTCCGGCTTTGAAACCACCAGGATGACCATTGACACTGTCAAATAATTTATCGATGAACTCTACAACTTCTGCGGTTGTGGCCATGGTGCTATTATTTTGTCCACTATGTAAGCTATCTGAAAAAAAAGGAAATTGTTCACCTTAGTAAGAATAACACAACACAACACCATAACATACAATGTTTGTCCTTATTTGTGCAGATGTTGCCCCAACCACACATAATTATATAGCTGCAGATTTAGATATTGATGATACACAAATAAACTAAATCCAAGCCCCTTTTTCACCAAGGTGTATTATATACATGTTTTCTATAAGTTTAAGCAATGTTTTCTTTTTTAAATATGTGTAAAAAATATGTTGTATACAAAACTTGTTTATTAATGTTATTTTGATGAAAGCATGCAGTCAAATGGTTTGAAACAGTCATAATACATGTTTATAACAAATAATTATATCTTGGCAAGTATTTTCCAAGTTTTGTGTCAAACTAGATTTTTTTACTTTTTTCGTGGTGAAAACGAAGCATAAGATTACTTATACAACAACACAACATACAACTTATCACATGAATTCTCCTGAATCGTGGGTGTCTTTACAAATATCAAGTCACAGACAAAAACAGACAAAAAAGCCCGACCTGGAACAACTACTCGCAGATCACATACAAATATTTGCTATTTGCGGGAATCGAACCCGCGACACGTAGCAGGACTATGGGGTACTATATAAATTTTGTACTCACTGACTGCATTGGTATACTTCAGCATAGCCGCCATTCGTGCACTTAGCACTTGTGCAGCTACGCTGACTTTCATTTTTTTCATTTTACTTGGATCCACATGATGGGCTGTTAATTTCGGTAATGCTTTAGTGTGCCCCAACTTGCTGTCAATATCGAAAACAAATTCAATATCCTTCCATGATGCAGTCTTTCCTTCCCAAATGATGTCCTTGGTCATAAAATTGTTTCTTATGCCTTTCAATAGGTGCGGAGGGTCATGGAAGACACTTAAATCATACCCGCTAATGTTGACTGATCCATCTACAAAAAATAAAACACTGTTAAAGAATATTGCAACAAAATAAAGTTAGGCTGAAACTTTACTTATTCTTAATCATTTGTATTTACCATCATGAACAGATTGAATGTTTCTTGATTTGATTGTGTCTTCCCTCAATATTTTAATAGCCGTCCGAAATGTTGATCCTTGATCACAAACTAGTCCTAACGGTATTAAGCCAGTTAATCCAATTTGGGACACCATTTGCTTCAAAATATTTTGTAGCTCAGCTGCTGAGACAGTTCCTTCACAGAAGTAGTATGCTATACTCTGTCGCCAAGGAGAGCATATTCCTCTAATCATGAATACCAATGCATGGTCAGAGTACTTTAATTTTCTTTCGCCAGCTAAATCTACAAACCCAACAATCTTATCTTTCTTCTCACTAAAAGTAAGATGTGGTGTAATAGCCACTTCATCAAAAACAATTGTGCATAATTTTTGTTGCGTATCCCAATTTTGACAGGTGCGTGAAATGTGTTCAAAAATCTGAGGATTCAGCCCTGGTTCCATTGACACCTTTTCAGATAATCGTATCAATGTTCTCTTGTTTGGTAGAGCAAACATCTTTTCCAACAATCTATAGCCTTTAGGACTTTGCTTCATCAAGAGCAACGCCAACAACTTTTCTTCAAGGCTGAATCTTCTAGCCATTTTGCTCTTTTGGACTTGTTTAAGCTGCATAAGCAGAAATGTTCGAGCTTGTCTATTTAATAAATTAAATTTATGGAACAGTTGTTCTTTGTCAATATAAAGAGCTTTTGAAAGTCTCTGTGCTGCTGACTGGCTTGAATTTTCTGTTGTTATCTGAGTAACATTTTTCATAAATTTCCTGTTACTCTGTAACATACGAACTGCGGAACCTGCAAGTAAAAAAAAAATATCTTGATATATTTACGAATATTAAAAACATAATAAGCATGCAAAGAAAACAAGACTTTGTTTTTTTTTTGTTTTTAATACATATTATTGTACTCACTTTTTAGCTTTGGTGTTTGAGTTTTGTGAAGTACTACTTCAGCATTGATAGCATGACTCATGCCAGAACACGATGGCTGTTCTAACATCTGATCTAAAATTAAAAATAACAAAATTGAATGAAGTCATCTAATTAGCTATTTTTATTTTTTCTTTTTTTAGTTTTTGATGCCCACTCACCTTTGACATCTATGTTTGATTGTTTATCAGTTGGAAAGCTAGAACATGAAGGATGTTCAGGAAATTTTCCAATATCTGTAAAAAAAATGTTTTTTTTTTAATTATTATTTTTTCTGAATTTCAGTTTGCTATTTACTACAGATTTGCCTAATCCAGTTATGTCAGTACCAAATTGTATTCTAGTCTTACTTCACTTAAAAACTTTTACTAGATCTTCACCATTAATCTATTAGCTGAATGTCATTAGTATAGTTATTAGTAAGTCTAAAGCTGCTTAAATCAAAGACTTTATTCTGTATGTCAAAATAATATATTTAATTTTGTGAAAATTCGACTATACAAAATGACATGTATTAATGGTGAAGAGCATTTGAGACTCAAATGACAGACAACTTGTTATAATATTAAAATATACACACCTTCTCCACTTCCAGTCACTACTGTTGATTTTGTGACATTGTTTTCATCACCCTCTTTGCAATAGTCATGTTCAACTGTGTTGTTCCTTCCTGAAAAAAAAAACAACAAATCATAATAAAAATGCTACTGTAACAGTGTCAATTGGCCGGGTAAAGACCTACACCTAAGTTTCAATTATTTTGCCACAGAGCTAATATTATATTGTGACCTTGCTTGTTGGTTTGACCAGCTTATATAATTTTCAAACAGAATATAATCTATAATGTAGGTAATACAAAATATATACATACCAGTTATTGTGATCAATGTAGATGGATCTGCACCCTCCTCATCTTGCTCTTTGAAATAATTGTGCTCAAGTGTAACATTCCAGGCTGGAAAATAGTTATAAAACTGTTAAATATGTAATCAATAACACAGCACTTTGAATTTATACATTACATATGTATAAAAATTATTTTATCCAAATATATAACAAAGAAAATTTACAAAAACAACTTTAACAAAGCATCTATAATTTTCAAATTTACTTGAATTGGTATAATCAGTAAAAGGGGAATGAAAGAATCAGCCCGATTTATGCTGCATCCAACAGAATTTCTAAATTAAAGGTAATTCATAACATAAAACATGTGATAATGTGAGAATAATATGAAAAAATCATTTATTATTTAATCATTTAAAAGTTTCCTTTAAGTTAACGTTAAAGTTAGAGGTATTGAGTGGTCAACTTCATACAAAAATTTTCTTTTCAGTGTACTGCTTATGGAAAACTAATTATTCCACTCGATTCTTTAATTGTTTACCTTTTACATGATATTTAGTTCATCTTTGTTGGATTTATGGGCCGAGGCTTCAAGGGAAACTTGGAAATTTCTTTGATGTAACTTGTTATAAGTCTAATGAATTAACAAGACTCACCTGCTACACAAAGTGGAACTCCATGAGCAATTTCTTTTTGAGTAAGCAGGCACGGGTAGGAGTACCTCAGTCTTCTACCATCATGGTCGAACTGATATTTATCAAAATGTTTTTCACACACACGTTTTCTTAATAATTGGTCCTTGGAGAGTCCAATGAGGAGGGAATTTGTTGGAACTAGGAAGGACATCCACAGATTTCTAAGTTCATCGTTCTTGGGGAAACTAAAAAGCCGGTGAGTCTCACTTGTTGCATTGCAACTACCAACACAGCATTTCTTGGTTCCCATGACGAATAACTGCACATGCGATATGCACAATCAATATTGTCTCGTACAACAGAGGAATAATTGCGTATCAAGGATCTCAACTCAGCAAAATGCGAGGAAATTCACTTAATAACAGGCATTCAACTCGGGAGTATTTCGACAATGACAAGTTGACAAACGAAACGTCATAATGGCGCAAAAAAATGGCGGCGATGACCACGTGACTGATCAATGCGACAGCAGCGCCAAACGGATCATGTGGAACTAAGGCTGTCACAGGCCTGGTCACACCCCTTTACAATTAACTGAACAATACTTTTGTTGCAGTTTGTAACTGAAGACAGTAGACCGATGCTCGCTTGTGTCTTCTGCTACACTAGACTAAAGCAATGCTGTCAATTGCAGAGGAAATGTCTGGAAGCAGAGAAGCTGTTCACTCAGATGTTGAATGAGGATGATGAGGTGAGGTTATTAAAGTATAATACTTTGTACACTCGTGAGGATCTCTTCGGTATTGTATAACAGTCTGGTATCCACACACAACCTCATGAAATATCTGCAGAGAAGCTGTTCACTCAGATGTTGAATGAGGATGATGAGGTGAGGTTTGAATTTTTATAACAGTATTATGTGTGGCTCTCTTCAGTATTGTATTGTATGACAGGCTGGTATCCACAATCCTCTCTTATCTCCATGTCATTTCCACGTATTTTGTGCACGGGTTGGAAAGTCATTATGATAATAAAACTTAAAAGTAGCAATACTACAACCATTCGTGTATTCCCGTTCGTCCACTTGACTTCGCCCCCCAAGTGGGACGAACGGGAATTTATAACAATTATTTATGTGTTAAAATAATGAGTAAACATTTCTAACACTTACATAATGTAAAACGTTAAATCTTGTCAAACATAATATATCAGCACAGATCTTTTTAGTGGGACGATCGGGAACAAATTTAATATTATATTTGTAAACTCCCGTTCATCCCTCTCGGGGGACGAAGTCAAGTGGACGAACAGGAATACACCCAACCATTAACACTCTGACTCAAGAGTCCTTCAATGAATTCTGGCAAGTAATTTGGTCTGATACCTTTGATCAAAATACAGAAGCGGGATGGATACACCCGGGCGTTTCTTCCCTCCATATACGACACAGGTACCTCCCGAAACTGACCTGCGTCATCCGATAGGTCAGGACGCCGTGAAGTTTCTCCAGCCACTCCTCAAAGAGGGGTCTTACCGCCGCGATTGCGGCGTGCCCGTTGCCGAACATGGACCTAAAAAAAAAGGCGGACGGAACTTCACTAAGAAACAAGTGAAGCACCACAATGGCGGCTAATTAAATATGTGTGCGTGCGTATAGGGATGCCAGATGAAGGAAAAAATTACCCATTTTTAAACAATATTTAATTAAGATCTCCCTTGAACTTAAGTTTAATTACAATTTTTTTGTTACGGATATCTTTTTTTAAATAAAGGTAAAATAATTTAAGCACATTGGATATTAAATTTACAACTCGTTTAATGTTAATAAAGTTTTACAATCCCTTTTGTTGATTCAAATTTTTGTAGACTTGTCTTTTGCTATCGACACATCTAGAAATCCCTTCTATTTACTTAAGTGGTGAAAACGAAGGTTTAAGTATTTTTCGGCTTTAAATATTTCATTATAGCTATTTTATGTTCCATTCCTACACATCTACATTCCTATTCCATGTCTACACTCCCTTATTTTTTTTTATACAATCATTTTTCCATGCATCATTTGCCGAGGGAAATCTGTAAAAATACAGTAGAATACAATAACGATAAATAGTAACATAATCTCCCAATTTTAAAATAATTTGAACCTTTAAAAAGTTGCAACACTGATTGATTTCGAGATGTTTATTAAATTTATTGACGTAAAATCGAGAAATAAGCTTCAAAATGACATGCTTAACTATGAAAAGTGTTCCCCTGGCTTTTTTAATTGAACTGCTATGGTTTAAACAACTTTTTTCAACACATGACGGCCATACTTTGATTTTTATTAGACAAAATAACGCCGAATAACACGCGAGCGTCGTTCGAAGCGTAATGGCCGACGGCTGACTTACTATGGTGTGAATGTGTGCGTGCTGGCTTGTCCACATTAGCGCACTGACTTACTATGGGTGCTTCAATTGTTTCTTAGTGAAGTTCCGTCCGCCTTTTTTTTAGGTCCATGTTGCCGAAGTTTTTTTTTTTTTAGCGTGGTATAATCATCAAATGAGTCCGAATAGTTAGAATTTAAATTAGACTTAGATAATAATAATTTTACTGCAGTACAAAATAATTCACCTTTACAAACCAATAATTATAATGAATACTAGACAATTACTGATAAACATACTTATATTATATTATATTTCTAAATACATAAATATCATAGATAAATTGCACCCAGACATAGAACAAATGATCGTGCTAATCACACAAACATTTTTTCCTGGGTGGGAATCAGTCAGGGTAACTAACCACTAGACCAACAGGCCTGTCAATGGCCTGTCATTTGATCCACCTCCAGGAGGATTTTTCTAGTGATCTCATAGAAATTACCTGGGTTACCAACATACTTTGCCCAATATGAGGTACCCGCATGGCAGTGGTGGAGCTTATGAGCTGTTGTCGCGTCCACCACCATACAAGCTCTGCACAGGAAGCTATCCTTGATTCCTAGGTGTTTATTAAAGCAGTCATGTCCTGTAAGGGTGGCTGTAACTATGAATAGCTTCTGCTTTGTAAACCTGAGCACTTGTTTAGTGAAGCGGCCATTTATTTCCCACCACACGTTTCCATGTAATTTCCCTGACCAGACTATGAATGTAACCGAAAGCGAGTGGCACTATGGGTTTGGGTCCCACCACAGCCAAGCTAGATCCTCTTTGAACGAGTTCATTCACTGCATTGTTGCCTTGCGAGTGGCTTTGTCCTTTGATCCACTGGATGGTTATGTTGTTGTGCTCAACTACCTGATTTAGGCTCTGGTGACACTCGTCTATCGACCATACTATCTGACAGTATGGGCATTGAGCATCCTTTACCTTCCAGGCACAGAAGTCTTTAAGCACTAATCAACATTTGACCAACCATTTTAACTACTTGTTACAGGTAACACTAGGAATAAACCGAAATGAGAGAGAATTTTTCAATGGGTTTATTATAACTCCAACAATGCATGTTAACTGTGTTCTTGAAAAATGTCAATCAGAAAGCTATGATGTCAAAGAAAAATTACAAGATGATCGTAAGGAAGAACATGATAGTATTGAAGCCGTGGAAGAACATCCTGATATCAAAGAAGAATTACAACATCATTGTGAAGAAGAAAATGACTGTATTGAATCTGAGGAGGAATACCGTGACATTAAAGAAGAATTACAAGATGATCAAAAGGAAGAACAAGATTGTATTGAACTCGTGGAAGAACATCTTGATATCAAAGAAGAATTACTACATCATTGTGAAGAAGAAAATGAGTGTATTGAATCTGAGCAGGAACTTCAAAGTGGTATGTCTTATATATTTAATTTGAAGTTTATTTAGTAGACAGCCCAACAGACAAAATATGGCACATTCGAAATAAAACATAGTAACTTCTGATATCTAAATCACTTCAAAAATACCAGGAATGAAAGTAATTTTGAACATAAGAACTTCGATAATTATCGAAGTTCTTATGTTCAAAATTACTTTCCTGACTTCATTGACGAAAACATTCAATATTTCCATGACATTTTGTAAAGATTATACGGTACGGTAGCTCTTAAGTCCCGCGACCCGTGGCTGATGGGATAACCACAGCCATAATTAGGTAGCTTTCTGAGTTAAATTATTAGAAAAATTCTTTAGTCTGGTCACTTGATTATTTGGGCTAACTAAATAGTGAATGCCACCATTTTACTTAATGTAATAACACTTGTACCGGTCAATATTTAGATCTCAATAAGCCAAAACTTCGCAAAAGATCGAGCGTAGCGAGCTTGAAATATCGCAGCTTTCATCACTATGAAAAGACAATTCCTTATTATAAAGTAAGATGGAGAACTAATAAGTCAGGGTCATGAAAAGCAAATAGTCTTTATTTGAAGGCCGGGCGTAACGATCTCGAAATATTTTAGCTTTTAAACAATTGTGGGTTTTGGAAGGAAACTACACAAAACTAGAAGGTAGTAACTAATACAAACTACCTATCCATATAAAATTGTGTATAGAAGCTGATTATTTTAATTCATCCCTATGTTTATTATCAGTGAAATAAAAAACAAAATTGTCTTGTTCAACTACATCCAGAAAATGCTCCGCTACTGTTGCCGTAGAGAGACAATCAGAGAGAATGAAGAGACGCTGAAACATATCCTGCGTTCTGCCGCGATGCTTAACAGTCCTACATTTACCAGTTTCATATTCACAGGTGCGTCTGACGCGAAGAAACCAGAGCTATACGTACGACTGACAAGGCTAGAAGATACAATGATATTCCAGCAAAAGAAAACTGAACAGACAGACTTACTAATTATCCGGAACACCGAAAAACATAAGTCTGCAGCTCCTTCTAAATTTACAAAGCTTGTCACAAGTTCTCAATCTATCAGTAATATTGTGAATAATAGTGATACAGCTGCGAAAGACCGAATAAAAACATATGATTGCGATATGTGTCACTATAGTTGTACTAGAAAACATCAATTAAAAATACATATTCGTAGCCACACTGGTGAAAAGCCTTACAAATGTGAAATATGTCTGAAAAGTTTTAGGGAAGGATCTCAATTAAAAATTCATGTTCTTGTACACACTGGTGCAAAACCTTACAAATGTGAAATATGTCAGAAAAGTTATAGAACAAGTTCTCATTTAAGAAGCCATGTTCGTATTCACACTGGTGAAAAACCTTACAAATGTGAAATATGTCAGAAGAGTTATAGAACAGGTTTTCAATTAAAAAATCATGTTCTTGTACACACTGGTGCAAAACCTTACAAATGTGAAATATGTCAGAAGAGTTATATAACAAGTTCAAATTTAAAAAACCATGTTCGTATTCACACTGGTGAAAAACCATACAAATGTGACATATGTCAGAAGAGTTTTAATCACAAAGGTACTCTTAACTTACATTTTAGTATACACACTGGTGAAAAACCTTACAAATGTGTTATATGTCAGAAGAGTTTTAGAGTAAGAAGTCAGTTAAAAAATCATGTTCCTATTCACACTGGAGAAAAACCTTACAAATGCAAAATATGTCAGAAGAGTTACACTAGAACTATATATTTAAAAAATCATGTTCTTAACTTTCATGCGGGCGCGTGTAGTGAATTGAGGTAAGATTATCTCCAATTCGACTTCTATAATAAGATAAGATTGAGAGAGAGAAGAGATAGAGATAAGATTTTAAATTTTGATAATAAATTACTTAACAATAAGATACTAACCCTAACCCATCTCAACCTAATAAAATTCTAATAATATTCACTTAATACATTTTCCTTCATATTATAATTATCACTCATCACATGTATTTCTCATGTCTAGTAGCCTGTTGCTATGTCATTGGGAGTAAAATAATTTTCCGTCACTCGGGATGCTCTCTCCACTCCACAGACCGCAATTTTCTTAACCCCGGTGCAGTCGTCGAAAAGACGACACGCGCCTGCCGTCGAAAAGGTTACGCGCGACTCTCAACGCGATATGCGCTTGTTAGAAATAAGATGTGTATTCTGTTATATTTATATAAATATTTATTTTATTATCATGTTTTAGGTATCAGGATGGTTAATAAAAGATAAAAATTAATAAACACTAATAATCATCCACTGACACACAAACGTCAAAATTCCAACATTCCAATTTAAGCTGACCGCAGACTTGAGTCAAAACAGTTTTAAAAAATATTGATAGCGACCATTAACAATTTTTTGATAAAAAAATTGGTTCGTGAAATATTAAGCTTTAAAGTGCTAAAGGAGGTGTTAATTTGTTCCCTACATTTAAGGCCAAGCCGTGTACCTCAAGGACAAAAATACGAAATTATAGGAAAAAAATCGTAGATTTTGAAAAAAAATATGTTGTATTTATTTGGGCATTTGTACCATATGAAATTGTCGATCCAAAATGTTAAAACTTGCAACCCAAGAATTGATTTTCAATCTAGCAATGTCATACGTCTCCGACATGATGCGTTTCGTTACTTCATTTATAAACGTGTGAAAACCCAAAAATGTACTTTACAGAATTTATTTATGTATTTCAAATAAGTTATAATTACTAGTACACATATTTTGTGAATAATCATGGGAATAAGAACTTTAAAAAATGCATTTGTTTCACATTTCGTATTATTTTTTGCGTTTGGTTATCTGCCGGCCAAAAGCCAGGGTTCCCGACCTAGTTCGATAGTTTTTTTCTATTGTTGTTGATATTCATTACTGTCAAAAAGCTGTCAAATAATGAAACATCGATGTCATATTTTGACGTGATTTTGACAGATGAAACAGATTGAAGCTGTCATAAACGTTTCTTTAAACGCAGTTCCGTTGCGAAGTAGTGTTTTTTCATATACTTTTATTTCTTTTTCTATCTAGTATTGAAGGATTTTAAATACTGCTAAAAATACTAATTATTGGAAGGGATTTTAATAATAATTTGTACCTCGGTACATGGTTGGGCCGAAAAATTAACACCTCCTTTTGCTCGACTTGAGTGCCCCCCCCCCTCGACCAGCTAAATGGTTATGTTTGGGGGTGTGAAAAAATTCACAATAGTAGTACATATAACGAAGTTTTAAATAAAATTATCATGACTAAGTAGGCTTTACCAACTTATAAAATGTACTTGTATAACATATTTTCTTAAACAAAATGTATCGGAGAAACAATAAATCAACTGCAAATGTAAGTTTGTCAACTTAATTTTTCCAGCTTTATTATGTATGTTTTTACGGTAGGTTTTTTGGGGATAGGTAGGTTTTTATCGTCAACTATTTTTAACTAACTTCAAAAAAAAGGAGGAGGTTCTTAATTCGTCGTAACCTTTTTTTTATGTATTTTCCCCGATTTCTCAAAGACTCCTGGACCGATTTTGAAAATTCTTCTTTTTAAAACTAAATTCAGCGAATCAGTTAGTTCGCATAAGTATTTTGATGGGCAACTACGGAACTCTACACTGTGCGTGGCCCGACACGTACTTGGCCGGTTTTTTTGTTGTTTGCCAATGGGGATGGCAACTCAAAGCTAATCGTAGATGGCGCTGCGATAGTTGGTCCCCACGTCAGATTACTGTCTACCTTGTACAAAAAATAAACAAGATTTATTGTTATAAAAATTGAGTATAAATACAAAACAAATATGGAAAACTATTCTATATATTTAGTACATAATACTAAAAGAAGAATGACGCCGCGGTGCATCTACAAGAGGAAAAAAAGTGATTTAATTGAGTGGTAGTACATTTGATTTTACCGTAATAAATCCACAATTACTTGTAGTTGAGGTTTAAATTTTTGAGTTTAGGTATGTTTTACCCGTCCTCTCCTATAACAAGAATATAACGCTGCTTCTGACTTTCTATTTTGATAAAATATCATAACGTTTTAAGTCAGAAATTTTAACCTTTTTTTCCATTTAAATTCGAGAAATATCACAATATATTTAATTTCTTAACCCCGGCCACTCACATTCGCGCGAATACGCGAACCCGCATGTGTAGGACGACATTTGCGAATGACTTCGCGAAGTTTTCGTGGCATTCGTGCTTTTCCAAGCTGTGTCGGTTTTATGTGCGCGAACCTTTGCGTAGTCTCCTACACATTCGTGTGACCAGTTGCGCACACGATTGCGAAGCAAACGGTCGTGTCGTTGTTATATTTTGTGTGAGGAAATACTGATCAGTATAAGTACCTATTCATACACCGTTAAATTTTGGTCCTTAGTTTAAAGTTATTAGTTTTAATTTGATTATAGAGTATGCGAACCCATTTGCAAATATGCGAAGTTCGCGAATGTATGTCTGACGGCCCTCCACATGCGCGCAAAGATTCGTTCAATGTACGAATCTTTGCGCGCATGTGAGTGGCCCCGGTATCACAAAACCCGTTCCAGGTGATAATTCTTCCCCCAGACGAACCATTTCATGATTTATAGAGCGATGCAATACTGGTACTTAACCTCCAAAAGAAAAGTGGATATTATTTTGAAAAGTGTATTCGATTGTTTAGTTATGGTATGATTATAGAATTTCATTAATAAACTCAACTAACGGCCTGTCTCGGCTTTGCAAGGCTGGATATTTGTTTATTAAACAGCTTTTCCTTAGTGATAAGACAATTTTTGTTCTCACAGCAGTCACAGCAGCTACCCATTATTTCTTGATAGTGTTAATTGTCGGAATTTTGTATGTTCCATCATTTTTACAGCTTATTACATAACATCTAGTCATTTTACATCAATAAATCTTTTTTTTTTAGAAAATTCCTTTGATTTGACAGTTCTTTTGGGACCAAACTGTCACTTGTCACTTTGACACTTGCCTTCCCCATTGCCTAGACGTGTCAGGTCCCCTCCACGCGCCGCACAGATATTCATGACGTCATTTCCGGGAATTGTGATAAACACAACAATACAGTGATAACAACTTGTAAACAATCCTTCCCAGGAAAGAAATTCGAAGAAAAAATTCGTTTGTTACTTCAACAAGTAATTTTGTGGAGGGGTTAATGTTCATTGTAAAGGTGAACGCACATTGAGCCGCACGCAGTCTCCGCAGTACCCGCACTCATCGCATTTTGTTAATGGCCTCGCACACTTAGCCGCACCGCAGTCTCCGCAGTCGCCGCACGCATTTTGTAGTGTTGCCAACTTAGTGGATTTTTCACTAATTAAAATTGTTGGTTTTGACTCCTCTTTTAGTAGCGTAATATTGCTTTTAGTGGCTGGGGCTTTTTTCTAGTTGTTTAGTAGAATTTACTTACAGTTATTAAAATGCTATCACTTAAACAAAGCTATTGAAACGTTACGAAGTATATTATTTTTACTTCATTTAATTGTCAGGAGAACTTTTATTGATACATAAGCTGTAGTTTTTAAGAATTGAAGAAAAATACTGCAAAGATTATGAAATTCCAATAAAAGTTACAGACGACGAGGCAGACAAAAAATGCGGATGACGTCATCCGCACCGCGCTAGCCGCAGCGTCCGCTGCGTGCGGGCCGACGTTGGTGACGTCATCAGCTGCGGCTGGGGAATTCGGTCGTCTCAAATGCGTGCGGCGACTGCGGAGACTGCGGTGCGGCTCAGTGTGCGAGGTTTCATAGAATTTCATACAAAGAATTCGAAATGCGGGGACTGCGGAGACTGCGGTGCGGCTCAATGTGCGTTCACCATAAGTGTAAATTATTCCAATTTATTTTAAATGACAAAAAAACAATAAAAACACATTCTGTGCATATTTTTCAACTTAAATTTGTGTCAATGATGCTATTTTTGTGGATGAATTTAGGCAGATGGCAGTTTAATATACTTTTTTATGGTGAACGCACATCTAGCCGCACCGCAGTACTATACAGCACTTTGAATGATTTTATTTTATTTTTTTAACTTAATACGTTAGTTTTATGGCACAATAATAAATCTAACAAACCTGCGTTCTTTGCTTACATCAAATATCAAAGATTTTACAACGCTATCAGAAATAAAAATTTTAGTTTCGTATCAACTCATTCTGGCCAAGCTGTATGAAGTTCTACGAAACTTGCACACTTACCCGCATCGCAGTAGCCGCAGAATCGGTAAGAAAACAGACTGCGGAGCGGCTAGGTGTGCGTTCACCATTAGTAGTAATGAGCTACCGGAGCGAGGCAATGTTGACAGTTAGCGCCATCTATCTCTACGTATATGTAAACATTGCTTCAGAGCTGCCATCTCGTTTTTCTAGTGTAGTAAAAATCTACGATTATAATCCGTTAAAATTAAAAAAGACACATAAAGTAATACTGGGCAGTGATTACGTATACTTCGTAAAGAACAATGACCACGCTCCATACATGCGATGACCTGTCAATCAAATTTTTTATCACATGATGTATAGTGATGTGAATTATATCAAATTATAGATTTAGTTATAACTAAGCCACCGTAAAAACTTGGTTTGATTTGACAATGAGGTAAAAATGTTATAATGAAAACAATGTTTGAGGTTAGGTAGGTACAATACTTATCTGTCAAACGAACATTAGTACCTAATAACAGTATAGAACTATTGCCTATTATCTAATACCCCTTCTACACAGGTAAGTGTGCGAGGTTTCATCGAACTTCATACAAAGAATTCGTAATGCGGGGACTGCGGAGACTGCGGTGCGGCTAGGTGTGCGTTCACCATTATTATTGTTTGGTTGCACATACTCTCTACAGAAACAAGTGAAGCACCACAATGGCGGCTGCTTATGTATGTGTGCGTGTGTATAGGGATGCCAGATGAAGGAATAAATTACCCATTTTTAAACAATATTTAATTAAGATCTCCCTTGAACTTAAGTTTAATTACAATTTTTTTGTTACGGATATAATTTTTTTTTAATAAAGGTAAAATAATTTAAACACATATGTTAAAATATTTACAACTCGTTTAATGTTAATAAAGTTTTACAAACCCTTTTGTTGATTCAATTTTTTGTAGACTTGTCTTTTGCTATCGACACATCTAGAAATCCCTTCTATTTACTTAAGTGGTGAAAATGAATGTTTAAGTATTTTTCGTCTATAAATATTTAATTAAAGCTATTTTATGTTCCATTCCTACACGTCTACATTCCTATTCCATGTCTACACTCCCTTATTATTTTTATACAATCATTTTTCCATGCATCATTTGGCGTGGGGAAATCTGTAAAAATATAGAAGAATACAATAACGATAAATAGTAACATAAAATTTTAAATCTCCCAATTTTAAAATAATTTGAACCTTGAAATAGTTGCAACACTGGTTGATTTCGAGATGTTTATTTTTATTGACGTAAAATCGAGAAATAAGCTTCAAATTGACATGCTTAACTATGAAAAGTGATCCCCTGGCTTTTTTAATTAAACTACTATGGTTTACACAACTTTTTGCAACACATGACGGCATACTTTGATTTTTATTAGACAAAATAACACCGTATAAAACCGCGACTGTCGTTCGAAGCGTAATGGCCGACTGCTGACTTACTATGGTGTGAATGTGTGCGTGCTGGCTTGTCCACATTAGCGCACTGTCTTACTATGGGTGCTTCAATTGTTACTTAGTGAAGTTCCGTCCGCCTTTTTTTTTAGGTCCATGATTATAATATCATTGGTTTCTTGTCAATGGATGGTTGCACTACCAGTAAAAGTATCGGGCATCATTATCCTAAACGCAAGTTCAAAAATTGAAGATTGGCCCTTTTCTTAAAAAGTTTTAAATGATCTGGATCTGCTATCCATTTTTTTAGGTTAAAAATCTTTTAACACTATGGAAAATTTGAATTTTGGACATACAGTCTAGAGTCTAGAATGTCTATGCAAACTTGCAAAGTCTATATTTCTTTTGCAGGTTTTCTTATTATTAAAGAAGAAAATAATAACCAGCATAGCATAGTTGGTAGATCTACCAAAAAGTTGGTAGATCTACCAAAAAGTTGGTAGATATGTCAACACTGGTTCAGTTCGAGGTAAAGTCCGCCAGACCAAGTTCGATCGTCTGGAAACAGCTTACGTAGTCTGTGATCCAAGCCAACTGCAAGCCAAATAGGTTGGCTTAAAGGCCTCGAAGTCATACCAAAAACATTAAAAATCCACTCTACACTCAAAGCTTGATTAGTTTGTTTGTTATTGTATATCACGTAGTATCTCTAAGTAGTCTGTGTGTATATCATACGAGAAAGACACTTTACAAAAGACACTCATGTAACCTAGATTTATCGAAAACGTTTTAATAATCATACAAAAAAACACTTCTAACTCTTCTATAACAATTAGGTACAGTAAAACGGGGCTATTTGGGCTTGGGGGGGTATTTGCGACCACCCAGAATTTCTAACAAAAACATCGATAATATATTGTCGGTTGCTGAAGCAACACTTTGATGTTTACGCTTATAATAAACAAACA
The DNA here is from genome assembly GCA_036375495.1 of Agrotis segetum. NCBI lineage: Eukaryota > Metazoa > Arthropoda > Insecta > Lepidoptera > Noctuidae > Agrotis > Agrotis segetum. Next base: position 4,403,518 of record JAQSVV010000142.1, read on the forward strand.
TATTTGTTAAAAAAAAACTTTCATTTTCTTACTCATCCCAAAAAAAGGATTATTTTGTGTGTTATGTAGGTTTTAGTTATTGTAAGTCCCAAATATCGATAGATGTGTTTAATGTTTTTTTCAGCCCTTTTCTATGACTAATGCTGTCCATAATAGCCCCAAATATGCGATATTAAGCTTGACTGTACCTTTCTCTAAGCCATAAATTGAGATAGACGTATCCGGTTCCGGTACGGTGAATCGCTATAAGCCCCGCAGCGTCATTTCCGCCCCAATCCGGCAGTAGTGGGGATACGTCAGCGCAGCGCAGAACGATATCCTTTTACCACATTGGCGTTCGGATTTTCGAACGGTGTAGTCGCGTTTAAAAGTAACTCGTTACTTTTAAAAAAGGGTGTCCTATTTTAAGTGTTAAATTAAACTAAGTGCTAAAAAAATGAACTCTTTCGACGAAAATATTCATGGTGTTAGTAAGGACAATGCCCCTCGTGCTCGGTCGCAATCTAGTGGTTCGAGCAGCAGCAGCGATTCTTCTTCCACGGCGCGTAAAAGGAGACATCGGAAGCAGAAGGAGCAGCGCCGCAGAACAAAGCTAAGTAAATTAGAGGATGCTTTTCAAAAACTTTCTGAAAAAGTATCCTCTTTGCAAGATCTTATTGTTAAAAATAATACTCAGCCTTGCATGTCTGACAGTGAGTCTATTCTATATATTCCGAGCCCTACTGAACTGGATAAGGAATTAAACGAAGAAAAAGGGATTGATTTAAAAATACAAACTACCCTCAAGTCGCAGACATTAATAACGGATAATGTGCACCTCGAATTACTTAACAAATTACAACATTTTAATTCTCCTGATTGGGCTCAAGTACGTTACTCTGAAGTACAGAAACTTTATAATTCTACCCCAGGTTTCGTAGAGCTCGAAAGTAATGATGTTTTGAAAAATTTTGAACGTAATCGTTCGTTAGCGGTCGTTGAAAACTCTTTAGCTGCTATGTCACATGCCGTTATTTTACAAAACGAGGCATTCCAAAAAGGACTTTGCCAATTTATTTCGTGGTTATCGGAATTAAATAACCCAACGACCACTGAAGAGATTACTTCAAAAATCAATGAAATCTTTGCTGACGGGGAATACCAAAAAATACAATCGGATCTGTTACAAATGATATGTGGTAAACGGGCTGATATAGTACAACAACGTCGTGATAGTATTTTAAATTCTGTAAAAGAAAGTTGTTTTAAGGAGTCTTTACGGAAAATACCCCCATCAGCAAATCATTTATTTGATGATGCAAAGTTTACAGATTTTGTAGGAAAACAAGGGGGTATCTTAAAAATATTTCAAGCAGCACCCACTAAATTATCCTCGCAGGGTAATAGATCGTACAAACTTTCTAATCAAAGAAGGGATACTCAAGGAGGTAGAAAATATATAGTGCCTGTGCGCAACAGTGCAAACTATCGCCCTCCCACTAATAGTGGCTCTAATCCTGCGCAAGGACGAAAGAGAAGGGCAGATGAGTTTTTTCGTCACAACGAGGATGCAGGATACGGTAAGAAACGTGGTGCCCTGGGACGGCGTGATAAACGAGTCGATTGACTATCATCAGCGTTTTCAAGCCGGGAGACTCAAACATCGGGTATGTGTCTGGAGGAAGTTGGGGGCCCCTTTGTATATACTAAAGATTATATCAGGCTATCGGATCCCTTTTTTAGTCAAACCACCGCTTATTCATCCCATAAGGATTCCGAGAAGATTTCACACAGTAAATTCAAAAGAAATCTCAATTCAATTGAAGAAGCTAGTAGATCAAAAGTTATTAGAAAAAGCGTCATTGACTCCGAGCTTTGTCTCAACAGTTTTTCTAGTACCAAAAAAGGAAGCGACGGCTTCGTTTCGTCCGGTCTTCAATTTAAAATTACTCAACAGATATGTGCAAATAGACAAGTTTCAATTGGTAAACATGTACAAACTCCCCGACTTCCTCCAACCACAGGATTGGTTGGTGAAAATAGACCTTCAAAACGCATATTTTCACCTGCCAATTGTCCCGGGACACAGACGTTTCCTCAGATTAATAGTATCAGACCAACCTGCCTGCCCTTCGGTTTGGCAACTGCTCCAAAGGTTTTTGCCAGCCTGACGAATTGGATCGCGCAGATCCTAAGAGACCAAGGGGTGCGATTACTGGTGTACCTCGACGATTTTCTCCTGGCAAATCAGAATCGAGAAACTCTGCAAAGTCACGCGAACTTAACGGTAAGACTACTGCAGTCCCTTGGTTTTGTGATAAATTTTCAGAAGTCTATATTGACTCCTCAGCAGTCAATCGAGTATCTGGGGATATTATGGGATCCTTGGCGAAATTTAAAATCCCTGCCACTCACGAAGGTTCGTTTACTGCAATCCAGAACATCCAGAATGTCAAAAGCAACCAAGGTAAGTTTAAAAGAAGTCCAGAGTATTCTAGGACTTTGGAATTTTGCCAGCTTCATAGTCCCGCGAGGGCGCTTGAATTCTCGTGCGATGCTGATCTTCAGCAATTCCCTGTTGAGAAAACAGGTAAGAGGTCGAACACAGATACCTGGCAACGTAATCCTAAACCTGCGGTGGTGGATACAGAATTGCAACATGGCTTCCCAACTGCACAGTTCACCTCCAACTCATTTCCTAACGACAGACTCTGCCAAGGCAGGTTGGGGCGCGCAGCTCAACAACGAGACCTTGCGTGGCAGTTGGTCAGAACAGGAAAGGGATGCTCAAAGCAATATCTTAGAGATGTTGGTGATTTTGCGAGTAATTCAGGTAAAAGGTTGTCAAATGAGCAATTCAACTTTATTAATTCAGAGCGACAACCGAACTGTAGTTTCATACTTGCGCAACGAAGGCGGCACTCATTCACAGCCCCTTCTAAATCTAACATACCAAGTCCTCGACGAAATAGATCGTTATCAGATTCATATGTCCGTATATCACCTCCCCGGTCGATACAACTACGTAGCAGATCGGCTTTCAAGGAAATCTGCCCCGACAGAATGGCATTTGCTTCCTTGTGCTACCAGGAAAATATTTCGACATTTCGGAATTCCCGAAATAGATCTTTTGGCGTCACGAACTGCTCATGTAGTAGCCAGGTATGTGAGTCTAGAATTATTAGATCAGGCAGCTGTTTTCCACAACGCCTTCAGTCGCCCTTGGCACTACGAGTTAGCATGGATATTCCCACCACCGTGTCTAATACCCAGAGTATTAGCCCACCTGAACCAGGCAACAGGTACGTACTTGATAATAACTCCCGATTGGGAGAAGGTATTTTGGAGAGCAGATCTGGTGGCTCGCTCCATGCGCCCTCCATATCAGGTAAGGAATTTGGACCAAGTACTGATAGACACAACAACCAATCGACCGCCTCCACAAGTTCATCAACTGAATTTAAAGGTGTGGTTAATACAGGGTGGTCATCGCTGCTAGACTCTTGGCAGAAGGATCAAATAGAACTTTTAGAAGGTAGCTGGCGGAAATCGACCTTAAATACTTATAAGCCGGCATGGTTACGATGGTGTAAATGGTCACGTGAAAATAATGTGAGCACTATAGAGCCATCCCCCGAAGATGTGGCTCGATTTCTCACTGATTTGCACCTTAAATTTAAATTTGCTTATAGTACAATAGCAGTACATAAGTCTGTTATATGTACTTTTTGTCGTCCACCAATTGGCGTCTCATTAGGTTCTCACATAATTATTAAGCAAATATTAAAAGGTATCGCATTAAAACAGTCGCCTAAACCTAAAAGTCCTATTTGGGACATTAATGTCTTAGTTAAATTCTTAATTGACAAATCTCCTTCCAAAATGTCTCTTTTCGAAATTTCTAAAAGAACTGCAATTCTTCTTTTACTGTGTTCCGGGCGCAGAGTTCATGACCTGACATTATTGAGTATAAATAAAGAACATTTTGTAAGGAGTAATGATTCTATAATGTCTTGGCCGATTTTTGGGTCCAAGACTGATAGTATAACTTTTAAACAATCAGGTTGGCGTTTATTTAAATGCGAGTCAAACCGTAACATTGACCCAATTTATTGGATTGACAAATTGTTAGAGTACTCTAATGATCGAAGAGGTAATTTTGAGAGCTTATTTATTAGCACATGTGGTGAACCTAAACCAGCTTCCCGCACCATTATAGGGGGCTGGATAAAGTCATTATTAAAACAAGCTGGAATAAACACAAGTCCAGGTAGTGTGCGATCAGCAGTAGCCTCGGCTAGTTGGTCCAGTAATATTCCCATTGATCAGATTTTGGAGAGAGGAAATTGGCGTTCTGCTTCAACATTTCACAAATATTATAAAAAGGAAATTAAGGATTACATATCCACAAATGAATCAGGTTGTTCAAATCAGATAGCTAATTTATTTCAAACAATAAGATGATACTTCGTCATATTGATGTTGTGTTGATTAAAATCATATTTAAGGACTTTTTCTGTTGATTCAATAAAATATTAAAAGTTTACAATTGATCACATTGGCGTTCTAGTTTAGTCCCAATCCAGCAGTCGATAACAAACACTTCTCAATTTATGGCTTAGAGAAAGGTACAGTCAAGCTTAATAGAACAATTTTACCTAAAAATAAAATTGATATTAAGCATACTTACCTTTCTCTAAGCCAGTTTATATTCCTGTCTGCTGATTCTTAATTGCAAAATGTGACTGATACCCTTATCAATCACCATAAATTGAGCCGCAATGAGGTAAAAGGATATCGTTCTGCGCTGCGCTGACGTATCCCCACTACTGCCGGATTGGGGCGGAAATGACGCTGCGGGGCTTATAGCGATTCACCGTACCGGAACCGGATACGTCTATCTCAATTTATGGCTTAGAGAAAGGTAAGTATGCTTAATATCAATTTTATTTTTAGGTAAAATTGTTCTATTTGGGACAATCCCATCTCCATTTTTTTTTCAGTTCCTGTTGTAAGATGTTACTTCTAACGTATAAATAATGGGCTCAAATCAAATCAAATCATTTATTTCTTTGCAAACATGGTTTAATATTACATAGATGTTATTTCTTTATAATTAAGTTATCCACATTTTACCAACATGGGTATGCAAAGTGTACAATATGTTTATTGCTATATTATATTCAGGAAATTATATGTCAGCCAAATAAGAATTACAATTTATTTGTTTCTCCAAGACCCATATAAATTTTTGCTATAGCTATTTAAGTATTTGATGTAAACAAAGTATTTGCTAAATTATATCAAATGTGTCCCAATTAGCACCATTGTATGGTACTTAATTTATCAATACTTTTGTTGCAGTTTGTAACTGAAGACAGTAGACCGATGCTCGCTTGTGTCTTCTGCTACACTAGACTAAAGCAATGCTGTCAATTGCAGAGGAAATGTCTGGAAGCAGAGAAGCTGTTCACTCAGATGTTGAATGAGGATGATGAGGTGAGGTTTGACTTTTGTTCTGCGGCACTTGTTTTTAAAGTATTATGTGTGGCTCTCTTCAGTAATAGGGTTTCTGAATTTGATTTGAATAGACTCCGTGTACTTTGTATTGAATAGACTCTGAAAGTACTGGAGGGATTTTCAAAATTCTTTATTCATTCACCAGTTTGAACCTGCTTTTGACCTGTGTGACCTAGGCAACAAGGTGGAGGGGGGGGGAATTAATATAATATATAATAATAAGTAATCACAACTATCGCACAACACCATCTAGTCCCAAGCCAAGCAGAGCTTGTGTTATGGGTACTAGACAACTGATAAACATACTTAAAACGTCTAAATACATACATATTATAGATACATTACACACAGACACAGAACAAATGATCGTGCTCATCACACAAACATTTATTTGTCCTGAGTGGGAATCAAAGCTACGACCTCCGGCATAGCAGTCAGGGTCACTAACCACTAGACCAACAGGCCAGTCAAATGTAGGTATGTTCTTCTTTCGTGCAAAAACCACTGAACGGATTTGAGTAAAACTTGGTACATAGATAGTTTATAACCTGGATTAACACAGGATAGATTTTATCCCGATTTTATGTTCCCGTGGGATAATTTTCGAGTTGTAGCGGGTGAGGCCGCTAGCAACAGCTAGTGTTTAATAAATGTGACTTGAAGAAAACACAAAACTTGACTGATCATATTATAACACTGTTTTCAGAAGAAATCAAAAATAAACCAAGATGAGAGGGAGTTTTTCAATGGTTTTATTATTACTCCAACATTGCATGTTAACTATGTACTTGATAAATGTCAACCAGAAAGCGATAATATCAAAGAAGAATTACAAGATGATCGTAAGGAAGAACATGATAGTATTAAACACGAGGAAGTACATCTTGATATCAAAGATGAATTACAAGATGACTGTGAGGGAGAAAATGAGAGTATTGAACCCGAGAAGGAACCGTATGATATTAATGACGAAAATGAAAGTATTGAATTCGAGGAGGAACATCATGATATCAAAGAAGAATTACAAGATGATTGTGAACAAGACAATGAGAGTATTGAACCAGAGCAGGAACTTCAAAGTGGTATGTTTCTTATATATTGTTGGTGCGCTTGCCAAAGCTGATACGTGTATTTTAGAATTTATCGTTTCGCTAGAGGGAATTGCAATTTATTGTCTCGCTGCAACATGCTGACCACGACCACTCCGTCAAGAGTGAAACGACGAAGAAGAAGAGGGAATTATTTTTTTTTAAAACAATGCTGGCAAAAACAGTCATTTGAAAAATAATACCAAAGATTTCAAATATACATTAAAGACTTGAAACATGTGCAATCTATTAAGTGTCTTTAAAAAACAAAAAAGTAACCTACCAAAATGAAAAATCGTAAAATCAGCTTTGACAAGCACACCACCACGTTAGTAAAAAATGTTTCCCACATTAAGAATTTTTTTTAAGAAGAGATTGATATGTGCGTGGACGTGAGTCAAAGTGTGCACGTTTCGTGTGAAGACGCGAATGGATAGTCCGAGCTCTAGCGTAGCGCGGTCAATGAAATATTTAGAAAATTATTTTATTTTTTTCAGGTACTTTGATAAAATATTCTTTATCAAGGATGCATTTCTTTGAGATTTGGTGTGCCATATCTGGAACTGTTCCTCAGAAACATCAATACGTGTTGGGAACTCTTCTAGCTACACTGGAGCTCGAAAATGTCGACATTAGGAACTTAGATAATAAGATACTCAATTTATGTAAAAGTATTGATAGATATTGGAAAATTGTCTCTAGAAGTAAATCAAAATTTTTGCTGAAGTACTCGAATTGGTTAAATGAAATTGAATGTGTCGATTTAGTAAGGTTCAATGAGAAGTGCATTCAAGAAAGCGCGAACAATCCCGGTCCATCATGCGGACGTGGACGTCCCAGGAAAGATTTGTCTAAGAGCCCGAAACGTAGAAGAATAAATTGAAAATCAGCTTAGTCCGTCAGATCGAAATTGGCGAAATCATCAAATGAGTCCTCCCACCCCGGGCAAGACAAGACTAGTACTGACTAAAATCCACGGTGGCCTTCAATAGCCCTTTATGTTCCGGGGTCACGGTTTTGAGATAAATCCCGCGAACGTCAGATAAAGTATTGAAAAAAAATAAACACAAAACATATATTTTAATGATTGATGTGGCATGTTCGTGAACGGGCGCTGTCAGTTGAGACTGGTCATCTCTTATCTGCCACGTCTATTTTAATTATTATATTTTATTTTTGAATTGTCTTTTTATATTATTTACTAATGGACACTAATAACTTGCCACATCGTTCTCACATAATGTACCATCTGATGATGAATGATGTAAAAAAGTTCTGTAATAATTTTGGCGATTGAAAAAGAGTGTCTATGGAGTTTCTTGCTCATTCTTCTCCATAGAGATCTACCCTTTGGAATGAGCACGTATGGTACTTTCACAGTTTTTACGTCTTGTGACTGGGACTGTAGCACCATAACTATTTGTGTACTAGTTTTATTTTATGTCTTTTGACAATTGAAAAGTGCCTGTAATGACCTTATTGAAATAAACGCTTTGATTTTGATAACCTCTGACATTTTGGAAAGATTGTTCCAAATCAAATGTTAAACAGTTCCTGTATTGAAGTTTTCTTACAACATACCTTGTCTTTCAACAGGGTTTGCATGACTGAAACAAATGTTTAAAATAGTTTGAATTTAAACTGTGTATATATTTTATCACACGTTTAAAAACACAGATTAAAACAAGTATAAAACATTCATCACTATAGTTTGAACATAGTTTGTCCAGAATCAATAACTGAATCGATTCAATCGATTCCAATAATTTTTACACCAGGTTGTATTTTGTACCAAAAGTTTTTTTTTTTAATTACCTATAACACCATATAATTACAATAAATAATCACCGTATAGTTAGGTACCTCTCGCCAAACTATGATCAATGAGTGTACGACACATGGCACCCGTACCGGTTGTTGTTGGGAATGATACTCGAAGTTGTAGACCATTATACTTACCTTGGACAGATTGTTCAGTTAGGTAGGTCCAACTTCGAGAAAGAGGTCGCCCGAAGAATCCAACTCGGATGGGAAGCGTTTGGGAAGCTTCAAGCTACGACATATCTTCTCATCGAGAATCCCACAGTGTCTCAACACAAGGGTGTTTAACCAGTATGTGTTGCCAGTGATGACATATGGCTCTGAAACGTGGTCTTTGACTGCTGGCCTTTTAGAGAGACTAAGAGTCACTCAACGAGTAATGGAAAGAGCTATGCTCGGAGTTTCTTTGCGGGATAAAATCTGCAAGTTGAAGTGGCAATAGGCAGGTCACATCGCTCGTAGAACTGATAACCACTGGGAAGAAAAGTTCTCGAGTGGTGACCACGGACGGACCGGAAGACGCAGCGTAGGCCTCCCACTAGGTGGACCGACGACATCGTGAGGGTCCCGGGCAACCGATGGATGCAAGTGGCGAATTGTCGTTCGAAGTGGCGGTCTAAGGGAGAGGCCTATGTTCAGCAGTGAACGTCTTCCGGCTGATGATGATGTACGACACATGAGGCGCGTGTTGCGGAAGTACCGCAAACCGTCGCATAATGAACATGTTTTCAGGGAACAGAACAAGCTTAAAACTTTGCGATTTTAAAAGAACAATGCGTCAAAGTGGTCCAAGTAACCAATACGCATAATGTTTTATGATCCTGCATAGCCCATTATGTAAATAAAAAATATTAAAAATAAATCATATGCGCACTCAGGTCAAGTAGTAGTAGTAGGTTATCCAAGTACGCTTTATAAGTTGGTCGGCTCGACTCGTAAACTGGTAAAGCCTACTTAGTCGTGCTAATTTTCTTTTAGACTTCATTATATATACTACTATTGTGAATTTTTCACACCCTCAAACATAGCCGTTGAGCTGGAGTTCTCGCTCTCGTACTCGAGGCGAGCAAAAATTAGCACTTTAAAGCTTAATATTTCACAAACGAATATGTTTACCAAAAAATTGTTAATAAAGGCCTATTTAATGATACCCCACAATAAGGGGTACGCGAGAAAAAAAAAATCGTCACTTACGTGTAAGTACAGGAGGTACCCTTTTTCTTTACATGGCAAAATCATCAAATGAGGACTCATTTAGGCAGGGTTAGTGCACGCCAGGCCCGCTCTTACTCCAACCTCTGTGCCCTCTGCTGAACAGAGTGACACGTGGTGGAGCGGTGTGACGGGACATTGGCATACGGGCAAGGAAACCCCTTACGGGGAGTTCTTGCCCGTACCCCGGGGCGCACCGTCCCGAGAAACTGGGCTTCCCCCCGGACGTATCCGGAAAGGAACTTCCAGTCCTCGGGCACTCGTGGAGGTTTCCCGTCCTTAGCATGCCACAGGAGGTACCCTAAAAAAAAAAATTTAACGAGATTTTGTTCTACCACTTTTCCGGCACAACAAATCTGTATATTTACACCCAATTACAGGTTTCTAGTACTGGGCGTCTCTGAGCTAAGCTGCGGACAGACGGACGGACGGATATGGCGAAACTATAAGGGTTCCTTGTTGACTACGGAACCCTAAAAATGTTGTATTCCTTTCTTACTAGTTTTATTTTCACAGGTGTGTCTGAAGCGAAGAAACCAGAGCTATACGTACGACTAACAAGACTAGAAGATACAATGACATTCCAGCAAATGAAAACTGAACAAACAGACTTACTAATTATCCAGAACACCGAGAAACCCAAGTCTGCAGCTCCTTCTAAATTCACAAAGCTTGTCACAAATTCACAATCTATCAGTAATATTGTGAATACTACCGATACAGCTGCGAATGACCGAATAAAAACATATGAGTACGATATTTGTCACCGTAGTTATAGTATAAAAAGTAACTTAATGAAACATATTCGTACACACACTGACAAAATACCTTTAAATGTGACATATGTCAGAAGAGTTTCAGTGAAAGTAGTAATTTAAAAAATCGTGTTCGTATACACACTGGTGAAAAACCTTATAAATGTGAAATGTGTCAGAAGAATTACAGAACAAGAAATGATTTAACAAGACATGCTCTGATACATACTGGTGATAAACCTTACAAATGTGAAATATGTGAGAAGAGTTTTAGAAAACGTGATCATTTAAAAATGCATGTTCGTATACACACTGGTAATAAACCATACAAATGTGAGATTTGTCAGAAGAGTTTCAGTCAAAGATCCAATTTAAAAACTCATGTTCGTATACACACTGGTGAAAAAGCTCACGAATGTGACATATGTCAGAAGAGTTTTAATCAAAGTAATACTTTAAAAACTCATGTTCTTGTACACACTGGTAAAAAACATTATAAATGTGAGATATGTCAGAAGAGTTTTAGTCGAAGTAGTACTTTAAAAATTCACGCTTTTGTACACACTGGTAAAAAACCTTACAAATGTGACATATGTCAGAAGAGTTTTAGTCTAAGTAGTACTTTAAAAACTCATGTTCTTGTACACACTGGTGAAAAACCTTACAAATGTCACATATGTCAGAAGAGTTTTAGTCAAAGTAGTACTTTAAAAACTCATGCTCTTGTACACACTGGTGATAGGCATAACATTTTGGCAATGCAGAAGACTCCTGGGGAAATCCTGGGGCCTCTCGCCGAAAACAACACTATGGCTATATAAGAGCGTAATTAGGCCAATAATCACCTACGGAGCGGTAGTTTGGTGGCCCAGAACTGAACTCATAACCACCCGTAAAAAACTGCAGACATTCCAAAGGTTGGCCTGCTCAGCCACCACAGGATGCATGCGAACAACACCTACTAATGCCCTAGAGATAATGCTGGGTCTGCCGCCACTGGATCTCTTTATTCAACAGGAGGCCAGTATGGCGGCAATCAGGCTGAAACACTCCGGCATGTGGAAAAACCAAAGGGGCAATCACACCCTAATATGGGAAAGGGCGCTAAACGATGTACCTTACATTGAAGCGCCCTGTGACAGAATCCCCAAAACTCATGTGTTCGATAAACTCTATCGAATTCAACTATCAGAGACCGAGCGAGATCAATCAGGAGTTAACGAAGTCCGAATTTACACGGACGGCTCGAAAACCAAAACCGGCACAGGTGCTGGTGTATTCTCAATGGATCTCAACATCAAAGTATCACTACCGCTAGGGGAACATAGCTCCATATTCCAATGTGAATGTGTAGCAATCACCCAAGCTGCCACCGCAGTCATGGAAAGAAACATCTCTAACTACGGGATTAGAATTCTATCCGACAGTATGGCTGTACTAACGGCGCTGAACGGCAACATTATGTCATCCAGCCTAATTTATGAATGTCATTTAGCATTGCAAAAAATTTCGAACCACAATAGGGTCATCTTGCAATGGATAAAAGGACATAGTGGATCATTGGGTAACGATGCGGCAGACGAACTTGCAAGGAGAGGCTCAGATGTGGGCGTGGCCGGCCCCACACCCTTTTTGCCTATCCCATTCGGTCAACTCAGGACCTGGGTACGTCTGCAAACTCAACAAAAACATAATGCCAGATGGGCATCTACAACCGACTGTAGACAGTCTAGAGAGGCGGTACCTGCACTAACACCGCGACTGACCACCAGACTTCTCAGTCTTCAACGAACAGACTTACGAGTTGTGGTGGGCATGCTCACCGGTCATTGCCCACTCAACAAACATCTGTTTACCATCAACGCGACAGACAGCCCGCTGTGCAGGGGCTGCCTGAACGCGGATGAAACGGCAACCCACGTGATCCTGGAATGCGAGAGTGTTGCTAACCAACGGGCACAAAACCTTGGCATCCCAAGGTCGCTCCAAGAAGCCTGTGAACGTCCCAGGAGACTTCTGAGCTTCTGGAAGGAGCTGGGTTGGCTCATATAGTCAACCGTCCCACCTCACGCATAACGGACCACTTACGAGTCCAAATGCGGAAAAGGGAGCCCCTAACAATAACAATAACAATAACAATAGTGTCATTAGTTAAGTCTATGGTCACAATTGGCTCAACACATACGGGTCCGGACCGGCTATCAACCAACTCATCATACAAACTGCATGTGTTCGCAGACACTTCACTAGCTCTAAGCATTTCTAGGTGTGTTACAGTGTTGTGTGCTTTGCTTAATTCCATTTCCAGTTCCGAAATACGTTTTAAAGCCTGATCATAAGTGTCACTGCACCGTTCAAAGTTGGCAACAAGTTCACGGAGTTGTTGATGCTGGTCTAGTATATCCACATGCTGCACGTGTAGTTCAGACAACTGGTTCTTAAGCTCAGTGTTCTTCTTAACCCTTAACCAGGCTATGGATTGAGGGTTCCCCACTTCGATTTTTAAGAGTTTTTACCAGGTTTTGGTAAAGAATCTTCCCACAATCTGTCAAAAATGCCAACATAGAAATATTATTTTATGGCAGCACAAAAAATAAAGAGGAACGGAAAGCAAATGTCACTTTTGCAGAAATTTCATCTGTGGTCGGCCGCTGAACGGACATTTATTTGAAAAGTGCACCGTATTTTTAAACATTATGGCGAATCGGAGACAGGTAAGTCGTACAATTTTTTGATATGTTGAAGAATTTGAGTTTTTCTAGTGATTTGTGCTTTAATTATAGTTAAAATCTTCTAAAATATCAAAATATGACTAAATGAAACATGTGGGGAACCATTTGACCAAAGCCTGTGAATGCCTAATTATTGTGGTTGATAATATGCCATTGCCCGGTAAATTTTCATTCAATTTAATCTTTATTATATACTAGTTTTTTGCCACGGGTTTCATTTAGTCGAAATATAAAATGTATTATGTGTCAGTCTACTTTAGTGTTTTTGTTATTATGTTATTCAGGTAATAAATGATCAGCAGCTCGAAAATCTGTTACATGAAATGTTTTCATCTGAGGATGAAAGTGATGAAGATGCAGACCCATATTTAGATTATGTCCTGTATGTATTAATATTACATAATTATCAAAAACAAACAGTAAAAAATGATACCAGAATGACAATCGTTTTTTATTTTATATATAGATAAAAAGTCGTCGTCTAGACAGGCAATGGGATTACGTTTTCCCACATGTTATTTTTCAGGTTTTCAGCTAATTTTCTAAATATAATTGATAAAATCTCATACCACATGTTATCTCTCATCTAAATCTACCAAAAAAACATTATTACTGTAGGATTTGTCGGAGGCCTGGTAAAGGGTTAATAACTAACCCTATTTCCACTTCACTTTCTTCCCTTTCCTTTAACAGCTGACTAACCGTGGTTTGGCTAGATTGTAGCTCCTTCAAAGTAGCCCTCAGTTTTTCCTCTAAGGATGCAGCTCTGCGGGTCAACATGTTGAAGACAACCTCAGAGGCACCCTGGAATTAGATAAGGAACAGCTAAGTATGTAAAAGAACAGGAGTGAGGGACAGAATGAATAAGTAATAAGAATGAAATCTAACTTTAAATTAATAGTTTCAAAGAATAAATAGTTAAGAAAGAAGTGATAACTTAATTATTCTGTTAATAATTGGGAAAATCTAAGTTAATAATTATAATATTTAACTGAATAAATTGAATAAAAGAAAATTAAGATTACAAAATTGTTTTGAGGGTACCTACTAGAACTTAAAACAAAAGTGGTTATTAATTTCCTCTAATGGTATATAACTTGGAAATAATGAAGAATGAGCTATATCTAGTAACCAAGTTAATGAATTAAACAGGACCTAAAAGGTATTGTAAATTATTTTTAAGTTTTTAAGTTTTCTCCTGCATGGACACAATGACAGTGTAAATTAGGCCACAGCTAGCAGGGAAGGGAGAATATTTGATGAGTGGGCAACAAGACTCCTACTATAATTATCATTTATTCTAACTACAAGTAAAACTAAAGTAAATAAATCAAAATACTCCCCGGTTAAGGTGATGACTTCAAATTGTTGCAATAGGAATTAAGACACTCTGTTTGCAGGTGATAATAAGTTTTTAATGAGCTTCAATAATTACATTAATTTCAGAGGACACTTTTTAACAAGAAGGATCAACGTGAGCGACGCCATCTTATACATGAATATAAAGTACACCATAGACATAGAGCATAGACAATATTATCTAACACCCCCTCTCAATTTCAAGTTACTAAATCACAACAATATTAAACATCAATAATAGTTATTTCAAACAAAAATATCTTAACTTGAAATTGTACTTCTTTAATCTACAAAGCTGGTAACCCTAATCTGTCAAATCAGCTAACCTACAAATACAAAATAACCTAAGATGATAAACATTACTTATTTCACAAAGTGGTTTACAAATTAAACAATTTGACACAAAAATTATTGAATTTATCATAACACAAGGCTTTAGTCATGATGTCTGCAATGTTCTCATCACTCCTTACATAGTCTATTTTCACAATTCTCTTAGCAACTATATCTTTAACAAAGTGCACTTTAATGTCAATATGTTTTGATCGTTTTGTATTTTCGTAGTTTCCTATCATTTTTATAGCACTTTGGTTATCACACAACATCACTGCACTACACTTTTCTTGAAATTCACTTAGTAGTCCTTTTATGAACAATAGTTCGGCCATACATGCAGACGCTGCCACATACTCGGCTTCTGCTGTTGACAAAGCAACCAGAGTTTGCTTTTTCGACGCCCATGAGATGAGGTTGTGTCCATGATAAACAACCATACCACTTGTGCTCTTACGGTCAGCTCGGTCACCAGCCCAATCAGCATCTGTAAAAGCTAAAATGTTTGGATTATGTTCTTCACTCTTCTTGTAAACCAAAGTCCTCTCTATAGTTCCTCGTAAGTATCTGAGTATTCTTTTTCCAGCTTTCCATGCACTTTCTGTTGGACGGTCCAGGTATCGACTCAGGTAAGACATAGAATATGTAATGTCAGGTCTGGTCATCATCGCTAAATAATTCAAGCTTCCTATAAGTTCCCTATAAGGTAAGTTTTCTTTAGTGTTTCCTTCACAGCTGAAATTCACTTCCATTGGAGTTTTACAGCTCTTACATTCTTCCATGTTGAATTTTAGTAAAAGTTTTTTAATAAATGTTTCTTGTGAAAGTTCCAATGTATTTTTATTTCTCTTTATTTCTATTCCTAAATAGGTACTTATTCCTCCCATGTCCTTTGCTTTGAATTCTGTCTTTAGCTGCTTTACCATCATTTCTATCTCTTCACCTTTTCCAATTAATATAATATCATCCACAAATAAAATAAGCCATATGTTTTGTCCTTTGTATAAGCAAACATCATATTTTGATCTTTGTAATTGTGTTTTCTCACAAAACAAATTGAATCTTTCGTTCCAACATTTCGGAGCTTCCTTTAGTCCATATAATGCTTTCTGTAATTTAAATACTTTATTTTTATCTCCTGTTTCAATTCCTTCAGGTTTCTTTATGTAAACTTCAGATTCTAATTTTCCATTCAGAAATGCTGTTGGTATATCGAGTTGTCTGATTTCCCAATCTCTTTGTAAAGCTTGTGACAATCCTAGTCTTACAGTTGATATTTTCGCCACTGGAGAGTATACATAATCTTCACACTGTTGTTGAAATCCACGCACTACTAGCCTCGCTTTCTTTGTTCCGTCTGATTTTGTCTTGAATACCCACTTGGTCTCAATTGCTTTCTTTCCATTTGGTAGTTCCGCTTCTATCCAAGTATTTTGTTCCTCTAGAGCATCTAATTCTTTGTTTATAGCATCTTTCCATCCCTGTTTTATTGCTTCTTTATAGGTGAAAGGGTTTTCCCCCTCTGTAGCTAAATTTCCAAAATCATAGTCTTTGTGCCAATTAGGTTTCTTTACTCTTCTTCCTCTGGTGGTTCTGTCCTCTGTTTGTAAGGTGTCATCCTCCAGATATTGTTCTTCTAGATATTCTGTATCATAGAACTCATCTGTATTATTTTCTTCTTGTTCTTGTACTATATTCTCGTCATGCCCTTGTGTATTATTTTCTCCTTGTCCCTGTATTATATTTTCGTCATGCCCTTGTGTATTATTTTCTCCTTGTTCCTGTATTATATTTTCCTCTTCTCTCAAATGCATGATTTCCTCTTCCACTTCAGTTTCATTAGGTGTGTATAAATCCAGTGAAATTACTTTTTTACTTTCAGTTTTGCTTAGATACACAATATCCCTTTTAATGTCAACAAATTTTCTTTCTGGATAATATATTCTAAATCCTTTTCTTTCTTCATATCCCACAAATAACCCCTTTTCTCCTTTTGCATCCCATTTGAGTCTTTTCTGTTTTGGTATATGCACATATACTTCAGAACCAAATATCTTATTCAAAGTTGTTACATCAAATTGTTTTTCTTCTAAGACTTCATACGGAGTTTTTCCTTCTAACCTACTTTTGCTTGTTCTGTTTAGTACATATACTGTCATGTTAATTGCTTCAGCCCATAATTCCTTCTCTAGATTGTTTCCGTTAAGCATAGTTCTTGCTGCCTCCACTAAAGTCCTCATGTCCCGTTCAGCCCTACCATTTTGTTCTGGAGTGAACGATACACTTGTCTGATGACAAATTCCTTGTTTACTAAGTAATTCCTTCATTTTTCCATTGACGAATTCACTACCATTATCTGTACGAAGTACTTTCACTTTGTTCCCAGTTTTTCTTTCCACTTGTAAAATAAAATTTTGTATCTTTTCTGAAACTTCTGATTTTTCTTTAAGAAAATATACCCATCTATAGTTTGAATGATCATCTTTTAATAATAGAAAATATCTTGCCCCTCCAATAGATTTTACCTCCATTGGTCCACATAAATCCCCATGGATCAGCTCAAGAGTTTTACTGGTAACCGTTTTACTTTCAGTGAATGGCAATCTGTGGATTTTTCCTTTCAAACAATCTTCACATTGATCATGTTTCTTTTCATCATAACAAATATTATTTTTCTTTAAAACATTCTTTATGTGTTCAAAGTTTTGATGACACAGTCTCATATGCCATTCAGTCAATGTTGCTAATCCACTGTTGCTTTCACACTTAAAATCCATGACATAGAAATTTCCTTCCTTTTTTGCAATAGCCCTTAACTCCTTGTTTTTTAGAAATAGACATTTTTCTGCTTGCATATTAATCTGATACCCTTTTTCTACAGCACTTGGAACAGAAAATAAATTCAACTTTAATTCCGGAACATACAGGACATCATTTAATGTTGTTGTTGTTCCATCATGTGACTTTAATTTTATCATTCCTGTTCCTTCTATTTTCAGTTGTCGCCCATCTCCTATGATAACAAATCTTTCTGAAATTTCTTCAAATTCTTGAAATAATTCTTTTCTAAAGGTCATATGAGCACTTGCTCCGCTGTCCACAATCCACTTTTCTCTATTAAATTCTTCACCATTGCATAAAGCTGTGGTAATGAAAGCATTATTATTCTGTCTTTTCCCCTCCGACAGTTTTCTTTTAAGTGACCAGCTTTACCACATATAAAACATTTTCTTGTTTCTTTGGATGATTTGCAACTACTACTGTAATGCCCTGGCTTCCCACACTTGTAACACTTAATTCCCTGTTTACTGCCCTCTTTCTTGGTAAATAAAGCCACATTGTCATTTTCTTCATTTCTAGACTTGATTCTTTGTTCTTCCACAAGTAATCTTGATATTAAGTCATCATACTTTTGTTTAGAGGGATCCACAGACTCCCAGGCTGTGACAAAATGATTATATTGTTCAGGGAGTGACATTAATACTTTTGTTATTATAAACTTTTCAGAAATTTCTTCTCCAGCATGTTTTAATTGACTTGTCATTTCCTGAATTTTCGCTAGAAATTCTGACATCTCACCACCTTGATATTTAAATTGGAAGAAACGTTGCTGAAGCAAGTGAACACTTGTGTTCGATTGTATCTCATATACACTCAATAACTTCTTCCACATATCGCACGCAGTTTCACATGTCAAGACATGTATCATGGTGTTTTCACTCAACCTGGTGACAATAAAGCTCTGTGCTTTCGCATCTTTCTTTGTCCACTCATCCTTGTTCGTCGCAGTTTTTATTTCAGAACCATCCACAACAGAGAAAATATCCATTCCCCGTAGTTGCACAGAAATCTGGAACTTCCAAGCGTTCCAATTCTTTTGACCTTCGAGTTTTAATGAAGCTCCCATCATCTGGTGTTGATCCATTTTCCCCGGTATCAACGTCTCTCCCGCGTCGTAGTCAAAGTTAATTGTTGTAGCACGTCGGATACGTTTGTTGCGGTGCCTTCACCCCGGCGCCACGACCCTCAAACGACTCCACCAACGCTCCCGCCAAAACGCCTCGACTCGAACGCTTCTATTTCCTCACCTGCAACAGATTAAGTGCCAACTGGGCCCATAACCTGTTGCAATAGGAATTAAGACACTCTGTTTGCAGGTGATAATAAGTTTTTAATGAGCTTCAATAATTACATTAATTTCAGAGGACACTTTTTAACAAGAAGGATCAACGTGAGCGACGCCATCTTATACATGAATATAAAGTACACCATAGACATAGAGCATAGACAATATTATCTAACACAAATTCGTCCGTTGGATGACAGCCACAAACTACATAGAGATACTACGCATATGACAGCTGATTTTTGTTTATTGAATTTCACTCTGATTTTGCATCGAAACAACTTGCAAACATTTATCCTTATTATTTATAAATAGATCAACTATTTTGTGTACATTTAGGACTTATTAAACACTTAAAAATATTATTTTTACAATTTAAATATATCACGTAACTTTTTGACAACCGGCTGCCAGTGTTGCCAGTTTATTTCTCTCTTTATCTCTCGGGAGGACGGTATCCTCTCCCTCAAGCGGCCGGACTCCTCCTTCGCGAGCATGACTGCTTCGCAGAATTAGGCAACCGCCTCCCACTCCGTCTCGCCTCGCAGCATTGCCGCAACCAATGCCAGGCGCGAGAGCTCTCCGCCTATCGCCACAGTGAGGACACGGCGGTGCTGCGCCCAAGCTGGGCATTTGCACCTTATTCTCCACCGTGTCCTCCGGGCGATCCTCGCAGTGGTGACACCCGGGCGTTTCCTCCTTTTTTATCATGCACAGGTACCTCCCGAAGCTGCCATGTCCGGTGAGGACCTGTGTCATGCGGTAGGTGAGGACGCCGTGGGACCTATCCAGCCACTCCTCAAAGAGGGGTCTTACAGCCGCGATTGCGGCTAGCCCGAAGTTGATGCATTTTTGGGACATTATGCAAAATTGACTAAAAAATTGCTTTTATAATTTAATCGTGGAATAAATTAAAACAATCGTTTCCTTTCTTTGCACAAAGGAATTCATTGCACTCAGCTACAGCTTACAGCCAGGTCTCTTGCATCTCTTGCGTTGGTCGGTTTTAATTTGACCAAGGGTTTTTTTAATCGTGGTAAAATTATCAAATGTGTCCTCCCACCCAGGGCAGGGCCTGTCAGACTCGTGATGACTAAAATCCACGGTGTCCTTCAATAGCCCTTTTAAGTTCCAAGGTCACGGTAATTCGGTATGTCCAGCGACCTGGCCAAGGGTTTGACCACCGTCTAACATTCGGTTTGACCACCGTCTAACATTCGGTTAGACAATCTTGTCTAACCGAATGTTAGACGGCGGAAGAACCTGGCACCCTTTCTTTCTTTTTGCATCTGTGGTATCATTGATGCTGCTGTTGCTAGGACGTCCTCTTGTTGGCTGGGTCGTAATACCATAGGTACGTACCATTAGACATCAGCCAGCTCTGACCTGAATTCTGACAGATTTTTGACTACTGTTATCGTTGAAGTGAAGTACTCTTCTTATTTTTCCTTTATTGACAGGCATCGCTTTTGTATTTGCTTCAAACCCGTGCTTGTTAGCCCTGCAACCACGAACACTTGGATAGTGGTAGACACTCATATTATAAATCGAGGTTTCCAGATATTTTCACAGTTCGCCTGATGTTATGACGTCAGGTCTTTCGGGTTTCTTTTGTATAGCATAATTATTTGGCTCAGTAACAATTTGTGAAAGATTCTTCAGTAAAAAAAGTAGGAATAAAATTGGAAAGGTGTCTGAAGGTTCATCAAACTTTCAGGGTATTTTTCAGTTCCTGTTTCATTTTCGTTAAATGGCAGAGGGTGGTTTTTACCCACTTCAAAAAAAAGGAGGTTATCAATTCGACCCGTATGTAATGTAACATTATCAGAACTGCCCAGTTTTCGTATATGTTAGTCTATATCCATGGACCTAAAAAAAAAGGCGGACGGAACTTCACTAAGAAACGATTGAAGCACCAAAATGGCGACCGTGTTTATATGTGTGAGTTTGTATAGGGATGCCAGATGAAGGAAAAAATTACCCATTTTTAAACAATATTTAATTAAGATCTCCCTTGAACTTAAGTTTAATTACATTTTTTTTTTGTGACAGATACCTATTTTTAAAATAAAGGTAAAATAATTTAAGCACATTGGATATAAAATATTTACAACTCGTTTAATATTAATAAAGTTTTACAATCCCTTTTGGTTATTCAAATTTTTGTAGACTTGTCTTTTGCTATTGACACATCTAGAAATCCCTTCTAATTTACTTAAATGGTGAAAACGAATGTTTAAGTATTTTTCGCCTATAAATATTTAATTAAAGCTATTTTATGTTTCATTCCTACACGTCTACATTCCTATTCCATGTCTACACTCCCTTATTATTTTTATATAATCATTTTTCCATGCATCATTTGCCGTGGGGAAACTTGTAAAAAAAAAATATTTAACGAAAAACAAAAAACCCGACTGCTTTAAAAAAAACTAAAAAGAAAGAAACAAGCCCAGTAGTTAAGAATTCACTCATTCACACTCACAGTCGGGGCCCATTCAAATTATACCAATCAAATCTTCCCAACGGGCCCCGACTGTGAGTGTGAATGAGTGAATTCTTAACTACTGGGCTTGTTTCTTTCTTTTTAGTTTTTTTTTAAGCAGTCGGGTTTTTTGTTTTTCGTTAAATATTTTTTTTATTTCATACTTTTTAGTTACTATTCAGAAATTATTGTTTTGCTAAACAACTTTAAATCGTTATATTTCCTAAACTATTATTTAAAATGAAAAATGATAGAGGGAACCTAAAGATGATTTTAAAATACCTATTCAACGATACCCCACATGACATAGTTCATCGACATTTTTTTTTTTTCATTTTGACAATATGGCGTCTGGTTGTCGCTGTGGTGAATTTTGATTACTGTCATGTCTTTAGTGACACTCGCAAGGTCAAGACGAATCGATTAACGTAAAAATTATCAAAATCGGCCAACGCATTTGGTCTCTAGAACGCCACATAGAAACAAACATACATACATACATAGACTGATAAACACATTACCCTCCTTTGCGTCGCGCAGTCGGGTAAAAATACAGAAGAATACAATAACGATAAATAGTAACAAAATATAAATCTCCCAATTTTAAAATAATTTGAACCTTGAAATAGTTGCAACACTGATTGATTTCGAGATGTTTATAAAATTTATTGACGTAAAATCGAGAAATAAGCTTCAAAATGACATGTTTAACTATGAAAAGTGATCCCCTGGCTTTTTTAATTGAACTACTATGGTTTAGACAACTTTTTGCAACACATGACGGCATACTTTGATTTTTATTAGACAAAATAACACCGTATGAAACCGCGAGTGTCGTTCGAAGCGTAATGGCCGACGGCTGACTTACTATGGTGTGAATGTGTGTGTGCCGGCTTGTGTGGACAAGCGCACTGACTTACTATGGGTGCTTCAATTCTTTCTTAGTGAAGTTCCGTCCGGCTTTTTTTTTAGGTCCATGTCTATATCAGCGTCTGAACAAATGTACCAAATTTCATAAGCGTATGTATGTTTTTATGTTTGTGCACGCATATCTCTGGAACTACGAGTCCGATTTAAGTAATTCTTTTTTTGTTGTACTAAGTATTGATCAACTTAGGGTACACTGCCTTGAGTTTCATCAAAATCGGTACAGTAGTTTTAGAGATATGGATTTTTTCGTTGTGACGGATTACAAGATTAGTGCACATCATGTAAGAAAACTTTGTATTTTATTTAAACTAAAAAATATTTAAAAAAAAAGAGTACCGACTTCAAAAATGAATACAACAAAAAAGTTTAAAATAACCTTTCTTTCGGAAGTCGGTGGCAATAGTCAATGAAATAATAAAAATTAAAGCCACCGAGTTCCGAAAGAAAGGTTATTTTAAACTTTTTTGTATTTGTTTTTGAAGTCGGTACTTTTTTTTCCATTTCAACCTCTGAATGTCTAAAGAATGTATGTACCTTCCCGGTGCATCTTATTAATATATTATTATTAATTTATTTTATGGAAAAAAAAAATGAATAAATAATGAGATTAAATACATAATTAAATTAGTTTTATTCATAAATCATCGGCTCAGAAGTCATTAACATTAACTTGAATGTATCATTTTGAGAAATGACATTTTGCGAATGTGGCATCGTGCGCCCAACTCTCTACTTAGTCTGTGCGTGCGCCTAATCCTTTTTACGGACGGCATCCACTATTACAATAGGAGAATCGGGAATAGTTTCTTCGTTATTATCATTAGATATATCCTCACCATCGTCATCGTCATTTTCCAAAACATCTAATACATCTTGTTGGATGAGATAATCATCAAGTTCGTCAACTTCCCAATCAAAAACGTCTTCGGAAATGGGGTAATTAATATATGATATAACTACAAAATCTCTAAAACTTACAAGAGATAAGAACTGAATATATAATTTTATTAGATATAACGATCTGTTAATATAATAAACGATTGACATAATTTTGTAGTGACTAATTTCTATATGCATAACAATCAACGAATATAAAATCGTTTTTTATACCTCTCAAAAGACATAAAACTTATTTGGTCTAATTTTTTTTTCCTGGCAAGTAATCTAACACTGATGTACCTAATAATAGTACCACCTGCCGTGAATCTTCGACAGAGCCCCGCTTCGCGGGGCTCCTATTTCTGCGTGCAGGGTTAGTAACCTAACACGAAGGGGATGGCGGGGTCTGAAAGACCCCGCCATCCCCTTCCAACCTAACCTGTCCGTGTCGGGGTGCCCCAAGTCCCGAGCTCGCTTCGCTCGCTCTTGGATACTAAATTTTTTTAATAACAATAGCAATCGTGCAGGCAAACAATCAAAGTTCAAAGGATAAGCCAAAGAAAATATTTTAAACGTTAAATTATATGTTTCAAATGTTATATGTAATGATTTTCGCTTAATTAAACGTTATATCAAATAAAATTATATGAAATGAGTTTAAGAGTAACACAAACATTATGTGTAGAGAAATTATATCAACCGTTGTTATATCTCACGTTGATTATATCATGTGAACGTTATTGAAATGAAAATTTATCAAATAACTTTATATGAAATGAGACGCACCCTCGGAAATGGTGCCATCTTCTAGCTGGCACGACCCCGATCTCTGTCATTATTTTCTGCCATGTCTAGAACAAAATAACCAACCGCATGCATACCGCATCAAAGCAAAATAAATAGAATCACACACTGTATAATTTCAAATAACAGTAGTAAAGTTCGGCCGTTCAGAGAATGCTGACACCTATCAGTTAGTACATGTATTTGTCATAAAATTATAACATTCATTGATTATTGATATAATAATGTTGTTTTAATGCTCATTAATACTGATCTAGTACATTACTGCTGCGGCCTATAATGGCTACTTTGCTGGTCGCACTGATGATTGCCTCCAGCTAGGTTAGCTACGCTCTAGGCAAAGTAGCCATTATAGGCCGCGGCAGTAATGTACTAGATCAGTATTTCCTCACACAAAATATAACAACGACACGACCATTTGCTTCGCAATCGTGTGCGCAACTGGTCACATGAATGTGTAGGAGACTATGCGAAGGTTCGCGCACATAAAACCGACACAGCTTGGAAAAGCACGAATGCCACGAAAACTTCGCGAAGTCATTCGCAAATGTCGTCCTACACATGTGGGTTCGCGTATTCGCACGAATGTGAGTGGCCGGCTTAGCATCAATAAATCGTTTTTTTTTTTTCAGAAAATTCCTTTGATTTGACAGTTCTTTGGGACCAAACTGTCACTTATCACTTTGACACTTGCCTTCCCCATTTAATATTTTATTTTAGTGTTTTTAAAACAAATTCAATAAATCAGCTAACAATATGAAAGTAGAAAAGCTGCAAATGTGTAGAATATGTTTAGTGGAAGATGTTCGTATGTATAGGGTTACCAATTTGGAACTGCAACTACTTTATGAGAAGCTGACTACAATTCCTGTAAGTAAATGATCTTTATTTATAATTCAAGCACGAGTACTTTGTTACTGTGAAGCAAACAAGAAGAATGAAGTTTTGAAAAGAGAGAAGCATCCTCTGTGCAAGATTTATAACCATTTTATAACCAAACAAAATGTAAAGTTCGTCATTTTCATAATAACAACAAATATCTGGTTGACCGAGCTTCGCTCGGTTTTTAAAATGTCTATATCTTGGGAACCGAGCTTTTCTCGAACCTGGGACCTTGATAAATCGATTCCTTGAGCCGAAAATCCCCTAATCTGTAACTTTTATGAAAATCCTTGGAGCTGTTTCCGAGATCCTGATTATATATAAATATACAAGAATTGCTCGTTTAAAGATATTAACAATTTCTTGAACAATACTTTTGTTGCAGTTTGTAACTGAAGACAGTAGACCGGTGCTCGCTTGTGTCTTCTGCTACACTAGACTAAAGCAATGCTGTCAATTGCAGAGGAAATGTCTGGAAGCAGAGAAGCTGTTCACTCAGATGTTGAATGAGGATGATGAGGTGAGGTTTGAATTGTTATAACAGTACTATGTGTGGCTCTCTTCAGTAATAGAGTTTCTGAACTTTTATTTGAATGTATCATGTAAGTTTTGTGTTGATAATAATGTAGGTGAAAACATTATTGATCTTCATCATATACAAATGCATCTACATTTTTAAATTAAGCTACAAAATTCACCTGAGATGAGTTTAGTATCCACTTGTCTAACAGAAGCTGAGTTTATTTAAATAATGATGTGTAACATTGTGAAATACCAACAACTTCACAGTTGGTGGGTAGGTATCGAGTAAAATATTCATGAATTTCGTTGAGGCAAGAAGTCGTAACAATGATACCAAAAAGTTGTTTTTTTGTCAATTGTTATCGAAGATATTATTGTTGGGACATAATTTTGCACAATTTTATTAATCTTTGGAGTTGGATGAAGCAAAATGTTTATTTTGAGTGCATTTGTTTTAAGTATTAAAATCATAATAATTACTGATAATAATGACTTCAAAAAAAAGGTTATCAATTCGACCCATATGTATAATATTATAATATAATAATCCACAACTATCTCACAATGCTTACAACCGGTCCTCCTGGAAGTCCAAAGGGGAGGCCTATGTTCAGCAGTGGACGTCTTACGGCTGATATGATGATGATGATGATGATCTCACAATGCCATCTAGAAGCTAAGCAGAGCTTGTGTTATGGGTACTAGACAACTGATAAACATACTTATATATTTCTAAATACATACATATTATAGATAAATTACACCCAGACACAGAACAAATGATCATGCTCATCACACAAACAATTGTCCTGGGTGGGAATCGAACCCACGACCTCCGGCATAGCAGTCAGGGTCACTAACCACTAGACCAATGTGCCTGTCAAGAATAAGATTAGCAGGCGTTCCGAATTGTGTCGTGTTTGTTATTTTATTTTAATATTTTTTTTACGCTGCTCACGCGCGGCTGTTCCTTTAAAATGTGAAGAAATGTGCTCCTGCCGCGCTACTGTCGCGCTGCTAACGTTCTAATGTGAAAGCGGCCTTATACATTATGTTTTGACAGTATAATGTTTATTTTATTTCCCATTTAAGATCATTCATTTCTTTTCCAAATTCACTGAACTGTTATTAAATAATGGTGACTCTCACAGTAAACATTTGGATAGCTTGAAGTGACTGCGATCAGCATTTGACCAACCATTTTTAACAACTGTTTACAGACAACACTAAGAATAAACCAAAATGAGAGAGAGGTTTTCAATGGATTTATGTATTATAACTCCAACTATGCATGTTAACTGTGTATTTAATAAATGTGACTTGAAGAAAACACAAAACTTGACTGATCATCTTATAACACTGTTTTCAGAAGAAATCAAGAATAAACCAAGATGAGAGGGAGTTTTTCAATGGTTTTATTATTACTCCAACATTGCATGTTAACTATGTACTTGATGAATGTCAATCAGAAAGCGATGATATCAAAGAAAAATTACAAGATGATCAAAAGGAAGAACATGATAGTATTGAACACGAGGAAGTACATCTTGATATCAAAGATGAATTACAAGATGACTGTGAGGAAGACAATGAGAGTATTGAACCCGAGAAGGAACAGTATGATATTAATGAAGAAAATGAAAGTATTGAATTCGAGGAGGAACATCATGATATCAAAGAAGAATTACAAGACGATTGTGAACAAGACAATGAGAGTATTGAACCAGAGCAGGAACATCAAAGTGGTATGTTTCTTATATATTGTTGGTGCGCTTGCCAAAGCTGATACGTGTATTTTAGAATTTATCGTTTCGCTAGAGGGAATTGCAATTTATTGTCTCGCTGCAACATGCTGACCACGACCACTCCGTCAAGAGTGAAACGACGAAGAAGAAGAGGGAATTATTTTTTTTTAAAACAATGCTGGCAAAAACAGTCATTTGAAAAATAATACCAAAGATTTCAAATATACATTAAAGACTTGAAACATGTGCAATCTATTAAGTGTCTTTAAAAAACAAAAAAGTAACCTACCAAAATGAAAAATCGTAAAATCAGCTTTGGCAAGCACACCACCACGTTAGTAAAAAATGTTTCCCACATTAAGAACTTTTTTTAAGAAGAGGTTGATATGTGCGTGGACGTGAGTCAAAGTGTGCACGTTTCGTGTGAAGACGTGAATGGATAGTCCGAGCTCTAGCGTAGCGCGGTCAATGAAATATTTAGAAAATATTTTATTTTTTTCAGGTACTTTGATAAAATATTCTTTATCAAGGATGCATTTCTTTGAGATTTGGTGTGCCATATCTGGAACTGTTCCTCAGAAACATCAATACGTGTTGGGAACTCTTCTAGCTACACTGGAGCTCGAAAATGTCGACATTAGGAACTTAGATAATAAGATACTCAATTTATGTAAAAGTATTGATAGATATTGGAAAATTGTCTCTAGAAGTAAATCAAAATTTTTGCTGAAGTACTCGAATTGGTTAAATGAAATTGAATGTGTCGATTTAGTAAGGTTCAATGAGAAGTGCATTCAAGAAAGCGCGAACAATCCCGGTCCATCATGCGGACGTGGACGTCCCAGGAAAGATTTGTCTAAGAGCCCGAAACGTAGAAGAATAAATTGAAAATCAGCTTAGTCCGTCAGATCGAAATTGGCGAAATCATCAAATGAGTCCTCCCACCCCGGGCAAGACGGGAGGGACTGTCAGACTAGTAATGACTAAAATCCACGGTGGCCTTCAATAGCCCTTTATGTTCCGGGGTCACGGTTTTGAGATAAATCCCGCGAACGTCAGATAAAGTATTGAAAAAAACAAACACAAAACATATAGGGGTTTGAAGATTTGTGGCATACCTACCGCCGCCATTTTGATTTTTTTTCAAAATCGCGGCCAGCTATTAAACCTTTTTAGATCGTTAGCTGACATTAATGCCAACAAAAAGTATTATGACAACAACCCGCGTAAAGTTTCAGGTTTCCGAGATAATAACCGTGAAAGTTAATCATGTGACATTCACAATTCTAAGCTAGTGTATGTGTTCGAATGTATCAAGATGTTAAAAATAATAACTTTTTGTACGTAATATTTATGTTGCATTATATCTGCATGTTATTTAAACATTATACGTCTGATATAATCTACTTTTTGAATTTAATAGATTATTTTTAGACCGTCTACACTTATTTGAATGTAATATCTTCTTAAGATTTAACTATCAATACGGTAGTAATACGTTAAATAAAAGTATAAATAATTATGACACAACTCGCCTCACCCGCCTGCATTGTAGGTGTCTCGATCGAAAGAATGATTCCGGAACCGGGGCTGGAGTCTTCTCACACGACCTTAACATAAATATATCCAGCCCGCTGGGAATGTACAACACCGTCTACCAGGCGGAATGCATGGGCATTATACAAGCAGCATATGCGATTGAGGCCAGAAGAGTTACGGATGCCCATATACGTATACTCTCTGATAGTGCCTCAGTCCTTCAATCGTTGGAGAAACAATATACCACTTCAAGCTTAACACTAGAATGTCACAATGCACTAGAACGTCTAACGGTATCTAAACGCAACAAAGTGACACTACAATGGATTAAAAGACATAGCGGATCATTGGGCAACGACGCGGCTGATGAACTAGCTAGGAGAGCATCCAGCGCATCAGTCTGCGGACCTGAACCCATTATACCCATCCCCTTCAACCAGATACGTAGATGGCTGCAGGAGCGCACCCACACACAAGCAGAGAGATGGTGGACCTCGACACCAGGCTGCAGGCAATCCAAGGAAGCCCTGCCATCCCTAGATGGCAGGCTAACCAGACGTCTTTTACGCCTGGACAGGACCGGCATGCGCCTGCTGACAGGGACCATAACGGGACACTGCTCCCTAAACAAACACTTCCACACAATAGGCATAACGGACAGCCCCCTGTGCAGGGCATGCATGGAGACTGAGGAAACCGTCGCGCATGTGCTCTTCGAGTGCACAGGTTTCACACAGATCAGGACAGAAACCCTCGGGACACCCAGGACTTACACAGATGTTCTCCACAGACCAAAGAACCTGATCAACTTCTGGAGGGAGGTGGGCTGGTTGGAATAAGCCACTAAAGGCCACTATGGCTCACGCACAATGGTCCACATGAAGGACTAAGTGCGGAAACCAAAACCCCTAACATAGAACATAGAACATAGGTGTCTCGATCGCACCTTTGAAATATATGAGGCGTAGAAAGAGAAGAGTATAATTCATCTATGGTATGATGTATTATATTTTAGTGATAAATATACCTAACCATGGTACGAGTATGTCACCTTTACTTTTTGCAATTTT
Organism: Agrotis segetum; assembly: GCA_036375495.1. Classification (NCBI taxonomy): domain Eukaryota; kingdom Metazoa; phylum Arthropoda; class Insecta; order Lepidoptera; family Noctuidae; genus Agrotis; species Agrotis segetum. The sequence goes on from JAQSVV010000142.1 coordinate 4,433,299, forward strand.
GGTAGGGATGGTTAGATTTTGCCACATTTTTAAATATCGAATTTCTTATTTGTACATGAAGCCATAACTTAGCCGTTACATTGTATCCCTATCATCAACAATAATGACCACTACAGACTTGGATTGGCTTGTACCGGAAGAGTATTTACTTCGCGTGTAAAAAAAAGAGATATTTTGATTTCTTTTAACGATTCCGCGCTCGAATATTCTCGCAGTCAGACGTAATACAAAAAGTAAAAAATGCCTAATTGTGCCGTATTGAGTTGTAGAAACAATACATACACAAGAAGTAGGACGACTATGTCGAAGTTTGTATACTAAATTACAGTTGTACAGTTGTATCACAAAAATATCCATGCAAAATATGACACGCTCGTCTCGATACAAATCGAAGAACATATTGCTTCTATCCAGATAATATTGCTGTGATGGCCACAGTAAGCAGAAGCATCATGAGGCATGATAGGTACCTAGTTTTAATATCATTATCAATTCATCATCATAACAGCCGTAGAAAGTCCACTACTGGACTAAGGTCTCACCCAAGGATTATCCATTAGTTAGATGGTTATTGCCACGCTTGGCAGGCGGTTTGACGAGCGCATTTATTTCAGCTTATTAGTCTTCCAACGCTTCCAAATCATCAAATGAGTACTCCAACAGGACTCATTTGATGATTTTACCACACTAAAAAAAAAAAAAAAGCTGCTGCCCATTTGAAGAGTTTTAAGCTGAGGGGCTATGGATCTTACATTTTGCCCTATCCCGCGATCGAAGACCAGGATTATCGTTTACTTACTGAAATAATATATTAAGCCTTTGTTATTCCGAATTAATGTGGACAACTTTAACACTTTATATCTCAGAAACCTGAAACTTTACGAGGGTTGGTGTCTTAATATTTTTTGTTGTTATTGATGTCAGCTATCGATTTATAAAGGTTTCATGGCTGGCCGCGATTTTGAAAAAAAAAACAAAATGGCGGCAGTAGGTATGCCACGCTCCATAGTAAAATCTTCAAACCCCTTTAATGATTGATGTGGCATGTTCGTGAACGGGCGCTGTCAGTTGAGACTGGTCATCTCATAACTGCCACGGTCTATTTTAATTATTATATTTTATTTTTGAATCGTCTTTTTATATTATTTACTAATGGACACTAATAACTTGCCACATCGTTCTCACATAATGTACCGTCTGATGATGAATGATGTAAAAAAGTTCTGTAATAATTTTGGCGATTGAAAAAGATTGTCCATGGAGTTTCTTGCTCATTCTTCTCCATAGAGATCTACCCTTTGGAATGAGCACGTATGGTACTTTCACAGTTTTTACGTCTTGTGACTGGGACTGTAGCACCATAACTATTTGTGTACTAGTTTTATTTTGTCTTTTGACAATTCAGAAGTGCCTGTAATGACCTTATTGAAATTGTAACGGTTAGCGGGTGAGTTGAAATGAAAGAACTCACCAACGTTTACAATAATATTTATTTAGGTCGTGGTTCACAGCCGTCACTTGGTATTTAATCGTTCCGTGGAAGTAGGCGCACTAAATACTGTCCTGGCTTATCGCGTAGTGCAGAGACGCGATGGCGGGAAGTTGTCCCGAGGTGAGAGTGACCCCAGGGACAGGATGGTGGATGCGCCGGCTGGTCAGCTGTGTGCAGCTAGGTGCTGTGTGTGCGCAGGCCTCGAACGTTCGGTAGCGTGAGTCAGCTGTCGAACTCAACGAACGTTGAGGATGGGTATTTCAAACCCCAATCTTGTTCCCTGGAATCAACGTCCAGCGGTAAATAAAAGGTCCACTGCAAATCCTCTCTGATGATGACCTCGCAGCGTAAGCGAAAGCCTATGACGTAAGGCGCTTGAGGCGTTTGTGAGTTTGGTCATCATCAGAACGGAGTTTACATGGCAGGTACACAATATTAAATTAGCGTGAAGCATTAACACAACATTATATATAGGCCTACGAGCGTATGGAACATTCGAGGCTTAACAAAATAAAAACCTAACAAAGAAAAAATTAGAACACAAAATAATAAGTCTGTAGGTAACTGCTCAATACAAAAAGATAGAAACACAATAGCTAGCAGTTATAAAGGTTTGGTTTGGCAAACTTACCCTTAAACCGGAGATGCACACTACAATAAGTGAATTAACACGATTTGTTAATTATACGTAAATCTATCAAAATAATATCCGGAACCGACAGTTGTAGGTAGTATCTAATGTAGGGAGATACCACTTGCTGCGCGTTGGTCGGATTTTTATGTACTGAATCAAGTCCCAGCTGATTGCTACAAAATGCCTCGCTCAAAGAGAAGGGGAATTGGACTTTGCACGCGTGAGAGTGAGACAGCATAAGCATTGCCACTCACTTATCCTCAGCTAGAACATTCCACAGTTCTGTCACCACAGAACTGTCATCTGTTACTACCAGTTTAGAACTACCCACTTATAAATTACTTTTTGTCTCGACGTAATTCAAGAATATTTTACTAGATACCTACCTACAAATTTATAGTAATGAACTATTTATAGTTTTGAAATGCAACGTTGGTAATCCACAACGTTACAAAATAAACGCTTTGATTTTGATAACCTCTGACATTTTGGAAAGATATCTTACAACATACCTTGTCTTTCAACAGGGTTTGCATGACTGAAACAAATGTTTAAAATAGTTTGAATTTAAACTGTGTATATATTTTATCACACGTTTAAAAACACGGATTAAAACAAGTATTAAACATTCATCACTATAGCTTGAATATAGTTTGTCCAGAATCAATAACTGAATCGATTCCAATAATTTTTACACCAGATTGTATTTTGTACCAAAAGTTTTTTTTTTTTTAAATTACCTATAACACCACATAATTACAATAAATAATTATCACCGTATAGTTAGGTACCTCTCGCCAAACTATGATCAATGAGTGTACGACACATGGCACCCGTACCGGTTGTTGTTGGGAATGATACTCGAAGTTGTAGACCATTATACTTACCTTGGACAGATTGTTCAGTTAGGTAGGTCCAACTTCGAGAAAGAGGTCGCCCGAAGAATCCAACTCGGATGGGAAGCGTTTGGGAAGCTTCAAGCTACGAGATATCTTCTCATCGAGAATCCCACAGTGTCTCAAGACAAGGGTGTTTAACCAGTATGTGTTGCCAGTGATGACATATGGCTCTGAAACGTGGTCTTTGACTGCTGGCCATTCAGAGAGACTAAGAGTCACTCGAGAGCAGTGGTGGCCCAGTGGTATCGGCCCTGACTTACGAGTTGTAGGTCGTGGGTTCGAATCCCGGCAGGCGCATTACTTTGTGTAATTTATTTCATCACCACTACTCTCAAAAACGGTGAAGGAAAACATCGTGAGGAAACCGGCATGTCCTAGAACCAATAATTCGAAGACATGTGACATCCACCAATCCGCACTGGGCCCGCGTGGTGGATTATGGCCCACCCCCTCTCGCAGAGAGTAGGCCTGTGTCCCAGCAGTGGGAACATTAATAGGCTGATGATGAAGAGTCACTCAACGACCAATGGAAAGAGCTATGCTCGGAGTTTCTTTGCGGGATAAAATCTGCAAGTTGAAGTGGCAATAGGCAGGCCACATCGCTCGTAGAATTGATAACCACTGGGGAAGAAAGTTCTCGGATGGCGGACGACGGACCGGAAGACGCAGCATAGGTAGGCCTCCCACTAGGTGGACCGACGACATCGTGACGGACGCGGGCAACCGATGGATGCAAGTGGCGAATTGTCGTTCGAAGTGGCGGTCTAAGGGGGAGGCCTATGTTCAGCAGTGGACGTCTTCCGGCTGATGATGATGTACGACACATGAGGCGCGTGTTGCGGAAGTACCGCAAACCGTCGCATAATGAACATATTTTCAGGTAATATAACAAGCTTATAACTTTGCTATGTGATTCACAGGTACATCATACCAGCACCATGTGTGCCTAACTAACAAGCCGATAGTTGACATAATTACGAATCAACTGAAGCATTTTGGGTAACCTTGTTTTGGGGTGGAGAATCATCAAGTTCGGCTGAGCGCAGACTTGAGTCACAACTGTTTTAAGACAGTCTTGTCTCACATAGTCAAGTCTGTCTTAAAACATAAACAAAACTTTTCAGTGTCAGACTTGTCGCTGTGCAGTTCTTGTGTCTATTAGACAATATTGTCTATGAGACGTTTTGTTTTAAGTGTGCGCATCTTCATGGTTTTTGCAAAGCAATAGTCTGTCTTAAAACTGTTTTGACTCAAGTCTGCGGTGAGCCTTAATCCTCCCTCTCTGAATGTAGTGGCGAAGGAACTGTCACAATTGACTGTCTAATAACCCTTTTGTCATTCTCCACAACCCCATAGCATAGTAGAAAAGTTTTGTTAGCTTACCGAAGCCGACCTTTCGCGCCCGGCATTGGTCGAGGCCATGCTGCGGGGCGAGGCGGAGTGGGAAGCGGTCGCCTCCAACTGCGAAGCAGTCATGCTCTCGAAGGTGGAGGCGGGCCGCGTGAGGGAGAGGACAGCGTCCTCCCTCCACGCCAGCCGCAGTGGTAGACGCCCACGGTGACGTACGTCGGTAGACGGTTTCCGGCCACCGTAGTCGCGGGTATGCGGACGGCGAGTAATGAGCGACCGACCATGGACCATGCCCGGGTCTACGGCGCGTTGTGTTCCACGCGCGCCTCAATGAGTGACAGCATAATGACGGGGGCCCCCTCTAGAGGGCCAACGCCTGCCGGGGTCGGGACTAGCCCATCATTCTTTGTTGAAAGGCGTAACGGGTTTTGTTAGGATAAACAACGAAAAACCGGCCACGTGCGTGTCGAGCCACGCACAATGTAGGGTTCCGTAGTTGCCCATCAAAGTACATAGGCGAACTAACTAAACTAATTCGCTGAATTTAATTTAAAAAGAAGAATTTTCAGAATCGGTCCAGGCGTCTTTGAAAATCAGATTAAAAAAGATTACGACGAATTGAGAACCTGCTCCTTTTTTTGAAGTTAGTTAAAAATAGTTGACAATAAAAACTTACCTATCCCCAAAACATACCCACCTATTATAGCTATAAAAATAAAGTTGACAAACTTACATTTGCAGTTGAAGAACATGTTCTCCGATACATTTTGATTAGGAAAATATGTTATCCAAGTACGTTTTATAAGTTGGTCGGCTATTACTCGTAAACTGGTAAAGCCTACTTAGTCGTGCTAATTTTCTTTTAAACTTCATTATATATACTACTACTATTGTGAATTTTTCACACCCTCAAACATAGCCGTTGAGCTGGTAGCTGGTAGAGACACTCGAGTCGAGCAAAAATTAGCACTTTAAAGCTTAATATTTCACAAACGAATATTTTTATCAAAAAATTGTTAATGGAAACTGTCATTATTTTTTAAAGGCCTATTTAATGATACCCACACTAAGGGGTACGCGAGAAAAAAATCGTCACTTACGTGTAAGTACAGGAGGTATCCTTTTTTTTACATGGCAAAATCATCAAATGAGGACTCATTTAGGCAGGGTTAGTGCACGCCGGGCCCGCTCTTACTCCAACCTCTGGGGTGCGTTTAAATCTTCCAGCGATGTTTCGCCGGAAAAAAATTAAACTAGCGAGGGTTCGCTGAACGGAGTAATATCTTTTTATCAATGTTAGCTGTCAAATTCAATTGACAGCTCAGTTTATTGTACAAATAATCAATTTGCCGGTTTATTATAAATCCATAATCCAAAAATAATATTCACTCTCTAAAATAAAAATAATATTCGTTTTTACGGCAAGAATCGAGCAAAACAACAAAACTTAATGTCAATCTGACAGCAGGATAAAATTTTGCGTGGTAAAAAGGTCGCAAAAATTTATTCCATTTAGTAAAAACATAGACCAGCGGACGACCGTAAACGGGGCAGATTAAATTTTAATTGGTATCATTTTTCACCTCGCGGAAACGGGGTGTTTGACATTTAGCCAGTATAAATTTAAACTGGATAAAGGATTTGAACGCAGCCCTGTGCCCTCTGCTAAACTGAGGGACACGTGGTGGAGCGGTGTGACGGGACAATGGCATACGGGCAAGGAAACCCCTTACGGGGAGTTCTTGCCCGTACCGTCCCGAGAAACTGGGCTTCCCCCCGGACGTATCCGAAAAGGAACTTCTAGTCCTCGGGCACTCGTGGAGGTTTCCCGTCCTTAGCACGCCACAGGTGGTACCCTAAAAAAAAATATTTTACGAGATTTTATTTTACCACTTTTTCGGCACAACAAATCTGTATATTTACACCAAATAACAGCTTTCTAGTACTGGGCGTCTCTGAGCTAAGCTGCGGACAGACGGACGGACGGACATGGCGAAACTATAAGGGTTCCTTGTTGACTACGGAACCCTAAAAATGTTGTATTCCTTTCTTACTAGTTTTATTTTCACAGGTGTGTCTGAAGCGAAGAAACCAGAGCTATACGTACGACTAACAAGACTAGAAGATACAATGACATTCCAGCAAATGAAAACTGAACAAACAGACTTACTAATTATCCAGAACACCGAGAAACCCAAGTCTGCAGCTCCTTCTAAATTCACAAAGCTTGTCACAAATTCACAATCTATCAGTAATATTGTGAATACTACCGATACAGCTGCGAATGACCGAATAAAAACATATGAGTGCGATATTTGTCACCGTAGTTATAGTATAAAAAGTAACTTAATGAAACATATTCGTACACACACTGACAAAATACCTTATAAATGTGACATATGTCAGAAGAGTTTCAGTGAAAGTAGTAAATTAAAAAATCATGTTCGTATACACACTGGTGAAAAACCTTATAAATGTGAAATGTGTCAGAAGAATTACAGAACAAGAAATGATTTAACAAGACATGCTCTGATACATACTGGTGATAAACCTTACAAATGTGAAATATGTGAGAAGAGTTTTAGAAAACGTGATCATTTAAAAATGCATGTTCGTATACACACTGGTAATAAACCGTACAAATGTGAAATTTGTCAGAAGAGTTTCAGTCAAAGATCCAATTTAAAAACTCATGTTCGTATACACACTGGTGAAAAAGCTCACGAATGTGACATATGTCAGAAGAGTTTTAATCAAAGTAATACTTTAAAAACTCATGTTCTTGTACACACTGGTAAAAAACATTATAAATGTGAGATATGTCAGAAGAGTTTTAGTCGAAGTAGTACTTTAAAAATTCACGCTTTTGTACACACTGGTAAAAAACCTTACAAATGTGACATATGTCAGAAGAGTTTTAGTCTAAGTAGTACTTTAAAAACTCATGTTCTTGTACACACTGGTGAAAAACCTTACAAATGTCACATATGTCAGAAGAGTTTTAGTCTAAGTAGTACTTTAAAAACTCATGCTCTTGTACACACTGGTGATAGACCTTACAAATGTGACATATGTCAGAAGGGTTTTAGTCGAAGTAGTACTTTAAAAACTCATGTTCTTGAACACACTGGTGAAAAACCTTACAAATGTGAAACATGTCAGAAGAGTTTCAGTCAAAGAAGTAATTTAAAACGTCATGGTTTTGTACACACTGGTAGTAAGCCTTACAAATGTGAAATATGTCAGAACAGTTTTAGTCAAAGTATTCATTTAAAAACTCATTTGTTTATACACACTGGTAAAAAACCTTAAATCGAATCTTATATTCAATTCAACTAGGCCATTTCAACTTGGCCAGAACGTCTTGAAACGGAACTTATCTTTTTGTATGCTGACAATGTTTTAAAATCTTTGATATTTGATGTAAACTAAGCACGCAGGTTTGTTAGATTTATTATTGTGCCATAAAACTAACGTAATACCTAAGTGGTTACCGTACCTAAAAATTTAACCGACTTCAAAAACAACCACAAAAAAGGGTAAAATATTATTAAAATATATTCTTGTCAAATACATCATTTCCTTACAAGTGCACTAGAATTTGTAATCCGTGGCACCGGTATTAACATCGCTCATGTACACATGCTAATAAAATTCCCTATCTCAAAAACTGCTGAACAGATTTTAATGAAACTTGCAGTATTCCCTGAGGTGAACGATCCCTAGTACAACAAAAAAAGAATTTGAAAATCGGTCCTCAATTGGCGGAGTAATCGCGTAACAAACACGCAAAAAGTAATGTCATCCAAGAAGCCTAAATCAATAAAAATGCTCACAAAATAAAAAGTACTGAACCAAATTGGATGAAATTTTTATGGGACCACACTGCAAGTATACTGCATCGAACAAAAAAAGAATGACACTAATCGGACTAGAAACCTCGGAGTAATCGATGTACATACATAAAAAAGAAAAAAAACACCGACCGAATTGAGAACCTCCTCCTTTTTTTGAAGTCGGTTAAAAATTGAGTATAAATACAAAACAAATATGGAAAATTATTCGTAAATGCAAGTGCATATAGGTACTAAAAGAAGAACTAAGACGCCGCGGTGCATCCGCAAGAGGAAAAAAAGTGATTTAATTGAGTGGTTATGCATTTGATTTTACCGTATTAAATTCACAATTACTTGTAGTTGAGGTTTAAATTTTTGGGTTGAGGTATGTTTCACCTATCCCCTCCTTTACCAAGAATTTATTGCTGCTTCTGACTTAGTAAGTATTTTGATAAAATATCATTATATTTTAAGTTAGTAGTTTTACCCCTTTTTTTCTACTTAGATTAGGTATAGAAATATCACGTTTTTAATTTCATAACACCACAAATATCACAAAACTCGTTTCAGGTGATAATACTTCCACCAGACGAACCATTTCATGATTTATAGTGATGCAATACTGGTACTTAACCTCCAATAGAAAAGTAGATATTATTTTTAAAAGTGTATTCAATTGTTTAGTTGTGGTTTAATCATAGAATTTCATTAATAAACTCAACTAACGGCCTGTCTCGGCTTCGCAAGGGTGGACATTTGTTTATTATATAGCTTTTCCTTAGTTATAATACAATTTTTGTTCTCAAGGCAGTCACAGCAGCTACCCATTATTTCTTGATAGTGTGAATTGTCGGAAAGTATGTTCCATAATTTTTACAGCTTATTACACAGCATCTAGTCATTTTACATCAATAAACTTTGATTTGACAGTTATTTTGGAAACAAACTGTCCCTTGTCACTTTGACACTTGCCTTCCCCATTTGTCACTGTCAAATGTCAATAATGTCATGTCATTTTTTATTTTTTTTATTAATGATAGGTTCGCGTTTATCCATTATCTCGCCTGATGGTAAAGGTGATATCAGACGGTTCACTCGAATGATTGTTCACTCGAGTGAAACTTACACCCATATTCAAAGTCGAAACATCATTATTTCCTCCACTCCACTCAACATCACCTAGGTGGATCGATATTCATAGTTGCAATTTTTCTCCTCACCTCCAATAGTTTCCTCAGTTGAGGTGAGGTTAGATAGGATGTGAGGAGAGAACGATCTGTCAAATTTAAGGTAAGTCGGCATCTACCTTACAGCTTCCTTGAGGTAGATAACAAGGAATTTGCAACTAAAAACACGCATTTTTAATCAGATTTCCTTACACCCATATTCAAAGTCGAAACATCATTATTTCCTCCACTCCACTCAACATCAACTAGGTGGATCGATATTCATAGTTGCAATTTTTCTCCTCACCTCCAATAGTTCCCTCAGTTGAGGTGAGGTTAGATATGATGTGAGGAGAAAACCATCTGTCAAATTTAAGGTAGGTCGGCATCTACCTTACAGCTTCCTTGAGGTAGATAACAAGGAATTTGCAACTAAAAACACGCATTTTTAATCAGATTTCCATAATGTCTTTTGAATAATTTATTGGATGTGTACGATAATCCTTATGATTACATGTCTAGTCTAGACCCTATTTACGAGATGTAGAAAACCCAATTGAGTTTAATGATATAATTAATAGATTTAAAAAATCTAAAAACCCACGTTTTTAAATTTCTTAAAAATAAGAAAATAAACCAACGGGGCTGAGAGAGGGGCCACTCAAAACGTGGGGGTGTATATTATTAAAGGGATTTTTATAAGATATATTTACATGACGTGTATAATAGATCGTGTGTGTAACTTGCAAAGATAAGGCCCCACGTTTCGAGTCGGGCCCTCTCGTCAGTCCCGTAGAGCTATTTTCTTATTTAATAAATTTAATAACGTGGGAATTTTGTTTTTTTAAATTTTTAAAATTATTTTATTACTTTTATCTTTTTTTTTTTTTCATATTCCTGACAGAAAACCCTTTCGTTTAAAATCCACCTCATGGGGTGCATTTCAAATAGCCAATCCACCATCTTGGATGTCCACCATGTTTGATTTAAGACACGTAACCAATTTTTTCATATTCCTGGAAGCAAACCCTTTCATTTGATACCCATATCATGGGGGTGCATTTCAAATAGCCTGTCCGCCATCTATTTCTGACAGCAGACCCTTTCATTTGGCCTGTTGGTCTAGTGGTAAGTGACCCTGACTGCTATGCCGGAGGTCGTGGGTTCGATTCCCACCCAGAACAAATGTTTGTGTGATGAGCACGATCATTTGTTCTGTGTCTGGGTGTAATATATCTATAATATGTATGTATTTAGAAATATATAAGTATGTTTATCAGTTGTCTAGTACCCATAACACAAGCTCTGCTTAGCTTGGGACTAGATGGCGTTGTGTGATGGTCGTGGAATATTATTATTATGTCGTTTATTCATTTTTCATACATATAGTTTTACATTTTTAAATATTATTAAATACAAAAAAAAAAGTTAAAAACATTTAAAAATATAAAAAATAGTGTTCCACCGGTGTGGGAGCTGGGTCCAAGCTACCGGTGGGTAGGGTTCCAGAGACAGGAACCTCCTCACAATACGGGCCGTATCAAGAAGTACTGCCTTCTGAATCTGGCCCGTGATCCAACCCCCTAAGGAGAGCCTCGAAAGGTGTTCGTCGAGGCTCTTAGCCATCAGGCCATTGGCAGTCACGACAATCGGCACAATGATAGCCGAGCTCACATTCCACATGTCGACAACCTCGCGCGCCAGATCGAGATATTTAATTTGTTTATCTTTCTCTGCCTTCACGAGGTTCTCGTCATGCGGGATGGTAACATCGATTATCATTGCGCGGCGCGCTGATCTGTCTATCACCACTATGTCAGGCTTATTGGCGACAATAGTCCTGTCAGTAATGATAGGCAGATCCCAGTACAACGTGACATGGTCTTTCTCGAGAACTGGGTCGGGCACATATCTGTAATACGGTACCTCAGATTCCACAAGTTTGTATTTCAACGCAAGTTGCTGGTGGATGATCCTGGCTACTAGGTTGTGCCTGTGCAAGTACTCGCCGTTAGCAAGACGAGAACAACCAGAGATAATATGTCGGATGGATTCACCTGGACGATGGCATGCCCGACACACGTCAATCGTCCCATCCTTTATAATATGTCTCCGATAGTTGTTTGTCAAGATAACTTCGTCCATAATCGAACAGACAAAACCTTCAGTTTCCCCGAAGAGGTCACCGAAACGTAGCCAGGACACGGACGCTAGAAAATCTACATCGGGCCCATGAAGAGCCCGGTAGAAGCGTCCGTGTAGCTCCTTGCTTTGCCATACCTCCCTGCGGTCCTCGGTACTGAGTATCACAGGTTTCTGCTAGTTCTCTTTAGCCATGGATAGCGGGGTGAGTCCCTTGTCCACTGTGACCACATCCCGATGCATACCCACTTCCATTTTCAAAAAATATTCTCTGAGACTGCACACCTCGCGGTTGTGGAGGGTCTTAGCATTTAAAAAGCCTCGACCCCCACACTTCCGCGGGATGTACAGCCTCATTACCGATGAACGTGGGTGGTGCATTCGGTTTGCGGTCAACAGAGTACGGACCCGCCTATCTAAGGCGTCGAGTTCAGTTTGAGTCCATTTGAGTATGCCGAAAGAGTACATTAACATCGGCATGACCCAACCTTTGAAGGCGCGCACCTTGTTTCCGCCCGAAAGAAGGCTATTTAAAACCTTTTTCAGGCGTCCAAAGAAGCGCTCCTTCAACGATTGTTTCACGTCCGGTATATCAATGCCTAACGCTTCCGACATACCCAAATACTTGTAGGTCTCGGATGAGGAAAGTGATCTAAGGTGTATGGAATCTGAAAGCTGAATCCCTTCAGATTCCATAATCTCCCCTCGCTTTACATGCATGACTGCACATTTGTCCACACCAAATTCCATCCTGATGGCACTACTAAAAGTTTCAGTTACCTTCAGTAGTTCCATTAGTTGCAATTTGCTGGGGGCAAAGAGTTTCAGATCATCCATATATAGAAGGTGAGATATGACCTGACCGCCTCTCCTCAACCGATAGCCTAGACCTGAGTCCTCCAGCAGTGTGCTTAGAGGATTCAGGGCTAAGCAAAACCAAAGTGGACTCAAACTGTCACCCTGGAATATTCCCCGCTTGATCCATACAGGTTCATCGTTCGCCTGAATCTGTCGACAACCTGGATAGCGAAGGACCGTTCTCCATTGCCCCATACACGACCCAAGGAAGGTGCGTAGAGTTGCATCTATCTTGTACAACTCCAGCACCCTCATGAGCCATGTATGTGGCACTGAGTCGTAGGCCTTCTTATAATCTATCCAGCATGTGGACAGATCCCTGCGAGATCGACGAACCTGTTGGCTAATGGCCATGTCAATGAGGAGTAGCTCCTTAGTACCACGGGACCCGTTCCTACATCCATTTTGAGAGGCAGACATAATGGAATTACTTTCAATATGTGTGTTAATTTTCACTCTCAAAATGGATGTAAGAAGTTTATAGACCGTCGACAAACAAGTGATCGGTTTATAGTTCTTGGGTTCCGTGGTACTACCTGATTTATGGAGCAGGTGGGTAACACCAGTCGTTAGAAACTGGGGTAGCGACCCAGACTCTAAGGATGACTGGAATTGAGATGCCAGGCGAGCATGTGAACTAGTTAGCCACTTAAGCCAAAAGTTATGCAGTCCGTCCGGTCCCGGTGATTTCCAATTCGGTAACGGACGGACTGCTTTGGCTATATCAAATGGCGTTATGGTAACTTTTTCCATTTCTGGAATAGTTTCACATACTCGCTCGACATCACGCATCCAGCCAGCCTCAGCATGACTGACCGGCACCGACCAGATGCTGCGCCAGAATGTACTTGTGGCGCTGTCATCCGGACGGCACAGGTCAGCCACGCTTTGTTCAGGTCGCTCCCAAGCTCTATATACCCACCTCTCATCGCGCTGGAACATGCGATTCTGTGAGTATCGATCAACCCGCCGCTTGTACCGCCGAATACGGCTCGCCCATGCACAAACTTTTTGCTTCAGGAAGTCGATGCGCTCTGTGACACGGGACATGTAATCTTGAGGACCGATATCAGTCCCCGAGAATGCCCGTCTCACAAAGCGCATCACACGTGGTCGCGTATTTCCCTCCCTGAAGCAATATAGTTTGCCGATGAGTACCCTGGCCTCGCCGATACGACGCTCAATCCTGCACTGCCAGGCTGGTACAGCTGGTTTTGGTCGATTAGCTCCGTCACTGTCCGGAAACTTGACATTAGCTAATCGACATGCTGCAACAGCCCCGCAAAACAGGATCGAATGTGTATCGGCAAGATCCTCGCTGCTCTCGAAATGATTCTTAAGCAGCGAGTTCAAGGCACTCACCAGTGCCCTATTTTTTTTGTGCATGGGCAACCGCGGTAATCGGGGCCTAAGCGTAATGGGAGTTGAGCGGTACTCACAAAGCGCATCCTCCAGTGCGCTCCTCACTCGTTCGTTGCACTGGCTACTTACTGTGGCAACCGCATCATCCTCCTCCACAACAGAAATAACAGAGCGCGGCGGGACTTTGTGTACAGACACGGGCGCCGGCGCCGTTGGTGGTGGTGGAGATAAGATGGTACGGTTGCTTAGTACCTCTGAGCGCAGCCTATCAAGCGCGGCGTCGTCCAACATGTGATTACGTTGGATGACCCGCACCTGATCCGAAAGTCGTTGGGCCGAGACGTTTAGGGTTGGTTCAAGTACCTGAAACAGAGACAGCATCCTAACACGATACGCAGTGAGGTTAGTTCCCCCCTCTGTAGACCCGTAGTATGCGCGCATGACATTCTCATTTATGGACTGAGTCCATCTCATGCGCTGCACACAACCACCGGCAGCGGGGACCCGGCTCGGGGCCGGTAGGCCCCTAAGTCCCAAGCTCCGTGGTGGCCGGCCTCTCCCCTGCCGACGTACAGGTGTTATTATTATTATTTCGTTTATTCATTTAAATATACATATTTTTACATTTTTAAATATTTTTAAAGAAGGGATACAAAAAAAAAACATTTAAAAATACAAAAATAGAGGTCCGCCGGTGTGGGAGCAGGGTCCAAGCTACCGGTGGTTAGGGCTCCAGAGACAGGAACCTCCTCACAATACGAGCCGTATCGAGGAGTACTGCTTTCTGAATCAGGCCCTTGATCCAACCCCCAAGAGAGAGCCTCGAAAGGTGTTCGTCGAGGCTCTTTGCCATCAGGCCATTGGCCGTAACGACAATCGGCACAATGATAGCCGAGCTCACATTCCACATGTCGACAACCTCGCGTGCCAGATCGAGATACTTGATTTGTTTATCTTTCTCTGCCTTCACGAGGTTCTCGTCATGCGGGATGGTAACATCGATTATCATTGCGCGGCGCGCTGATCTGTCTATCACTACTATGTCAGGCTTATTGGCGACAATAGTCCTATCAGTAATGATAGGCAGATCCCAGTACATCGTGACATGGTTTTTTTCGAGAACTGGGTCGGGCACATACCTGTAATACGGCACCTCAGAATCCACAAGTTTGTACTTCAAAGCAAGTTGCTGGTGGATAATCCTGGCTACTTGGTTATGCCTGTGCAAGTACTCGCCGTTAGCAAGACGAGAACAACCAGAGATAATATGTCGGATGGATTCACCTGGACGATGGCATGCCCGACACACGTCAATCGTCCCATCCTTTATAATATGTCTCCGGTAGTTGTTCGTCAAGATAACTTCGTCCATAATCGCACAGACAAAACCTTCAGTTTCCCCGAAGAGGTCACCGAAACGCAGCCAGGACACGGACGCTAGAAAATCTACATCGGGCCCATGAAGAGCCCGGTAGAAGCGTCCGTGAAGCTCCTTGCCTTTCCATACCTCCCTGCGGTCTTCGGTACTGAGTACCACAGGTTTGCGCCAGTTCTCTTTAGCCATGGACAGCGGAGTGAGTCCTTTGTCCACTGTGACCACATCTCGGTGCATACCCACTTCCATTTTCAAAAAATATTCTCTGAGACTGTACACCTCGCGGTTGTGGAGGGTCTTAGCATTCAAAAAGCCTCGACCCCCGCACTTCCGCGGGATGTACAGCCTCATCACCGATGATCGTGGGTGATGCATCCGATTTGCGGTCAACAGCGTACGGACTCGTCTATCCAAGGCGTCAAGTTCAGTTTGAGTCCATTTGAGTATGCCGAAAGAGTACATTAAAACCGGCATGACCCAACCGTTGAAGGCGCGCACCTTGTTTCCGCCTGAAAGAAGGCTATTTAAAACCTTTTTCAGGCGTCCAAAGAAGCGCTCCCTCAACGATTGTTTCACGTCCGGTACATTAATGCCTAGTGCTTCCGACATACCCAAATACTTGTAGGTTTCGGATGAGGAGAGTGATCTGAGGTGTATGGAATCTGAAAGCTGAATCCCTTCAGATTCCATAATCCCCCCTTCCTTCACATGCATGACTGCACATTTGTCCACACCAAATTCCATCCTGCGGGCCTATTCACTATCATCGAGCGACACTGTGCGATGGGTTGCTTAAACTTGACACCTCTAATTTTATCGATGTGTGTAGCCCGAGTTATCGACTGTTACGCGGCTAAGTTGAGACGTACCTCAAGAGCATTAGAATAGTTGATTTTAAGGAGCATTTTATATTTTTGTGGTTTTTATGCAACTGACAGCACATCTGACAGGTGTAAATTCGCGCTAACTGTCATCACCTAGATTATTTATGATCTGTGAATCATCTACAATCTGCCCATTGAATTGAATCAAGTCCTTGCTCAAGTTTATAAAAGAATTTATAATTAAAGGTAAGTTCACAAATCATCTAAATAAAAATAGACTCCCCTAGGACGACCCACTGACCCTCGCAGGTTTATTGTTAAAAACATAACCTATGTTAAAGAAAAACAAACTAAAAGCTTGGAACTGGATAATAATTCATTATAAAAGGTACTAAAGTGTTTTTTATTTATTTAATTATGCTAACCTTTCTTTATTACCATCAATAAGAAGCTAATGATGTTGTAAATATATATTTTTAGGACGACTACACGTAGAAGGTCGCGGCCCGGCAGATATATATACCGCTGGACTTTGCTGAGACCCACCGCGATATAGCCTTGGGTCGCTACTCTGGAGGCCCGCAGGCTGCACTGGCTAATAGGCTGCGTGGAAATCCGTCGCAATGCGGCTTAACTTCGTTGAGGAAAAGGCCACTAAATCAGTGGCGAAGGGTAAGTAAACAATACAACAGAAACACCACCAATTCTTTAAAAAATATCACTTACGTAGCTTCCTTACCACTAATGCACCATAACAATAGCATGTTTACGTCTTTTTAGTTTTGCTTGATGAATTGTGTTGCGAAGTACCTACCACGCACACTATTTTTTTATTCTATCAAGTATTGGATCGAGCTTAAGGCCAAAGCCAAATGCAAAGCTGCAGATTCCAGGAGGTCTGCAGCGGCTATTGGTGGAGGCCCAAACAAAATCATTCCGTTAAATGAGCATGAGCAGTGTCTACTAGCCATCATTGGTCGAGTGGCAGTGGATGGATTTCCCGGTTTGTGTTGTTAATTAATAAATTAACAATTTTAGTCTTTATTCCATGGGTATTTAATTTGTAACATCTAGACATTTAGTAATGTGTCATGTGTTGCAAGTGTAGCAAGGGGAACTGTTATTGCAGCAGCCGTGTGCATATTACATGAACCAAGTGCAGCTACTTTTCACATATTATATTTAGCTAATCAACTTATCTATTTAGTTAACTTACAGCAAGACATTGCTTACTGTAAGGTCAACTTCAACAGGACAACTTCAAAACTTTGGTTCGCTGTTAAGACCTGATTGAAGGTCAAGATTGTCTATAGAATGAGGCACCTATTTATATCTTAATTCTTTTTCTTTTCTCATTCATCATTAAGTGTTTGGATATTGTGTGATTGCAAGTAAATTAAATATTTTACAGATACCAACTGTTGATGAGGAAACTTATGAGCATGTGGCTGCAGACCTAGTATCCTCCTGCCCTGTTTTACAAGTACCAGACGAGTCTGCCCTAGAACCTATGCAGGAAGAATGACTCGATAGTGAGTCCCTAAGAACGCCCTCTCCCTCGGCTGATTTACAGCTAACCCAAGATGAGTAAAGTAAGTATTTCATAGAATCAATATACATAAAATCAATGGGTGCTTTTATAATTTACCGTGACACGGCACGGTACGGCACGTTTTTATCGTCACGGTAAAGTAGGAAAGCAAAATGATGCATTTGTATGCAAACGCTTTTAATTTACCGTCCACGGCAACGGGACGCCGTGAACAGCAACGATCTATCTTGCCGTTGCCGTAGCTCGTTGAGAGTGTAGTGTGTGCGTACAAGAAATTTGTACATGTGCATGCGTAGCCAAGAAGCGCGGGTGGCAGGGCGAAAGTATGTAAGGGAGAAAGTATGTAATAAAACGATTTTGTTGACATCCGAAAATAATTGAAAAAGTTATTTAGGTTTTCCTTGAGCTTATCAAATAGCGTGTAGTATGATCCTTTTAAATATTTTACTTTTAAAAGCGGATGTTGCCAATACTTTCTAGTAATATGTCTTTTTTTACGTCTTAAATATAACAAATAGAGCATAAGTAGTCGCTGTCTCTTCGAGAACATGTCTGCACTTTGAAGACGCGCAAAGGGTAATATATTCACGGCGAATTATAAAATCACCCTACGGCACGGCACGGCATGCCGTCCACTGCCACAAAACTTCTATCTTGTCCACGGTAATATTGTGCCGTGCCATGAAACGGCAAATTATAAAAGCACCCTAATTTTTTTTTTTTTTTAGCGTGGTAAAATCATCAAATGAGTCCTCCAACCCCGGGCAGGGCGGGAGGGACTGTCAGACTTCTACTGACTAAAATCCACGGTGTCCTTCATAGCCTGTTACGTTCCGGGGTTACGGTTAGGGAATAATCCCGCGACCTCGGCAGGCTTTGGCCCTCTGAGAGGGGGGCCCCGTCATTATGCTGACGCTCTTTGAGGCGCGCGTGGGACACAACGCGCCGTCGACCCGGGCATGGTCCTTGGTCGGGCAGCGAGTTGCCCTTTACTCGCTGCCCGCATGCCCGCGCCTACGGTGGCCGGAGATCATCTTGCGACGTCCGTCGCCGTGGGCGAAAGCACCCTAATGCCACTTTATGTTGTAATTTTATAACTCAAGAACAGGCTCACTTATCCAAACCAAATATTCAATGTAAAAAAAAGTCAATGTAAAATTAATTATTTATTACAGTTCCTGAAAGTAACACCACAAGAAAGTAAGCCACAGCAGGCTTACGAAATTATGGAGCCGTCGGGCTGCTGCAGAGGAGCAACTGGCAGCCGCAATGGAGGGGCTGGCAACCACACTGAAGGGGCTCGCTAACAGCATGGCGGGGCAGTCGCAGTGGCAGCGCTGCAGGAACAAATGAAGCGACGAGCAGCTGCTACAGAGGCCTTCGTGCAAATTTTCAGAGCCATGAACCAAAAATAGCAAGCCTTTTGATTCATGATGTCCATAAGGATTGAGGAGCCACTTTTCATATCTTAACGAAATTAATATTCTTAAGCAGTAGTAAATTTAAAATATTGTAGGATCCAATCTTTGATATTGTAGTAAGTATAATAATTAGTTGTTCTAAAAACAGGAAGGTGGCTCCTCAATCTAATATTTTTTTATCAATATTATTTCAAGAGCAACCTCAAATCTAGGAACATTATGGATTAATACTAACCATAATTTTGTACGATTTTGTAGCATTTTAGAATATTTCATGACCAAAATTTAGCCATAAACAGTACAGCAACAATTTAAAAAGTTACAATATTTTTATTATTACATTATAATAATATGGGTCTTCAGACCATACATGTGACTTTTTATGATGTTTTAAAGAAGTAATTATGTAGTTATTTGTTCAAAATTTTGAAAGTTCTACATAGCTCGGATTTCGTCCATTAACTAATCTCAAATGCTACAAATTGTGAAAAGCTTACTCCACAGTGTTCCTAGTTTTGATTCTTCTCCCACAAAATCTAAACTTTTAGATTGAGATGCCACTTTTATTTTCGTATAACTACTGGCCCTATAGGCAAACAGCAGAAGACAATCGTTATCGCTCAGCAATCAATAATACTCTTTCAACTTTACACCCCAGTTCATAGAGTTGAAAATCTATTGGAGTTTACAGATCGTTTGTTTGTTTCGTTCATTATCTTTAAGCTTTTCAACTTTATGTGCTAGTGTATAAAGTTGAAAATGGTGATTGCTGAGCGATAACGATTATCGTCTGCCTGTTTGTTTATAGGGCTAGGGGGGGTATTACAATGTATTAAAACCAGGCTTATTCCGGCGAGTGAAAGTGACAGAGCTATACAAGTCGTCTAGCGCCATCTAGTTCACTCACTGGAACAAGCCTGGTTTTAAGACGTTGTAATAGCCCCCCAGAAATATTATAGAACTAAATTGAGGATTGTTTCTATTTTTCATAACTTATAACAAAATAATTAAGTTAATCAAGATCCGAAAAGTGGATCCGCAATCCAAATTGTGATTATGTCTAGTTTTAGTAATATTTTTCTGATAAGCTTCTTTATTATACATTCGTGTTATTTTAAACTACTTAGGTCATAATCTATGTTTAAAAATTGAATGCTATTGTTATGGTTGTCCTGCAGGCGTAGCATGGCGCCGTAGAAAGGGGTTTTGTCGACGCAAGAATAGACAAAATGACAGAACGTAGAAATTTTTTTTCTTGGTAGAATAGAGATAGAATCGCCATGCTACGCGTGCTGCCCTAAAAAATGAAAAAAGAAAGAAAAATGTGCTTCTGATAATACGTCATGTATTATTATGCTATTTTGCATGGTTGATAGCAATTTTGAACTAAGTGGTTTTGTTTTGTAAGTTTTGAGCTGGCACCTAAACCGCTGAACAATAGTTTTTCAATTTTTTCTTTCTTTGTATAAACAAAGAAAAAAAAAATGAAAAACTATTGTTCCAGCATTGTTTCAGCATTGTACCTAATATTTTTATAAACAAAGATTTTTTTTTTTGTTGTAAGGGTTTTTTATAATTAAAAGTATGTTTTAAAAATTGGCTTTAATTTCATTTCATTCATTTCAATCAAAGCTTGATTCATCTCAATTTAAATGATGAAGCTACAGTCCCAGTAACAAGACATAATAACTGTGAAAGTACTGTAGTTGCCCATTCCAAGGAGTAGATCTCTATGGAGAAGAATGGATAAGAAACTCCATGAACACTCTTTTTCAATTGCCAAAAATTATAACAGAGCCTTTGTTACATCAAACAAAAACAAAACATTCTAAGAAATGGAGTATTCTATTTTTAACCGACTTCAAAAAAAGGAGGAGGTTATCAATTCGACTGTATTTTTTTTTTATGTTTGTTACCTCATAACTTGCGACTGGGTGAACCGATTTTCATGATTCTTTTTTTATTCGAAAGCTGGTGCTTCCCGTGTGGTCCCATTGTCACCATTTCAGGATCTGATGATTGGATCTTGGAGAAATCGAGGGCAACCCTCAAATTTTATAAGCTGACACAGTTTTTCGCAAATCTTATGAACTAATTCAAATACTTGCGTATGGAAATCATCATCTCATGTAGCTGAGCTGATGATGGCGTGTATTCCCGTTCGTCCACTTGACTTCGTCCCCCTAGTGGGACGAACGGGAATTCGTTATTTATTTTCCCGATGGTCCCACTAAATTTTTTGAGTGGACGAATGGGAATAATTTATTAATTCTTTTTTGTAGTTCTATTGGTCCCACTAAATAATTTAACCGGTGGTTAAATTGGTAAAAAAAAAACAAAAATGGTATAAAAATCCGTCATTTTACCAACATTTTTTCAACTTTGCGATATAAAAAAATTAAAATAAATTTATAAGAAAAAATTTATAGCGCTTGTCGAGAACGAAGTGGAGTAAAGGACAAACAAACTACGAAACAACGAATAAACATATTTCTGCACAAATCTTTTTAGTGGGACGAATGGCACTAATCGAAGAACATATTCCCGTTCGTCCCCTCTTGAATTAGGAGTGGGACGATCGGGAACAAATTAAATATTATTTTTGTAAATTCCCGTTCGTCCCACTAGTGGGACGAAGTCAAGTGGACGAACGGGAATACACCGATGATGGAAGGTACAACTCCTCAAGTAAGGGAATTATGTTTGTGTTCGCATATCTCCGGAACTATAAGTCCGATTTAAGTAATTCTTTGTCTTTACTTTGTCTACTACTTTACTTAGTCTGTACTACAATGACGTATTATATATAGACACGTCATGAACGAACATCGCGGCGCTTAAAAACGGCGACAATACTAGAATTACATACACACGTGAAGAAAGAGAAAGAAAATATGACACCGTACGGCGGGAGGGAGACGCAAATAAGCGCAATGTCAACGCAACGCAAGCTAATTGGCTTCATTTTTTGTTGCCATTTTAGAGTGCGGACAACGTATCTATAGTTTATATATCATTGCTGTACTAGGTATCGTTCAACTTAGGGAATACTGTAAATTTCATCAAAATCGGTTCAGCAGTTTTTGAGATAGGGAATAAATTAGTGTCCGACCGAAACTGATTTTTCAGCCGAAACCGAAACCGAACCTTCGGCCTTGCTCTCAGTTTCGGCCGAAACCGAAACCGAAACTTTTTTAAACTTTTAACATTTCGATTTTTTTCTGATTTTTTTTGTTTTTTTTTTTTTTTACATTTGTTGGCACAAGAAAAAGTGTCAAATACAGAGGGCGAGACCGATTTTTCCGAAAACTAAAACTGTATCATTGGATTTTAGAAAAATCAATAATCGTGGCAAAAAATCGAACCCGCTAATTTTGAAAAGAAAAATCACAACCTGTATTATTACACCATTTGATAGTGTTAATACTAAGGATCAAATTCTGGGTAATAATGAAATACGGCAAATTTATGGATAGATAGATAGACGATCTTAAGAATTGCTATTTTTCTATGTTATTTAACCTCTACCGAGTCCATAATCTATTCGAAATTATAAAAAAAATCCTTGTTTGTTTCCAATGTTTCACTAGATTTGAAGTCTCAAAATCGCACAATATTAATTTAGCAATACGAAATAACTGAGACATTAGACTAAAAAAATTGCATTATTTCAAAAAAGAAACCGTTTACTTAATTAAGTTTCGAATACCGCCTAATCCTAATTCTAATCGCCTTGACGATTGACAAGTATTTAATCATTAACGTACGTAACAAATATTTTTTTATATGACATGAATATACAAGACTTAGGTACTCATGGCAGTAAACTCAAAAACATAACCTCGTCTCACGAATAAACGGACGGTGGCAAACTGAGCCGGGGCCCCGCCGGTGCCGCCGCCGGCGAGCAAGTACGTGTTAGCTACGAATTTTACCGAACGACGCACGAAAATGCAGGAACACTTGAGTTTCGGCGGGGCCGAAAGTTTCGGCTATATTTTGGCCGAAACCGAAACTAAGGCCGAAACTAGGTATTTTGGCCGAAACCGGCCGAAACCGAAACCGAAATTTCGGTCGGTCACTAGAATAAATGTAAGAGATGTTAACGATGTTATTACCGGTGCTACGGATTACAAAATTCTAGTGCACATGTAAGAAAATGATGTATTTGACAAGAATTTTGGTTGAATATTTAAACTAAAAAGAGTAAAATAAAAACTTAAAAAAAAAATGTGACCGCCTTCAAAAACAACCACAAAAAAGTGTAAAATAACCTACAAAACTTTTCTTTCGGAAGTCGGTGGCAAAAGAGACAATGAAATTAATAAAAAAGTCACCGACTTCCGAAAGAAAAGTTTTGTAGGTTATTTTACTCTTTTTTGTGGTTGTTTTTGAAGGCGGTCACATTTTTTTTGAAAAAGTTTTTTATTGCTCAAGCAATAGAGTAGATAATTGATAAAAACCAATTTACAAGATTGTAAAAGAAACAATATTGCTAAAAAGGCGATTTCATTTCAGCCTTTTGGCTCCAACTGAAAGCGCCCAATAAGAAGAGCAATAATAACTAATCACAAATACATGAAAATATTAATACATAGTACTTAATTAAACAATATACTTAAGCTATGTAATAATAAGATTCAATTTATACAATGCAAAATACCTAGATAATTGATAAAGAACAATTTACAAGATTGTAAAAGAAACAATATAGCTAAAGTGGCGATTCTAGACTTTGATTTGGTCCCAACTGAAAGCGCCCAATAAACATGGAAATAACTAATTAAAATAAGGGAACTACATAATCCAACTATAAAATATGTTTATATACATGACAATATTAATACATAGTACCTACTTATACAATATACTTAAGCTATGCAGCTATATAATAATAAGGAGATTGAATTTATACAATGCAAAATGTTCTTCAGCGGGACAACCTAAGCTTATACTAATAAAATACCTAGTTGTACAATCTTCAGCAGCTCCAACAATAGTATTTATCTGTCCTAGTGAAGCAAAATTACATATTCCTAGAATTCCAGTCTTTGTACTAGTATATCCCTAGTGTTGTCTTGAACTACGTCAGATGTCATAGGCATGGATATTTGGCTCTGTTGGTCAATAAGTATGTCCTCACTCACTGTTGAGGTCAGGCATTGGGACGTTTCGAGCATTGGCGATGTTGTGTAGAACAGTGCATGCATTCACTATCTTTGCTGTAACAGGGTCATAGTGTAGTACGCTGTGTGCTAGCAAACACCGCCAGCATGCTTTGAGAACACCAATGCAGCTCTCAACAGTGTTTCTCACTTTGCAATGAAATTCCATGTAATATTCTTCAGGTGAACCTGGAGCTGTGCCCAAGATAGGTGTCATCATCCACGGGCGCTGTGCATATCCAGAATCACCTGAAATAGAAATATTTCCTTTAGTTCATATTTCCCATTCAACATAACGGGTCTACACAATAGATTTTTCTTTTTTAGTTCTATCATTCTAACTGCATTGATATGATCAGTCAATCACTAAGTAATCTATTTAAATGCCAATACAAATGCCTACCTAATAACCAAAAGCTCTGGCGATTCTATTGCAGTCTCTCCGAATAAGTCTTGAAGGGACATTGATTCCAAACATAAGAATCATGTGCAGCACCACCAAATGATGCATCAACATGTAGAATTTTAAGATGTGCATCACAAATCTGAAACAATTTTTTTTTTACTCATTATAGGTAATTATGAAAGATGATTATGAAAGATGGTATATACATTTAAACGCAATTATTCAACTTTTATTACTCACCAATAAAACATTCAGAGAATGATAATTTTTTCTATTAAAATATGTTTCTTCATGATCATTAGGCCTAATTATAGCCACATGAGTACCATCTATGCACCCAATAATGCCTGGAAAGCGAAATCTTTCCATAAACCTGCAATCAACCATACATATTTAAAATTAAAATTGAATTCCTTAATATTAAAAAGATACTTGTATCTGAGGAGCCACAGTACCTGTGAAAATTAAACACTATCAACAGAAATGACTCAGTAATTACTATAGGTGATTATTGCTGCATATAGACTCTGGCAGACTAATTCCAAAACTGCATGGTAAGCAGTGTCTTAATTCTTAATTAAATTCTTTGAATATGAGCTTCTTGCCTCTATGTGGGTATGCTAGGTTAGTTTTCCATCAATTCAAACACCTAGATATTTGACACTAGGAACTACGGACAAGGACTTTTACCTAACTTAATACAAATGCATTCAATAGTTTACACATGAAAATTAACAAACATCCATTTATACATACAAGCAAACTTTCACTTTTATAGTATTAGTACGATTATTAGTAGAGAGCCACTCCTATTATTATTATATTTTATAAACTTACTGTGTCATGATGACTGGTCTCTCTACCTGAGACATGGGAAATTTTATGTGGTTTAACATTACTTCCCGGACATTGAGTGCATCAGTAATCTGATGTAAACACTTGCTAAACGTTGGCTGGGACATATTAAACAAGTAGGAGGTACCAACATTACGTTGGTAAAATTCATTTGCATAAAAATTTAATCTAGCCAAGATCTGCAACAAACAATAATAATAGGATGACTTAGGTAATTAATTATCGTACTCTTTTAAACAAGATGGTACCTAACAAAATTAAATATGTAAACATGTTAGAGTACTGTATGCAATATACAATAAATGTATTCCTTATACTTACTTTTAGTTCATTGCGAACAGCTGTTTTTGTCTAGCTTGTGGTAAATCACTGGTAAATATGGGCGAAGTTCTTATAAAACCTGTTGTAACGCAACCTTGTTCAATCGAAAATTTGCCATAAATTTTATTCCTTCTCTGGCAACTGCAACGGGTCACTTAGGTCACGTAGGCGTCTTCTTTCCAGTCGTAGACGAAGTCGTTTCCTCTCTTCATCAGCAAATCCCAGCAATTACTTAACTTCCAAGATCCTTCGGGCAACAACAACGGGTCCAAAGCAAAGAGTAAGAGATGACTTGGCCTAAATGTTGTTTTTTATAAACCAGTCGATGTATGTCTATGTAACGGCTCTCCTTCTATTTAGCAAAACACCAATTAATGTACTTTATCGTCTTTAACCACTGCTCGATGAAAACAATATTTCACTATTTCAATTCAATTTTTGAGGTTATGGCTCCATCGGAATAATTTACTAATATTTTATTTGCATAAAGACTGTGCATAGACTTTTATGTATGACTAGACTCTATGGCTAATTTTATTCAGCTATTGCTCAGTCCATCTTATAGATCTACGGCACAGACCTCTCGACCGGTGGCTAGCATAAAACACTGCTCATGAATAGTGTTTTAAACGGTTGCATCTTTCCACCCGTTGTTTATAAATTTAATGTTGAACAATCGGAATGCAGCGAAACGAACGCATCAAATAGCTGTCAAAAGGGTAAATTTGACACAAATACAATGAACCTGATAAGTTTAAATGTTTCCTAAAAGCTACTATTCTAACGCACTACAGGCACTCCTCAACTTAGCCGCATAACAGTCGGTAAAATATAGAGGTGTCCAGTAACCATCCACTATGTCGAAGAGTTGCTCGTAGATAGTGAATCGCCCCGCTGATGGCACTACTAAAAGTTTCAGTTACTTTCAGTAGCTCCATTAGTTGCAATTTGCTGGGGGCAAAGAGTTTCAGTTCATCCATGTAAAGAAGGTGAGATATGACCTGACCACCTCTCCTCAACCGATAGCCTAGACCTGAGTCCTCCAGCAATGTGCTTAGAGGATTCAGGGCTAAGCAGAACCAAAGTGGACTCAAACTGTCGCCCTGGAATATTCCCCGCTTGATCGATACAGGTTCATCGTTCGCCTGGATCTGTCGGCACCCTGGATAGCGAAGGACCGTTCTCCATTGCCCCATACACGACTCAAGAAAGGTGCGTAGAGTTGCATCTATCTTGTACAACTCCAACACCCTCATGAGCCATGTATGTGGCACCGAGTCATAGGCCTTCTTATAATCTATCCAGCATGTGGACAGATCCCTGCGAGATCGACGAACCTGTTGGCTAATGGCCATGTCAATGAGGAGTAACTCCTTCGTACCACGGGACCCGTTCCTACATCCATTCTGAGAGGCAGACATAATGGAATTATTATCTATGTGTGTACTAATTTTTGCCCTCAAAATGGATGTAAGAAGTTTATAGACCGTCGACAAACATGTAATCGGTCTATAATTCTTGGGTTCCGCAGTACTACCGGTTTTATAGAGAAGGTGGGTAACCCCAGTTGTCAGAAACTGTGGTAGCGACCCAGACTCTAAGGATGACTGGAATTGAGATGCCAAACAAGTGTGTGAACTATTCAACCATTTTAGCCAAAAGTTGTGCAGTCCGTCCGGTCCCGGGGATTTCCAGTTCGGTAACGGACGGACTGCTCTTGCTACATCTAATGGCGTAATGGATATAGGTTCCATTTCTGGGATAGTCTCACACACCCGCTCGACATCACGCATCCAATCACCCTCAGTATGACTGACAGGTACCGACCAGATGTTGCGCCAGAATGTACTCGTAGCGTTATCATCCGGGCGGCACAAGTCAGCCATATTTTGTTCAGGTCGCTCCCAAGCTCTGTATACCCACCTCTCATCGCGCTGGAACATGCGATTCTGCGAGTATCGATCAACCCGCCGCTTGTACCGCCGAATACGGCTTGCCCATGCACAAACTTTTTGCTTCAGGAAGTCGATGCGCTCTGTGACACGGGCGACGTATTCTTGAGGACTTATTCCAGTCCCCGAGAATGCCCGCCTCACAAAGCGCATTACACGTGGTCGTGTATTTCCCTCCCTGAAGCAATATAGTTTGCCAATGAGTACCCTGGCCCCGTCGATACGTCGCTCGATCCTGCTCTGCCAGGTCGGAACGGCTGGTTTAGGTCGTTTAGCTTCGTCATGAATTGGGAATTTGATGTTAGCTAAACGACATGCCGCGACAGCCCCACAGTACAGGATCGAGTGTGTATCGACAAGATCCTCGCTGCTCTCGAAAAAATTCTTAAGCAGCGAGTTCAAGGCACTCACCAGCGCCCTATTTTTTTTGTGCATGGGCAACCGTGGTAGTCGGGGTCTAAGTTCAACGGGAATTAAACGATAATCACAGAGCGCATCCTCCAACGCGCTCCTCAATCTTTCGATGCACTGGCTACTTACCGTGGCAACCGCATCATCCTCCTCCTTATTATTATTATTATTATTTGATACCCATATCATGTGGGTGGATTTCAAACAGCCCGTCCGCCATCTTAGGTAGGCCGCCATATTGGATTTATTATGACGTTTCTTAGCTAGTCATGTATTGTCATCAGAATTCAGAGCGTATGCAAAATTTCAGCATGCTAGCTTATTGGAAAGTGCCTCAAAATTGAGTTGCAAAAATCCTACCGGAACGACAAACAAGAAAAGTGAGTGTATAAAAAAAAACGTGGGAAATAAGACGCTTTGTCAAATTTCCAGATGTTGCTGAGCGAGCTGATGTGAAAATCAAATTTCACCGTACCATATTGCCAAGCCATCCACTTTACAAGTATCACCATATTTTTTATCTAAGGCATGGTTTTTTGTTCTAGTGGCTTAATAAATTGTTGAATTTTGTTTGTGTAAGTTCTGCCACATATTAGTTCTGCGTTCATTTGTCACGTGTTGACACTTCAAGTTGAAAACCACAGATAACGCGCTCCTCACAGACAGCTCTCAAAATAAACAAATGACGAAATTCCTCCAAATGTAATGACGTATTCGTTACTTATTACCACACCTCACCCTTACTCGAGGGACCTCATCATTTCCTCAATCTGACGACTTTGAATACCAATTTGGAGGGTCCGTCGAGGCTCTCCTCAAGGCCTCCTCGAAAGAGGTGTGAGTGGATCGGCTTTCGAGGCACCTCGAGATTACGACTTTGAATATAGGTGTTAATAAGTTTCATTAGTGAACCGATCCAACACTGTTGGATCGGTTCACTAATGAATTCATTCGGCACTCGTGTTTCATTTTTTGTTCAGACATTTCATTTCGAGTGAAATGTACCGAATGAAAGGTGAAAATGAACAAAAAATGAACCGTCTGAAAGTGCCTTAAGGTGATTGCTTCGATGTAGCCCGCGAAATTCAAACTTTTTTACGTTTTTTTGCAATTTGCAGGCCAGTGACATGTTGTAACTTTATAAATATATGTGTTGCGGTAATAACAAGTATAATTTTAAATATAAAAATTATCAAAAAATTCGCTCCATCAGCTCTCACATAGAAAAGGTGCATCGTAGTTAGATTTCGGAGATTTTTTTTTATATTTTTTTTTCACCCTTAAGCGAAGATGTGGTCGAAGGTGAAGCACGCTTGCCTAGAAGTAACCTGTTCGAGTACATGGACCTAAAAAAAAAGGCGGACTGAACTTCATTAAGAAACAAGTGAAGCACCACAATGGCGGCTGCTTATGTATGTGTGCGTGTGTATAGGGATGCCAGATGAAGGAATAAATTACCCATTTTTAAACAATATTTAATTAAGATCTCCCTTGAACTTAAGTTTAATTACAATTTTTTTGTTACGGATATAATTTTTTTTTAATAAAGGTAAAATAATTTAAACACATATGATATTAAAATATTTACAACTCGTTTAATGTTAATAAAGTTTTACAAACCCTTTTGTTGATTCAATTTTTGTAGACTTGTCTTTTGCTATCGACACATCTAGAAATCCCTTCTATTTACTTAAGTGGTGAAAATGAATGTTTAAGTATTTTTCGGCTATAAATATTTAATTAAAGCTATTTTATGTTCCATTCCTACACGTCTACATTCCTATTCCATGTCTACACTCCCTTATTATTTTTATACAATCATTTTTCCATGCATCATTTGCCGTGGGGAAATCTGTAAAAATATAGAAGAATACAATAACGATAAATAGTAACATAAAATTTTAAATCACCCAATTTTAAAATAATTTGAACCTTGAAATAGTTGCAACACTGGTTGATTTCGAGATGTTTATTTTTATTGACGTAAAATCGAGAAATAAGCTTCAAATTGACATGCTTAACTATGAAAAGTGATCCCCTGGCTTTTTTAATTAAACTACTATGGTTTACACAACTTTTTGCAACACATGACGGCATACTTTGATTTTTATTTGACAAAATAACACCGTATAAAACCGCGAGTGTCGTTCGAAGCGTAATGGCCGACTGCTGACTTACTATGGTGTGAATGTGTGCGTGCTGGCTTGTCCACATTAGCGCACTGACTTACTATGGGTGCTTCAATTGTTACTTAGTGAAGTTCCGTCCGCCTTTTTTTTAGGTCCATGATTATAATGTCATTGGTTTCTTGTCAATGGATGGTTGCACTACCTACCAGTAAAAGTATCGGGCATCATTATCCTAAACGCAAGTTCAAAAATTGAAGATTGGCCCTTTTCTTAAAAAGTTTTAAATGATCTGGATTTAGCTATCCATTTTTTTATGTTAAAAATCTTTTAACACTATGGAAAATTTGAATTTTGGACATACAGTCTAGAGTCTAGAGTGTCTATGCAAACTTGCAAAGTCTATTTCTTTTGCAGGTTTTCTTATTATTAAAGAAGAAAATAATAACCAGCATAGCATAGTTGGTAGATCTACCAAAAAGTTGGTAGATATGTCAACACTGGTTCAGTTCGAGGTAAAGTCCGCCAGACCAAGTTCGATCGTCTGGAAACAGCTTACGTAGTCTGTGATCCAAGCCAACTGCAAGCCAAATAGGTTGGCTTAAAGGCCTCGAAGTCATACCAAAAACATTAAAAAAAAGAAAAATTGATAATATCAGCAGCCACCAGCAGTGTTTTATTAATTTAATAAATATATTAAAAAATGGTAGGTTTCAATATGAAAATTGAAAAGCTACAAATGTGTAGGATATGTTTAGTGGAAGATGTGCGCATGTATATGATTACCAATGTGGAAATGCAACAACTATATGAGAAACTGACGGACATAGCAGTAAGTAAATCCACTCTACACTCAAAGCTTGATTAGTTTGTTTGTTATTGTATATCACGTAGTATCTCTAAGTAGTCTGTGTGTATATCATACGAGAAAGACACTTTACAAAAGACACTCATGTAACCTAGATTTATCGAAAACGTTTTAATAATCATACAAAAAAACACTTCTAACTCTTCTATAACAATTAGGTACAGTAAAACGGGGCTATTTGGGTTGGGGGGGTATTTGCGACCACCCAGAATTTCTAACATAAACATCGATAATATTGTCTGTTGGTGAAGCAACACTTTGATGTTTACGCTTATAATAAACAAACATATTTGTTAAAAAAAAACTTTCTTTTTCTTACTCATCCCAAAAAAAGGATTATTTTGTGTGTTATGTAGGTTTTAGTTATTGTAAGTCCCAAATATCGATAGATTTGTTTAATGTTTTTTTCAGCCCTTTTCTATGACTAATGCTGTCCATAATAGCCCCAAATATGCGATATTTGGGACAATCCCATCTCCATTTTTTTTTCAGATCCTGTTGTAAGATGTTACTTCTAACGTATAAATAATGGGCTCAAATCAAATCAAATCATTTATTTCTTTGCAAACATGGTTTAATATTACATAGATGTTATTTCTTTATAATTAAGTTATGCACATTTTACCAACATGGGTATGCAAAGTGTACAATATGTTTATTGCTATATTATATTCAGGAAATTATATGTCAGCCAAATAAGAATTACAATTTATTCGTTTCTCCAAGACCCACATAAATTTTTACTATAGCTATTTAAGTATTTGATGTAAACAAAGTATTTGCTAAATTATATCAAATGTGTCCTGATTAGCACCATTGTATGGTACTTAATTTATCAATACTTTTGTTGCAGTTTGTAACTGAAGACAGTAGACCGATGCTCGCTTGTGTCTTCTGCTACACTAGACTAAAGCAATGCTGTCAATTGCAGAGGAAATGTCTGGAAGCAGAGAAGCTGTTCACTCAGATGTTGAATGAGGATGATGAGGTGAGGTTTGACTTTTGTTCTGCGGCACTTGTTTTTAAAGTATTATGTGTGGCTCTCTTCAGTAATAGGGTTTCTGAATTTTATTTGAATAGACTCCGTGTACTTTGTATTGAATAGACTCTGAAAGTACTGGAGGGATTTTCAAAATTCTTTATTCATTCACCAGTTTGAACCTGCTTTTGACCTGTGTGACCTAGGCAACAAGGTGGAGGGGGGGGAATTAATATAATATATAATAATAAGTAATCACAACTATCGCACAACACCATCTAGTCCCAAGCCAAGCAGAGCTTGTGTTATGGGTACTAGACAACTGATAAACATACTTAAAACGTCTAAATACATACATATTATAGATACATTACACACAGACACAGAACAAATGATCGTGCTCATCACACAAACATTTATTTGTCCTGAGTGGGAATCAAAGCTACGACCTCCGGCATAGCAGTCAGGGTCACTAACCACTAGACCAACAGGCCAGTCAAATGTAGGTATGTTCTTCTTTCGTGGAAAAACCACTGAACGGATTTGAGTAAAACTTGGTACATAGATAGTTTATAACCTGGATTAACACAGGATAGATTTTATCCCGATTTTATGTTCCCGTGGGATAATTTTCGAGTTGTAGCGGGTGAGGCCGCTAGCAACAGCTGGTGTTTAATAAATGTGACTTGAAGAAAACACAAAACTTGACTGATCATATTATAACACTGTTTTCAGAAGAAATCAAAAATAAACCAAGATGAGAGGGAGTTTTTCAATGGTTTTATTATTACTCCAACATTGCATGTTAACTATGTACTTGATAAATGTCAACCAGAAAGCGATAATATCAAAGAAGAATTACAAGATGATCGTAAGGAAGAACATGATAGTATTAAACACGAGGAAGTACATCTTGATATCAAAGATGAATTACAAGATGACTGTGAGGAAGACAATGAGAGTATTGAACCCGAGAAGGAACCGTATGATATTAATGAAGAAAATGAAAGTATTGAATTCAAGTTCCTCCTTGAATCACAAAGCGATAATATCAAAGAAGAATTACAAGATGATTGTGAACAAGACAATGAGAGTATTGAACCCAAGGAGGAACATCATGATATCAAAGAAGAATTACAAGATGATTGTGAACAAGACAATGAGAGTACTGAACCCGAGGAGGAACATCATGATATCAAAGAAGAATTACAAGACGATTGTGAACAAGACAATGAGAGTATTGAACAAGAGCAGGAACTTCAAAGTGGTATGTTTCTTATATATTGTTGGTGCGCTTGCCAAAGCTGATACGTGTATTTTAGAATTTATCGTTTCGCTAGAGGGAATTGCAATTTATTGTCTCGCTGCAACATGCTGACCACGACCACTCCGTCAAGAGTGAAACGACGAAGAAGAAGAGGGAATTAATTTTTTTTAAAACAATGCTGGCAAAAACAGTCATTTGAAAAATAATACCAAAGATTTCAAATATACATTAAAGACTTGAAACATGTGCAATCTATTAAGTGTCTTTAAAAAACAAAAAAGTAACCTACCAAAATGAAAAATCGTAAAATCAGCTTTGGCAAGCACACCACCACGTTAGTAAAAAATGTTTCCCACATTAAGATTTTTTTTTAAGAAGAGGTTGATATGTGCGTGGACGTGAGTCGAAGTGCGCACGTTTCGTGTGAAGACGTGAATGGATAGTCAGAGCTCTAGCGTAGCGCGGTCAATGAAATATTTAGAAAATTATTTTATTTTTTTCAGGTACTTTGATAAAATATTCTTTATCAAGGATGCATTTCTTTGAGATTTGGTGTGCCATATCTGGAACTGTTCCTCAGAAACATCAATACGTGTTGGGAACTCTTCTAGCTACACTGGAGCTCGAAATGTCGACATTAGGAACTTAGATAATAAGATACTCAATTTATGTAAAAGTATTGATAGATATTGGAAAATTGTCTCTAGAAGTAAATCAAAATTTTTGCTGAAGTACTCGAATTGGTTAAATGAAATTGAATGTGTCGATTTAGTAAGGTTCAATGAGAAGTGCATTCAAGAAAGCGCGAACAAT
Organism: Agrotis segetum; assembly: GCA_036375495.1. Classification (NCBI taxonomy): domain Eukaryota; kingdom Metazoa; phylum Arthropoda; class Insecta; order Lepidoptera; family Noctuidae; genus Agrotis; species Agrotis segetum. The sequence continues at coordinate 4,467,373 of JAQSVV010000142.1, forward strand.
CCCGGTCCATCATGCGGACGTGGACGTCCCAGGAAAGATTTGTCTAAGAGCCCGAAACGTAGAAGAATAAATTGAAAATCAGCTTAGTCCGTCAGATAGTATTTTTTTTACGTGGCGAAATCATCAAATGAGTCCTCCCACCCCGGGCAAGACGGGAGGGGTTGTCAGACTAGTACTGACTAAAATCCACGGTGGCCTTCAATAGCCCTTTATGTTCCGGGGTCACGGTTTTGAGATAAATCCCGCGAACGTCAGATACAGTATTGAAAAAAACAAACACAAAACATATATTTTAATGATTGATGTGGCATGTTCGTGAACGGGCGCTGTCAGTTGAGACTGGTCATCTCTTATCTGCCACGTCTATTTTAATTATTATATTTTATTTTTGAATTGTCTTTTTATATTATTTACTATGGACACTAATAACTTGCCACATCGTTCTCACATAATGTACCGTCTGATGATGAATGATGTAAAAAAGTTCTGTAATAATTTTGGCGATTGAAAATGAGTGTCCATGGAGTTTCTTGCTCATTCTTCTCCATAGAGATCTACACTTTGGAATGAGCACGTATGGTACTTTCACAGTTTTTACGTCTTGTGACTGGGACTGTAGCACCATAACTATTTGTGTACAAGTTTTATTTTATCTTTTGACAATTCAAAAGTGCCTGTAATGACCTTATTGAAATAAACGCTTTGATTTTGATAACCTCTGACATTTTGGAAAGATTGTTCCAAATCAAATGTTAAACAGTTCCTGTATTGAAGTTTTCTTACAACATACCTTGTCTTTCAACAGGGTTTGCATGACTGAAACAAATGTTTAAAATAGTTTGAATTTAAACTGTGTATATATTTTATCACACGTTTAAAAACACAGATTAAAACAAGTATAAAACATTCATCACTATAGCTTGAATATAGTTTGTCCAGAATCAATAACTGAATCGATTCCAATAATTTTTACACCAGGTTGTATTTTGTACCAAAAGATTTTTTTTTTTTAATTACCTATGACACCACATAATTACAATAAATAATTATCACCGTATAGTTAGGTACCTCTCGCCAAACTATGATCAATGAGTGTACGACACATGGCACCCGTACCGGTTGTTGTTGGGAATGATACTCGAAGTTGTAGACCATTATACTTACCTTGGGCAGATTGTTCAGTTAGGTAGGTCCAACTTCGAGAAAGAGGTCGCCCGAAGAATCCAACTCGGATGGGAAGCGTTTGGGAAGCTTCAAGCTACGAGATATCTTCTCATCGAGAATCCCACAGTGTCTCAAGACAAGGGTGTTTAACCAGTATGTGTTGCCAGTGATGACATATGGCTCTGAAACGTGGTCTTTGACTGCTGGCCATTCAGAGAGACTAAGAGTCACTCGAGAGCAGTGGTGGCCCAGTGGTATCGGCCCCGACTTACGAGTTGTAGGTCGTGGGTTCGAATCCCGGCAGGCGCATTACTTTGTGTAATTTATTTCATCACCACTGCTCTCAAAAACGGTGAAGGAAAACATCGTGAGGAAACCGGCATGTCCTAGAACCAAAAATTCGAAGACATGTGACATCCACCAATCCGCACTGGGCCCGCGTGGTGGATTATGGCCCACCCCCTCTCGCAGAGAGGAGGCCTGTGTCCCAGCAGTGGGAACATTAATAGGCTGATGATGAAGAGTCACTCGACGACCAATGGAAAGAGCTATGCTCGGAGTTTCTTTGCGGGATAAATTCTGCAAGTTGAAGTGGCAATAGGCAGGCCACATCGCTCGTAGAACTGATAACCACTGGGGAAGAAAGTTCTCGAATGGCGGACGACGGACCGGAAGACGCAGCATAGGTAGGCCTCCCACTAGGTGGACCGACGACATCGTGAGGGTCCCGGGCAACCGATTGATGCAAGTGGCGAATTGTCGTTCGAAGTGGCGGTCTAAGGGGGAGGCCTATGTTCAGCAGTGAACGTCTTCCGGCTTATGATGATGTACGACCAGGGACCGAAAACCTTTATAAATTACGGTACCGGTATTGAAGAATTTTGGTTATTTTTCAGATTTAGGTAACCGCTATCTGGGTAACCAGACCGAAGAAAAATGTAACCTCTATTCAGGTTACCGTTTTAATACCGGTTAACTAAAGATAACGACTCTTTGTCACACACACATGCGATGCGCGCCCTGTGACTGTTGCCGACGGCACGTGTGAAGTGTGCAAGATAGGGGTTATTTTTATTTCGGTAACCGGTATTAATACTGGTTATGTATTCACTTTTAATAATAAAGGTTATCTTTAAAATTACCTGTAAAAGAAAAAAAGGTTGTTACCGAAAAAATACCCGTATTGATCATACCGGTTTCGGTCCCTGTGTACGACACATGAGGCGCGTGTTGCGGAAGTACCGCAAACCGTCGCATAATGAACATATTTTCAGGGAATATAACAAGCTTAAAACTTTGCTATGTGATTCACAGGTACATCATACCAGCACCATGTGTGCCTAACTAACAAGCCGATAGTTGACATAATTACGAATCAACTGAAGCATTTTGGATAACTTTTTTGGGGTGGAGAATCATCAAGTTAATCCTCTCTCTCTGAATGTAGCGGCGAAGGAACTGTCACACTTATCTGTCTAATAACCCTTTTGTCATTCTCCACAACCCCATAGCATAGTAGAAAAGTTTTGTTAGCTTACCGAAGCCGACCTTTCGCGCCCGGCATTGGTCGAGGCCATGCTGCGGGGCGAGGCGGAGTGGGAAGCGGTCGCCTCCAACTGCGAAGCAGTCATGCTCTCGAAGGTGGAGGCGGGCCGCGTGAGGGAGAGGACAGCGTCCTCCCTCCACGCCAGCCGCAGTCGTAGACGCCCACGGTGACGTACGTCGGCAGACGGTTTCTGGCCACTGTAGTCGCGGGTATGCGGACGGCGAGTAATGAGCGACCGACCATGGACCATGCCCGGGTCTACGGCGCGTTGTGTTCCACGCGCGCCTCAATGAGTGACAGCATAATGACGGGGCCCCCCTCTAGAGGGCCAACGCCTGCCGGGGTCGGGACTAGCCCATCATTCTTTGTACATAGATTTTTACATAATAATTATTGAAAGGCGTAACGGGTTTTGTTAGCATAAACAACGTAAAACCGGCCAAATGCGTGTCCTAGTTGCCATCAAAGTACATAGGCGAACTAACTAAACTAATTCGCTGAATTTAATTTAAAAAGAAGAATTTTCAGAATCGGTCCAGGCGTCTTTGAAAATCAGATTAAAAAAGTTTACGACGAATTGAGAACCTGCTCCTTTTTTTGAAGTAAGTTAAAAATAGTTGACGATAAAAACTTACCTATCCCCAAAACATACACACCTATTATAGCTATAAAAATAAAGTTGACAAACTTACATTTGCAGTTGAAGAACATGTTCTCCGATACATTTTGTTTAGGAAAATATGTTATCCAAGTACGTTTTATAAGTTGGTCGACTATTACTCGTAAACTTATAAAGCCTACTTAGTCGTGCTAATTTGCATAGCCGTTGAGCTGGTAGAGGGGGGGACACTCGAGTCGAGCAAAAATTAGCACTTTAAAGCTTAATATTTCACAAACGAATATTTTTATCAAAAAATTGTTAATGGAAACTGTCATTATTTTTTAAAGGCCTATTTAATGATACCCCACACTAAGGGGTACGCGAGAAAAAAAAACTCCTCACTTTACGTGTAACTACAGGAGGTACCCTTTTTTTTACGTGGCAAAATCATCAAATGAGTCCTCCCACCCCGGGCAGGGCGGGAGGGACTGTCAGACTCGTACTGACTAAAATCCACGGTATCCCTCGGCAGCCTCTCATGTGCCGGAGTCGCGGTATACGTATGTCCCGCAACCCCGGCAGGACTGTGGCCCTCTATAGGGGGGCCTCGTCATTATGCTGACGCTCCTCTTGCCTGCCCGGCGGCAGGGTTAGTGCACGCCGGGCCCGCTCTTACTTCAACCTCTGTGCCCTCTGCTAAACAGAGGGACACGTGGTGGAGCGGTGTGACGGGACATTGGCATACGGGCAAGGAAACCCCTTACGGGGTGTTCTTGCCCGTACCCCGGGACGCACCGTCCCGAGAAACTGGGCTTCCCCCCGGACGTATCCGGAAAGGAACTTCCGGTCCTCGGGCACTCGTAGAGGTTTCCCGTCCTTAGCACGCTACAGGAGGTACCCTAAAAAAATATATTTTACGAGATTTTATTTTACCACTTTTTCGGCACAACAAATCTATATATTTACACCAAATTACAGCTTTCTAGTACTTGGCGTCTCTGAGCTAAGCTGCGGACAGACGGACGGACGGACATGGCGAAACTATAAGGGTTCCTTGTTGACTACGGAACCCTAAAAATGTTGTATTCCTTTCTTACTAGTTTTATTTTCACAGGTGTGTCTGAAGCGAAGAAACCAGAGCTAAACGTGCGAATGACAAGACTTGAAGATACAATGACATTCGAGCAAAAGAAAACTGAACAGACAGACTTACTAATTATCCGGAACCCCGAGAAACACAAGTCTGCAGCTCCTTCTAAATCCACAAATTTCGTCACAAACTCACAATCTATCAGTAATATTGTGAATTATACTGATACAGCTGCGAATGACCGAATAGAAACACGTGATTGCGATATATGTTACCGTACTTATAGTACAAAAAGTAACCTAATGAAACATATTCGTACACACACTGACAAAAAATCTTACAAATGTGACATATGTCAGAAGAGTTATAATCAAAGAAGTGCTTTGAAAACTCATATTCTTGTACACACTGGTGAAAAACCTTACAAATGTGACATATGTCAGAAGAGTTTTAATCAAAGTAGTACTTTAAGAACTCATGTTCTTGTACACACTGGTGAAAAACCTTACAAATGTGACATATGTCAGAAGAGTTTTAATCAAAGTAGTACTTTAAGAACTCATGTTCTTTTACACACTGGTGAAAAACCTTACAAATGTGACATATGTCAGAAGAGTTTTAGTCAAAGTGGTAATTTAAAAACTCATGTTCTTGTACACACTGGTGAAAAGCCTTACAAATGTGACATTTGTCAGAAGGGTTTTTGTCTAAGTAGGACTTTAAAAACTCATGTTCTTGTACACACTGGTGAAAAGCCTTACAAATGTGAGATATGTCAGAAGAGTTTTAGTAAAAGTAGTACTTTAAAAACTCATGTTCTTGTACACACTGGTGAAAAACCTTACAAATGTGACATATGTCAGAAGAGTTTTAATCATAGTAGTACTTTAAGAACTCATGTTCTTGTACACACTGGTGAAAAACCTTACAAATGTGACATATGTCAGAAGAGTTTTAATCAAAGTAGTACTTTAAGAACTCATGTTCTTGTACACACTGGTGAAAAACCTTACAAATGTGACATATGTCAGAAGAGTTTTAATCAAAGTAGTACTTTAAGAACTCATGTTCTTGTACACACTGGTGAAAAACCTTACAAATGTGACATATGTCAGAAGAGTTTTAGTAAAAGTTGTACTTTAAAAACTCATGTTCTTGTACACACTGGTGAAAAGCCTTACAAATGTGACATATGCCAGAAGAGTTTCAATAAAAGTAGTCATTTAAAACGTCATGGTCTTGTACACACTGGTATTAAGCCTTACAAATGTGAAATATGTCAGAAGAGTTTTAGTCGCAGCATTCATTTAAAAACTCATTTTTTAATACACACTGGTAAAAAACCTTAAATCAAATCTTTAATTTCAGTTCAACTAGGCCAATTACAGCTTGGCCTGAACATCTTGAAACGGAACTAATCTTTTTGTTCGCTGACAACGTTTAAAATCTTTGATATTAGATGTTAACAAAGAACGCAGTTTTGTTAGATTTATTATTGTACCATATAAGAATCTTTTAAAAAAAAATGTAACTATATAAAAATGTAACTTTTCTTTCGTAAGTCGGTGACAAAAAGTCAATGAAATAAAAAATAAAGTCACCGACTTTCGAAACAAAAGTTTTTTGTAGGTTAATTTGAACTTTTTTTGTGGTTGTTTTGAAGTCGGTTACATTTTTTTTTAAGTTTTTATTTTATCTTTTTAGTTTCACTATTCAACCCAAATTATTGTTAAATACATGATTTTCTCACAAGTGCACTACAATTTTGTAATTCGTAGCACCGCTTATAACAACGCCCATGTATGTATGTACACATTACACAATGAGCTAAAAACAAAACTACTGCACCAAACTAAATAAAAATTTGGGACCAAATGGCAGATATACTGTATCGAAAAAGAAAGAATCCTCGAAATCGGACCAGAAACTTCGGAGTAATCGGTGTAGACAAAGTTGAAAACTTCTTAAGTTTTTGTTGATTTTTCAAAAAGTGCTGGTCCAAGTATGTTTAAAATGTAATGGGACCATTCCGGAAGTATACCCTAGCCAACAAAAGTTATGTCCTAACAAACATAAAAAAAATTAACCTCCTCCTTTTGGAAGTCGGTTAAAAACTAACGTATAAGTGCTGGTAGCTAGAGCACAGTGGCAACTTCAGTCACTTGAATTGTCAAAAGACAAAATAAAACTAAGTAGCACAAAAATAGTTATGGTGCTTGTAGCACCCAGTCAAAAGACATAAAAACTGTGAAACTACCGTAGGTGCTCATTCCAAAATGTAGATCTCTATGGAGAAGAAAGAGCAGAAAACTTCATGGACACTCTTTTTCAATCGCCAAAATGTTAACTGAACTTTTGTGTTACATCATTCATCATCAGATAGTACATTATGTGAGAACGATGTGGCAAGTTAATAGTGTCCATAGTAAATACAAAAAAGATAATTCAAAAATATAGTTTTTAATACCTAATTATTATAATAGACCGTGGCAGCTAAGAAATGACCAGTCCCAAGTGACAGCGCGAGTTCGCTAACATGACATATATCAGTACCATTCAATTCAGCTCAACCATTTTGAAGGGAACTAAATGATCCGACACACACGCCACCATCAGCAAGACTTGAGTGAGCATGACATACTCTCAACCGCCAGAGTCATTCAGGATTTCTAGTGAAAGATGTCTCTATGATGTAGATAGGCTATGTCGCTATATTTAATACAAGATAGATACACTATACATATAGCGTGATCTTTTAAAACTCAAATGCCCGAATTAATTTTATTGAAAAAAAATAACTTAATATTTTATAGGTTTTTTAATAATAATATATAATAATATTCCACGATTATCACACAACGCCATCTAGTCCCAAGCTAAGCAGAGCTTGTGTTATGGGTACTAGACAACTGATAAACATACTTAAATATTTCTAAATACATACATATTATAGATAAATTACACCCAGACACAGAACAAATGATCGTGTTCATCACACAAACATTTTGTCCTGGGTGGGAATCGAACCCACGACCTCCGGCATAGCAGTCAGGGTCACTAACCACTAGACCAACAGGCCAGATGCAAGGGCAAGCGTATATTACTGATGACCACCTACCAAGGTAGGTTGACGGAGCCCCGCTTAGCGGGGCTCCTATTTCTGTTTGCAAGGTTTAAAGTAACCATAAAATCAAGTTCATGCATTTTTTATTTTTACGTGGCAGAGTCATCAAATGATTCCTCCAATCCCCGGCAGGGTGGGAGGGACTGTCAGACTTGTACTGACTAAAATCCACGGTGTCCTTCGGTAGCCCTTTGTGTGCCGGAGTCGCGGTATACGTATGTCCCGCAACCCCGCCAGGACTGTGGCCCTCTATAGGGGGGCCCCGTCATTGTGCTGACGTCTACCACTGCGTCTCGGGTGGAGGGAGGACGGTATCCTCTCCCTCAAGCGGCCGGCCTCCTCCTTCGCGAGCATGACTGCTTCGCAGAATTAGGCGACCGCCTCCCACTCCGTCTCGCCTCGCAGCATTGCCGCAACCAATGCCGGGCGCGAGAGCTCTCCGCCTATCGCCACAGTGAGGACACGGCGGTGCTCCGCCCAAGCTGGGCATTTGCACCTTATTCTCCACCGTGTCCTCCGGGCGATCCTCGCAGTGGTGACACCCGGGCGTTTCCTCCTTTTTTATCATGCACAGGTACCTCCCGAAGCTGCCATGTCCGGTGAGGACCTGTGTCATGCGGTAGGTGAGGACGCCGTGGGACCTATCCAGCCACTCCTCAAAGAGGGTTCTTACAGCCGCGATTGCGGCTAGCCCGTAGTTGATGCATTTTTGGGACATTATGCAAAATAGACTAAAAAATTGCTTTTATAATTTAACTGTGGAATAAATTAAAACAATCGTTTCCTTTCTTTGCACAAAGGAATTCATTGCACTTAGCTACAGCTTACAGCCAGGTCTCTTGCATCTCTTGCGTTGGTCGGTTTTAATTTGACCAAGGGTTTTTTTAATCGTGGTAAAATTATCAAATGTGTCCTCCCACCCAGGGCAGGGCCTGTCAGACTCGTGATGACTAAAATCCACGGTGTCCTTCAATAGCCCTTTTAAGTTCCAAGGTCACGGTAATTCGGTATGTCCAGCGACCTGGCCAAGGGTTTGACCACCGTCTAACATTCGGTTTGACCACCGTCTAACATTCGGTTAGACAATCTTGTCTAACCGAATGTTAGACGGCGGAAGAACCTGGCACCCTTTCTTTCTTTTTGCATCTGTGGTATCATTGATGCTGCTGTTGCTAGGACGTCCTCTTGTTGGCTGGGTCGTAATACCATAGGTACGTACCATAAGACATCAGCCAGCTCTGACCTGAATTCTGACAGATTTTCGACTACTGTTATCGTTGAAGTGAAGTACTCTTCTTATTTTTCCTTTATTGACAGGCATCGCTTTTGTATTTGCTTCAAACCCGTGCTTGTTAGCCCTGCAACCACGAACACTTGGATAGTGGTAGACACTCATATTATAAATCGAGGTTTCCAGATATTTTCACAGTTCGCCTGATGTTATGACGTCAGGTCTTTCGGGTTTCTTTTGTATAGCATAATTATTTGGCTCAGTAACAATTTGTGAAAGATTCTTCAGTAAAAAAAGTAGGAATAAAATTGGAAAGGTGTCTGAAGGTTCATCAAACTTTCAGGGTATTTTTCAGTTCCTGTTTCATTTTCGTTAAATGGCAGAGGGTGGTTTTTACCCACTTCAAAAAAAGGAGGTTATCAATTCGACCCGTATGTAATGTAACATTATCATAACTGCCCAGTTTTCGTATATGTTAGTCTATATCAGCGTCTGAACAAATGTACCAAATTTCATAAGCGTATGTATGTATGTTTTTATGTTTGTGCACGCATATCTCCGGAACTACGAGTCCGATTTAAGTAATTCTTTTTTTGTTGTACTAAGTATTGATCAACTTAGGGTACATTGCCTTGAGTTTCATCAAAATCGGTACAGTAGTTTTAGAGATATGGATTTTTTCGTTGTGACGGATTACAAGATTAGTGCACATCATGTAAGAAAACTTTGTATTTTATTTAATAAATAAACTAAAAAATATTTAAAAAAAAGAGTACCGACTTCAAAAATGAATACAACAAAAAAGTTTAAAATAACTTTTCTTTCGGAAGTCGGTGGCAATAGTCAATGAAATAATAAAAATTAAAGCCACCGAGTTCCGAAAGAAAGGTTAGGTATTTTAAACTTTTTTGTATTTGTTTTTGAAGTCGGTACTTTTTTTTCCATTTCAACCTCTGAATGTCTAAAGAATGTATGTACCTTCCCGGTGCATCTTATTAATATATTATTATTAAAATATTTTATGGAAAAAAAAAATGAATAAATAATGAGATTAAATACATAATTAAATTAGTTTTATTCATAAATCATCGGCTCAGAAGTCATTAACATTAACTTGAATGTATCATTTTGAGAAATGACATTTTGCGAATGTGGCATCGTGCGCCCAACTCTCTACTTAGTCTGTGCGTGCGCCTAATCCTTTTTACGGACGGCATCCACTATCACAATAGGAGAATCGGGAATAGTTTCTTTGTTATTATCATTAGATCTATCCTCACCATCGTCATCGTCATTTTCCAAAACATCTAATACATCTTGTTGGATGTGATAATCATCAAGTTCGTCAAAGTCCCAATCAAAAACGTCTTCGGAAATGGGGTAATTAATATATGATATAACTACAAAATCTCTAAAACTTACAAGAGATAAGAACTGAATATATAATTTTATTAGATATAACGATCTGTTAATATAATAAACGATTGACATAATTTTATAGTGACTAATTTCTATATGCATAACAATCAACGAATATAAAATCGTTTTTTATACCTCTCAAAAGACATAAAACTTATTTGGTCTAATTTTTTTTTCCTGGCAAGTAATCTAACACTGATGTACCTAATAATAGTACCACCTGCCGTGAATCTTCGACGGAGCCCCGCTTCGCGGGGCTCCTATTTCTGCGTGCAGGGTTTAAAGTAACCTAACACGAAGGGGATGGCGGGGTCTTTCAGACCCCGCCATCCCCTTCCAACCTAACCTGTCCGTGTCGGGGTGCCCCAAGTCCCGAGCTCGCTTCGCTCGCTCTTGGATACTAAATTTTTTTAATAACAATAGCAATCGTGCAGGCAAACAATCAAAGTTCAAAGGATAAGCCAAAGAAAATATTTTAAACGTTAAATTATATGTTTCAAATGTTATATGTAATGATTTTCGCTTAATTAAACGTTATATCAAATAAAATTATATGAAATGAGTTTAAGAGTAACACAAACATTATGTGTAGAGAAATTATATCAACCGTTGTTATATCTCACGTTGATTATATCATGTGAACGTTATTGAAATGAAAATTTATCAAATAACTTTATATGAAATGAGACGCACCCTCGGAAATGGTGCCATCTTCTAGCTGGCACGACCCCGATCTCTGTCATTATTTTCTGCCATGTCTAGAACAAAATAACCAACCGCATGCATACCGCATCAAAGCAAAATAAATAGAATCACACACTGTATAATTTCAAATAACAGTAGTAAAGTTCGGCCGTTCAGAGAATGCTGACACCTATCAGTTAGTACATGTATTTGTCATAAAATTATAACATTCATTGATTATTGATATAATAATGTTGTTTTAATGCTCATTAATACTGATCTAGTACATTACTGCTGCGGCCTATAATGGCTACTTTGCTGGTCGCACTGATGATTGCCTCCAGCTAGGTTAGCTACGCTCTAGGCAAAGTAGCCATTATAGGCCGCGGCAGTAATGTACTAGATCAGTATTTCCTCACACAAAATATAACAACGACACGACCATTTGCTTCGCAATCGTGTGCGCAACTGGTCACATGAATGTGTAGGAGACTATGCGAAGGTTCGCGCACATAAAACCGACACAGCTTGGAAAAGCACGAATGCCACGAAAACTTCGCGAAGTCATTCGCAAATGTCGTCCTACACATGTGGGTTCGCGTATTCGCACGAATGTGAGTGGCCGGCTTAGCATCAATAAATCGTTTTTTTTTTTCAGAAAATTCCTTTGATTTGACAGTTCTTTGGGACCAAACTGTCACTTATCACTTTGACACTTGCCTTCCCCATTTAATATTTTATTTTAGTGTTTTTAAAACAAATTCAATAAATTAGCTAACAATATGAAAGTAGAAAAGCTGCAAATGTGTAGAATATGTTTAGTGGAAGATGTTCGTATGTATAGGGTTACCAATTTGGAACTGCAACTGCTTTATGAGAAGCTGACTACAATTCCTGTAAGTAAATGATCTTTATTTATAATTCAAGCACGAGTACTTTGTTACTGTGAAGCAAACAAGAAGAATGAAGTTTTGAAAAGAGAGAAGCATCCTCTGTGCAAGATTTATAACCATTTTATAACCAAACAAAATGTAAAGTTCGTCATTTTCATAATAACAAATATCTGGTTGACTGAGCTTCGCTCGGTTTTTAAAATGTCTATATCTTGGGAACCGAGCTTTTCTCGAACCTGGGACCTTGATAAATCGATTCCTTGAGCCGAAAATCCCCTAATCTGTAACTTTTATGAAAATCCTTGGAGCTGTTTCCGAGATCCTGATTATATATAAAAAATATACAAGAATTGCTCGTTTAAAGATATTAACAATTTCTTGAACAATACTTTTGTTGCAGTTTGTAACTGAAGACAGTAGACCGGTGCTCGCTTGTGTCTTCTGCTACACTAGACTAAAGCAATGCTGTCAATTGCAGAGGAAATGTCTGGAAGCAGAGAAGCTGTTCACTCAGATGTTGAATGAGGATGATGAGGTGAGGTTTGAATTGTTATAACAGTACTATGTGTGGCTCTCTTCAGTAATAGAGTTTCTGAACTTTTATTTGAATGTATCATGTAAGTTTTGTGTTGATAATAATGTAGGTGAAAACATTATTGATCTTCATCATCTACAAATGCATCTACATTTTTAAATTAAGCTACAAAATTCACCTGAGATGAGTTTAGTATCCGCTTGTCTAACAGAAGCTGAGTTTATTTAAATAATGATGTGTAACATTGTGAAATACCAACAACTTCACAGTTGGTGGGTAGGTATCGAGTAAAATATTCATGAATTTCGTTGAGGCAAGAAGTCGTAACAATGATACCAAAAAGTTGTTTTTTTGTCAATTGTTATCGAAGATATTATTGTTGGGACATAATTTTGCACAATTTTATTAATCTTTGGAGTTGGATGAAGCAAAATGTTTATTTTGAGTGCATTTGTTTTAAGTATTAAAATCATAATAATTACTGATAATAATGACTTCAAAAAAAAGGTTATGAATTCGACCCATATGTATGTAATATTATAATATAATAATCCACAACTATCTCACAACACCATCTAGTCCCAAGCTAAGCAGAGCTTGTGTTATGGGTACTAGACAACTGATAAACATACTTATATATTTCTAAATACATACATATTATAGATAAATTACACCCAGACACAGAACAAATGATCATGCTCATCACACAAACAATTGTCCTGGGTGGGAATCGAACCCACGACCTCCGGCATAGCAGTCAGGGTCACTAACCACTAGACCAATGTGCCTGTCAAGAATTAGATTAGCAGGCGTTCCGAATTGTGTCGTGTTTGTTATTTTATTTTTATATTTTTTTTACGCTGCTCACGCGCGGCTGTTCCTTTAAAATGTGAAGAAATGTGCTCCTGCCGCGCTACTGTCGCGCTGCTAACGTTCTAATGTGAAAGCGGCCTTATACATTATGTTTTGACAGTATAATGTTTATTTTATTTCCCATTTAAGATCATTCATTTCTTTTCCAAATTCACTGAACTGTTATTAAATAATAGTGACTCTCACAGTAAACATTTGGATAGCTTGAAGTAACTGCGATCAGCATTTGACCAACCATTTTTAACAACTGTTTACAGACAACACTAAGAATAAACCAAAATGAGAGAGAGGTTTTCAATGGATTTATGTATTATTACTCCAACTATGCATGTTAACTGTGTATTTAATAAATGTGACTTGAAGAAAACACAAAACTTGACTGATCATATTATAAAACTGTTTTCAGAAGAAATCAAGAATAAACCAAGATGAGAGGGAGTTTTTCAATGGTTTTATTATTACTCCAACATTGCATGTTAACTATGTACTTGATGAATGTCAATCAGAAAGTGATAATATCAAAGAAAAATTACAAGATGATCAAAAGGAAGAACATGATAGTATTGAACACGAGGAAGTACATCTTGATATCAAAGATGAATTACAAGATGACTGTGAGGAAGAAAATGAGAGTATTGAACCCGAGAAGGAACAGTATGATATTAATGAAGAAAATGAAAGTATTGAATTCGAGGAGGAACATCATGATATCAAAGAAGAATTACAACACGATTGTGAACAAGACAATGAGAGTATTGAACCAGAGCAGGAACTTCAAAGTGGTATGTTTCTTATATATTGTTGGTGCTCTTGCCAAAGCTGATACGTGTATTTTAGAATTTATCGTTTCGCTAGAGGGAATTGCAATTTATTGTCTCGCTGCAACATGCTGACCACGACCACTCCGTCAAGAGTGAAACGACGAAGAAGAAGAGGGAATTAATTTTTTTTAAAACAATGCTGGCAGAAACAGTCATTTGAAAAATAATACCAAAGATTTCAAATATACATTAAAGACTTGAAACATGTGCAATCTATTAAGTGTCTTTAAAAAACAAAAAAGTAACCTACCAAAATGAAAAATCGTAAAATCAGCTTTGGCAAGCACACCACCACGTTAGTAAAAAATGTTTCCCACATTAAAGAACTTTTTCTAAGAAGAGATTGATATGTGCGTGGACGTGAGTCGAAGTGCGCACGTTTCGTGTGAAGACGTGAATGGATAGTCCGAGCTCTAGCGTAGCGCGGTCAATGAAATATTTAGAAAATTATTTTATTTTTTTCAGGTACTTTGATAAAATATTCTTTATCAAGGATGCATTTCTTTGAGATTTGGTGTGCCATATCTGGAACTGTTCCTCAGAAACATCAATACGTGTTGGGAACTCTTCTAGCTACACTGGAGCTCGAAAATGTCGACATTAGGAACTTAGATAATAAGATGCTCAATTTATGTAAAAGTATTGATAGATATTGGAAAATTGTCTCTAGAAGTAAATCAAAATTTTTGCTGAATTACTCGAATTGGTTAAATGAAATTGAATGTGTCGATTTAGTAAGGTTCAATGAGAAGTGCATTCAAGAAAGCGCGAACAATCCCGGTCCATCATGCGGACGTGGACGTCCCAGGAAAGATTTGTCTAAGAGCCCGAAACGTAGAAGAATAAATTGAAAATCAGCTTAGTCCGTCAGATCGAAATTGGCGAAATCATCAAATGAGTCCTCCCACCCCGGGCAAGACGGGAGGGACTGTCAGACTAGTACTGACTAAAATCCACGGTGGCCTTCAATAGCCCTTTATGTTCCGGGGTCACGGTTTTGAGATAAATCCCTCGAAAGTCAGATAAAGTATTGAAAAAAAATAAACACAAAACATATATTTACTCAAAAATGCATGTAATGTGGTCATTATTTTGACAACCTTGTTTGAGCAAAGTCGACTTTGCCGGTCTGTTTCACGGAGCGGCCAGCAATGTTTTTGCTGGCCGCTCTTAGAGGCCGGCAAAACATTGCCGGCCGCTACTATGACGTTTTAACGTTTTAAAAAAACAAATTCAAAAAGATTTTATTTAAAACACAGCTGTTTGTATAAAAAGAGGTAGGCACAAAAAGATTGTATTCCATATTTAAAAAAGAAATACAAAGAAGTAACAAAAGCGCGGTTCAGCGAAATTTTTATTTAGTGACTTTTTTGCTATTAGTAAATGAAGTAATAAATGATGAAAATATAGCAGTCAAACACCGCATTAAAATTATCGCAAACTAAGTAAGTAAGTAATATGAAACCGGGAAAGTCGGTGTTGTATTTTAGTAACTGTACTTTTCATAAATTGTTATTTTAATTAAATTTCTAGTTAATTAATGTAGGTTTTATTTAGGTTAGGTACTTGCATTTTTGAGTAAAGCACTATACAAGCCTTGGCCCATTATGACTCTTCGCTGGTCCCGCTATGATTGCCTCGAGCTAGCCTAGTTCCTTCCTATGCCCTTTACGTTCCGGGGCCACGGTAACCTGGGTTAAGAAAAATCCCGCGACCCCAGCAGGCATTTGGCGCGAAAAACGACGCGCCACCGACCCGGGCTTGGTCCTTGGTCGGACGTCGAGCTACCCATCACTCACCGTCCGCAAGCCCGCTCCGCCGCTGTGCCCTCTGCTGATCAGAAGGACACGCGTTGGAGCATCCACACGACAGGCTATTCGCATACGGGCAAAGAGACCACTTAGGCACACAGTACCTAAGGAAGAGTTTTTGCCCGCATCCCAGGGTGCACCGGCCCGAAAAACTCGTCTTCCCCCTGGACGTATCCGAGAGGGAACTCCAGTCACTCCACGTGGAGGTTTCCTGTCATAGCACCCCAGGCCTTCCGGCTTGGCCATCATCGCAGCCCTTGCTGTCCTCGCTGTATTATCTCATGTTCGTGAACGGGCGCTGTCAGTTGAGACTGGTCATCTCTTAGCTGCCACGGTCTATTTTAATTATTATATTTTATTAACCGACTTCAAAAAAAGGAGGAGGTTCTCAATTCGTCGGAATCTTTTTTTTTTTTTATGTATGTTCCCCGATTTCTCGAAGACGCCTGGACCGATTTGGAATTTTTTTCTTTTGTTTGAAAGGGTATACTTTCCAATTGGTCCCATGATCACCAGGTCAGGATCTGATGATGGGATCCTAGGGAAATCGAGGGCAACCTTCAAATTTTATAGGCACATAGTACCATTTTCATATATTTTCTAAAGCTGTTCAAGTATTTGCATCTGATAATCATCATCTCAGGTGGATGACCTGATGATGGAAGGTACAACTCCTTAACAGTAAGGAGTAGGCATCGATTGATTTACTTTGTGTTCGCATATCTCCGGAACTACAAGTCCGATTTAAGTAATTCTTTTTTTGTTGTACTAGGTATCATTTAACTTAGAGAATACTGCAAGTTTCATCAAAATCGGTTTAGTAATTTTTGAGATATGGAATTTTATTAGCTTAATGTGTACATGAGTGATGTAAGTACTGGTGCGAAGGATTACAAAATTATAGTGCACATGTAAGAGAATAATGTTCTTGACAAGAATTCGGGTTGAATATTTAAACTAAAAAGAGTAAAATAAAAACTTTTTCAAAAAAAATGTAACCGCCTTCAAAAACAACCACAAAAAAGTGTAAAATAATCTACAAAATAACTTTTTTTTCGGAAGTCGGTGGCTAAAAAGACAATGAAAAGAAAAAAAACAAAGGCACCGACTTCCGAAAGAAAAGTTATTTTGTAGATTATTTTACACTTTTTTGTGGTTGTTTTTGAAGGCGGTTACATTTTTTTTGAAAAAGTTTTTTTTTTGAATCGTCTTTTTATATTATTTACTATGGACACTAATAACTTGCCACATCGTTCTCACATAATGTACCGTCTGATGATGAATGATGTAAAAAAGTTCTGTAATAATTTTGGCGATTGAAAAAGAGTGTCCATGGAGTTTCTTGCTCATTCTTCAAATCAAATCAAATCAAATCGTTTATTTCAACTAGGCCGATTACAGGCACTTATGAATTGTCAAAAGACATAAAATAAAACAAGTATAAAAATAGTTATGGTGCTACGGTCCCAGACACAAGACATAAAAACTGTGAAAGTACCGTAGATGCACGTTCCAAGAAGTAGATCTCTATGGAGAAGAACGTGCAAGAAACTCCATGGACACTCTTTTCAGATCGCCAGAATTATTACAGAACCTTTGTTACATCATTCAGTTTGAGGTGGTACACTATGTGAGAACGATGTAGCAAGTTTTTAATTAAAGTGTCCATAGTAACAATTAAACAAAGACAATTCAAAAAACAAAGTGATCAATAATTATTAAAATAAACCGTGGCAGCTAAGAGATGACCAGTCCCAACTGACAGCGCCCTTTCACGAACATGACACATGCATCAGCACCATTCAGCTCAACCATTTTGGAGGGAGCTAAATGATCCGACACACGCGCCACCATCAGCGAGACATTTAAGTGAGCATGACAGACTCTCAGCCGCCAGGGTCATTCAAGTCAACAAGAGACGTAGGTACTCAATGAATGACAGCTCTGAAGTACATAGTACTCACACAATGTCGGCTATGAAACTATATAATACAAAGAAGATTGAATCTATACATTGCAAATACAGTTGTACAGTCTTCAGCAGCTCCAACAATGGTATTAAGACGTATACTTTCACTATCAATTTATTCATACATTCATTGCCTCATGGAGCAGGACCAGCATGGAGCCAAGCATTATCATCAGCGATATAGTCGCTCAGTTTGTAATATGCCTGCTTACACAGTGTGCGTTTAATGCATGTTTTGAATTTAGTTTCATTCAGTTCAAGAACGTTTTGTGGTAGCTTATTATAGCATTTTAAACAGTACCCCATGAAAGAAGAGTCTACTTTGGCGAGTCTGAAGCCCGGCTGAACTAATTGGTTCCTACTTCTAGTATGATAATTATGTCTGTCACCTCTTTTAGAGAAAAGATGCAGATTTTTTCTTCTCCATAGAGATCTACCCTTTGGAATGAGCACATAAGGTACTTTCACAGTTTTTACGTCCTGTGACTGGGACTGTAGCACCATAACTATTTGTGTACTAGTTTTATTTTGTCTTTTGACAATTCAAAAGTGCCTGTAATGACCTTATTGAAATAAACGCTTTGATTTTGATAACCTCTGACATTTTGGAAAGATTGTTCCAAATCAAATGTTAAACAGTTCCTGTATTGAAGTTTTCTTACAACATACCTTGTCTTTCAACAGGGTTTGCATGACTGAAACAAATGTTTAAAATAGTTTGAATTTAAACTGTGTATATATTTTATCACACGTTTAAAAACAGATTAAAACAAGTATAAAACATTCATCACTATAGCTTGAATATAGTTTGTCCAGAATCAATAACTGAATCGATTCCAATAATTTTTACACCAGGTTGTATTTTGTACCAAAAGTTTTTTTTTTTAATTACCTATAACACCACATAATTACAATAAATAATTATCACCGTATAGTTAGGTACCTCTCGCCAAACTATGATCAATGAGTGTACGACACATGGCACCCTTACCGGTTGTTGTTGGGAATGATACTCGAAGTTGTAGACCATTATACTTACCTTGGGCAGATTGTTCAGTTAGGTAGGTCCAACTTCGAGAAAGAGGTCGTCCGAAGAATCCAACTCGGATGGGAAGCGTTTGGGAAGCTTCAAGCTACGAGATATCTTCTCATCGAGAATCTCACAGTGTCTCAAGACAAGGGTGTTTAACCAGTATGTGTTGCCAGTGATGACATATGGCTCTGAAACGTGGTCTTTGACTGCTGGCCATTCAGAGAGACTAAGAGTCACTCGAGAGCAGTGGTGGCCCAGTGGTATCGGCCCCGACTTACGAGTTGTAGGTCGTGGGTTCGAATCCCGGCAGGCGCATTACTTTGTGTAATTTATTTCATCACCACTGCTCTCAAAAACGGTGAAGGAAAACATCGTGAGGAAACCGGCATGTCCTAGAACCAAAAATTCGAAGACATGTGACATCCACCAATCCGCACTGGGCCCGCGTGGTGGATTATGGCCCACCCCCTCTCGCAGAGAGGAGGCCTGTGTCCCAGCAGTGGGAACATTAATAGGCTGATGATGAAGAGTCACTCGACGACCAATGGAAAGAGCTATGCTCGGAGTTTCTTTGCGGGATAAATTCTGCAAGTTGAAGTGGCAATAGGCAGGCCACATCGCTCGTAGAACTGATAACCACTGGGGAAGAAAGTTCTCGAATGGCGGACGACGGACCGGAAGACGCAGCATAGGTAGGCCTCCCACTAGGTGGACCGACGACATCGTGAGGGTCCCGGGCAACCGATTGATGCAAGTGGCGAATTGTCGTTCGAAGTGGCGGTCTAAGGGGGAGGCCTATGTTCAGCAGTGAACGTCTTCCGGCTTATGATGATGTACGACCAGGGACCGAAAACCTTTATAAATTACGGTACCGGTATTGAAGAATTTTGGTTATTTTTCAGATTTAGGTAACCGCTATCTGGGTAACCAGACCGAAGAAAAATGTAACCTCTATTCAGGTTACCGTTTTAATACCGGTTAACTAAAGATAACGACTCTTTGTCACACACACATGCGATGCGCGCCCTGTGACTGTTGCCGACGGCACGTGTGAAGTGTGCAAGATAGGGGTTATTTTTATTTCGGTAACCGGTATTAATACTGGTTATGTATTCACTTTTAATAATAAAGGTTATCTTTAAAATTACCTGTAAAAGAAAAAAAGGTTGTTACCGAAAAAATACCCGTATTGATCATACCGGTTTCGGTCCCTGTGTACGACACATGAGGCGCGTGTTGCGGAAGTACCGCAAACCGTCGCATAATGAACATATTTTCAGGGAATATAACAAGCTTAAAACTTTGCTATGTGATTCACAGGTACATCATACCAGCACCATGTGTGCCTAACTAACAAGCCGATAGTTGACATAATTACGAATCAACTGAAGCATTTTGGGTAACCTTTTTTTGGGGTGGAGAATCATCAAGTTCGGCTGAGCGCAGACTTGAGTCACAACTGTTTTAAGACAGTCTTGTCTCACATAGTCAAGTCTGTCTTAAAACATAAACAAAACTGTTCAGTGTCAGACTTGTCGCTGTGCAGTTCTTGTGTCTATTGGACAATATTGTCTATGAGACGTTTTGTTTTAAGTGTGCGCATCTTCATGGTTTTTGCAAAGCAATAGTCTGTCTTAAAACTGTTTTGACTCAAGTCTGCGCTCAGCCGAACTTGATTATTCTCCCTTCCCTCTCTGAATGTAGTGGCGAAGGAACTGTCACAAGTCACAATTGACTGTCTAATAACCCTTTTGTCATTCTCCACAACCCCATAGCATAGTAGAAAAGTTTTGTTAGCTTACCGAAGCCGACCTTTCGCGCCCGGCATTGGTCGAGGCCATGCTGCGGGGCGAGGCGGAGTGGGAAGCGGTCGCCTCCAACTGCGAAGCAGTCATGCTCTCGAAGGTGGAGGCGGGCCGCGTGAGGGGAGGACAGCGTCCTCCCTCCACGCCAGCCGCAGTCGTAGACGCCCACGGTGACGTACGTCGGCAGACGGTTTCTGGCCACCGTAGTCGCGGGTATGCGGACGGCGAGTAATGAGCGACCGACCATGGACCATGCCCGGGTCTACGGCGCGTTGTGTTCCACGCGCGCCTCAATGAGTGACAGCATAATGACGGGGCCCCCCTCTAGAGGGCCAACGCCTGCCGGGGTCGGGACTAGCCCATCATTCTTTGTACATAGATTTTTACATAATAATTATTGAAAGGCGTAACGGGTTTTGTTAGCATAAACAACGACAAACCGGCCAAATGCGTGTGCTAGTTGCCCATCAAAGTACATAGGCGAACTAACTAAACTAATTCGCTGAATTTAATTTAAAAAGACGAATTTTCAGAATCGGTCCAGGCGTCTTTGAAAATCAGATTAAAAAAGTTTACGACGAATTGAGAACCTGCTCCTTTTTTTGAAGTTAGTTAAAAATAGTTGACGATAAAAACTTACCTATCCCCAAAACATACACACCTATTATAGCTATAAAAATAAAGTTGACAAACTTACATTTGCAGTTGAAGAACATGTTCTCCGATACATTTTGTTTAGGAAAATATGTTATCCAAGTACGTTTTATAAGTTGGTCGACTATTACTCGTAAACTTATACGGCTTTATTACAAAACGTGGTTTAACTTAGACCAAGCTTTAAATCAAAAATGATTTTTTGAATTTCGAACTTTATTTCTACTGTCGTACAGTTATTAATACAAAAACCGAGTTTAGATCCCGGTCTAAGTTGTCAATGTGCATTTTAGAATTTTATAGCAGTTGGAATAAGTTCGAAATTCAAAAATTGATTTTTGTTTTAAACCTGGGTTTATAGTTAGACCTCGTTTTGTAATAAGACGGATAAAGCCTACTTAGTCGTGCTAATTTGCATAGCCGTTGAGCTGGTAGAGGGGGGGACACTCGAGTCGAGCAAAAATTAGCACTTTAAAGCTTAATATTTCACAAACGAATGTTTTTATCAAAAAATTGTTAATGGAAACTGTCATTATTTTTTAAAGGCCTATTTAATGATACCCCACACTAAGGGGTACGCGAGAAAAAAAAATCCTCACTTTACGTGTAACTACAGGAGGTACCCTTTTTTTTACGTGGCAAAATCATCAAATGAGTCCTCCCACCCCGGGCAGGGCGGGAGGGACTGTCAGACTCGTACTGACTAAAATCCACGGTATCCCTCGGCAGCCTCTCATGTGCCGGAGTCGCGGTATACGTATGTCCCGCAACCCCGGCAGGACTGTGGCCCTCTATACGGGGGCCTCGTCATTATGCTGACGCTCCTCTTGCCTGCCCGGCGGCAGGGTTAGTGCACGCCGGGCCCGCTCTTACTTCAACCTCTGTGCCCTCTGCTAAACAGAGGGACACGTGGTGGAGCGGTGTGACGGGACATTGGCATACGGGCAATGAAACCCCTTACAGGGTGTTCTTGCCCGTACCCCGGGACGCACCGTCCCGGGAAACTGGGCTTCCCCCCGGACGTATCCGGAAAGGAACTTCCAGTCCTCGGGCTCTCGTATAGGTTTCCCGTCCTAAGCACGCTACAGGAGGTACCCTAAAAAGAATATATTTTACGAGATTTTATTTTACCACTTTTTCGGCACAACAAATCTATATATTTACACCAAATTACAGCTTTCTAGTACTTGGCGTCTCTGAGCTAAGCTGCGGACAGACGGACGGACGGACATGGCGAAACTATAAGGGTTCCTTGTTGACTACGGAACCCTAAAAATGTTGTATTCCTTTCTTACTAGTTTTATTTTCACAGGTGTGTCTGAAGCGAAGAAACCAGAGCTAAACGTGCGAATGACAAGACTTGAAGATACAATGACATTCGAGCAAAAGAAAACTGAACAGACAGACTTACTAATTATCCAGAACCCCGAGAAACACAAGTCTGCAGCTCCTTCTAAATCCACAAATTTCGTCACAAATTCACAATCTATCAGTAATATTGTGAATAATACTGATACAGCTGCGAATGACCGAATAAAAACACATGATTGCGTTAAATGTTACCGTACTTATAGTACAAAAAGTAACCTAATGAAACATATTCGTACACACACTGACAAAAAATCTTATAAATGTGACATATGTCAGAAGAGTTTCAGTGAAAGTAGTAAATTAAAAAATCATGTTCGTATACACACTGGTGAAAAACCTTATAAATGTGAAATGTGTCAGAAGAATTACAGAACAAGAAATGATTTAACTAGACATGCTCTGATACATACTGGTGATAAACCTTACAAATGTGAAATATGTGAGAAGAGTTTTAGAAAACGTGATCATTTAAAAATGCATGTTCGTATACACACTGGTAATAAACCATACAAATGTGAGATTTGTCAGAAGAGTTTCAGTCAAAGAACCTATTTTAAAACTCATGTTCGTATACACACTGGTGAAAAACCTCACGAATGTGACATATGTCAGAAGAGTTATAATCAAAGTAGTACTTTAAAAACTCATGTTCTTTTACACACTGGCGAAAAACCTTACAAATGTGACATATGTCAGAAGAGTTATAATCAAAGAAGTGCTTTGAAAACTCGTGTTCTTGTACACACTGGTGAAAAACCTTACAAATGTGACATATGTCAGAAGAGTTATAATCAAAGACGTGCTTTGAAAACTCATATTCTTGTACACACTGGTGAAAAACCTTACAAATGTGACATATGTCAGAAGAGTTTTAGTCAAAGTAGTAATTTAAAAACTCATGTTCTTGTACACACTGGTGAAAAGCCTTACAAATGTGACATATGTCAGAAGGGTTTTTGTCTAAGTAGTAATTTAAAAACTCATGTTCTTGTACACACTGGTGAAAAGCCTTACAAATGTGAGATATGTCAGAAGAGTTTTAGTAAAAGTAGTACTTTAAAAACTCATGTTCTTGTACACACTGGTGAAAAGCCTTACAAATGTGAGATATGTCAGAAGAGTTTTAGTAAAAGTAGTACTTTAAAAACTCATGTTCTTGTACACACTGGTGAAAAACCTTACAAATGTGACATATGTCAGAAGAGTTTTAGTCAAAGTAGTACTTTAAAAACTCATGCTCTTGTACACGCTGGTGATAGACCTTACAAATGTGACATATGTCAGAAGGGTTTTTGTCTAAGTAGGACTTTAAAAACTCATGTTCTTGTACACACTGGTGAAAAGCCTTACAAATGCGAGATATGTCAGAAGAGTTTTAATCAAAGTAGTAGTTTAAAAACTCATGTTCTTGTACACACTGGTGAAAAACCCTACAAATGTGACATATGTCAGAAGAGTTTTAATCAAAGTAGTACTTTAAAAACTCATGTTCTTGTACACACTGGTGAAAAACCTTACAAATGTGACATATGTCAGATTAGTTTTAATCGAAGTAGTACATTAAAAACTCATGTTCTTGTACACACTGGTGAAAAACCTTACAAATGTGACATATGTCAGAAGAGTTTTAGTCTAAGTAGGACTTTAAAAACTCATGTTCTTGTACACACTGGTGAAAAGCCTTACAAATGCGAGATATGTCAGAAGAGTTTTAATCAAAGTAGTACTTTAAAAACTCATGTTCTTGTACACACTGGTGAAAAACCCTACAAATGTGACATATGTCAGAAGAGTTTTAATCAAAGTAGTCATTTTAAAACGTCATGGTCTTGTACACACTGGTAGTAAGCCTTACAAATGTGAAATATGTCAGAAGAGTTTTAGTCGCAGCATTCATTTAAAAACTCATTTTTTAATACACACTGGTAAAAAACCTTAAATCAAATCTTTAATTTCAATTCAACTAGGCCAATTACAGCTTGGCCTTTAAAATCTATTCTTGATTCGCTGACAACGTTTAAAATCTTTGATATGGTAGATCTTAACAAAGAACAGTAGATGTTAGATTTATTATTGTAACATATGAATCTTTACAAAAAAACTAATATAACTATTAAAAATGTAACTAATTTCCAACAAAGTCGGTGACAAAAAGTCAACTCAAAATCAAATGGAAATTATGTCACCGACTTTCAAACTGGCCGAAAGTTTTTTGTAGGGTAAATTCGAACTTTTTTCAAATGGTAAAAAGTTGTGTTTGAAGTCGGTTACATTTTATTTCAATTTAACTTTTTATTTCGGAATAAAAATTTTAGTTTCACTATTCAACCCAAATTATAGTCAAATACTGATTTTCTTACAAGTGCACTGAAAATTTTGAAATTCTTAGCACCGCTTATAACAATGCCCATGTATTGTATGTACACATTACACAATGAGCTAAAAACATTTTTTTAAACTACTGGGGTTCAATGCGTTTAAATCTTCCGGCAGTACTTTTTTAAGATACTACCTAAAAAATTAAACCTTGAGCGAGGGTTCGTTGAACGGAGCCATAAGTTTCTGTCAATGTTAGTCGCTGTCAAACTTTTAATTTTGACAGCTCAGTTAACATGAAACAAATAATCACATTTGCAAGTGGTGTATTTTGTCATATTAATTAGAATCCATAATCCAAAACTAAAATCCAAATGAATTTTTTAACTGTATAAAAATGTAACTTTTCTTTCGAAATCGGTGACAAAAAGTCGGTAAATGAGCAATAAAAAACTAGGCCAATTAAGCATTTGTCACCTTTTGTTTCGCTGATTTTGCGTTCTTGGAAACAAATAACGCAGTTTTGTTGATTTATTAGGTTAAAAAAAATGTAACTGTTAAAAATGTAACTTTTCTTTTCGGTGTCAATGTAAAAAAAAAGCGAAACAAAGTTTTTTGTAGGTCGGTTACATTTTTTTTTAAGTTTTTATTTGATCTTTTTAGTTTCACTATTCAACCCAAATTATTGTTAAATACATGATTTTCTTACAAGTGCACTAAAATTTTGTAATTCGTAGCACCGCTTATAACAACGCCCATGTATGTATGTACACATTACACAATGAGCTAAAAACAAAACTACTGCACCAAACTAAATAAAAGTTTGGGACCAAATGGCAGATATACTGTATCGAAAAAGAAAGAATCCTCGAAATCGGACCAGAAACTTCGGAGTAATCGGTTTAGACAAAGTTGAAAACTTCTTAAGTTTTTGTTGATTTCTCAAATAGTGCTGGTCCAATTATGTTTAAAATGTTATGGGACCATTCCGGAAGTATACCCTATCCAACAAAAGTTATGTCCGAACAAACATAAAAAAATTAACCTCCTCCTTTTGGAAGTCGGTTAAAAACTAACGTAATAAGTGAAAAAAAAAATCGTTCAAAGTGCTGGTAGCTAGAGCACAGTGGCAACTTCCGGTTTTCTAATCTTATTTGCCAAGCTGTACAGTCACTTGAATTGTCAAAGACAAAATAAAACTAAGTAGCACAAAAATAGTTATGGTGCTACAGTCCCAGTCAAAATACGTAAAAACTGTGTAAGTACCGTAGGTGCTCATTCCAAAGTGTAGATCTCTATGGAGAAGAAAGAGCAGAAAACTTCATGGACACTCTTTTTCAATCGCCAAAATGTTAACTGAACTTTTGTGTTACATCATTCATCATCAGATAGTACATTATGTGAGGACGATGTGGCAAGTTATTAGTGTCCATAGTAAATACAAAATAAAAATTTAAAAAATATAATTATTAGTAATTATAATTGACCGTGGCAGCTAAGAGATGACCAGTCCCAAGTGACAGCGCGAGTTCGCTAACATGACATATATCAGTACCATTCAATTCAGCTCAACCATTTTGAAGGGAACTAAATTATCCGACACACACGCCACCATCAGCAAGACTTGAGTGAGCATGACATACTCTCAACCGCCAGAGTCATTCAGGATTTCTAGTGAAAGATGTCTCTATGATGTAGATAGGCTATGTCGCTATATTTAATACAAGATAGATACACTATACATATAGCGTGATCTTTTAAACCTCAAATGCCCGAATTAATTTAATTGAAAAAAATAACTTAATATTTTATAGGTTTTTTAATCATAAAATCAAGTTCATGCATTTTTTATTTTTACGTGGCAGAGTCATCAAATGATTCCTCCAACCCCCGGCAGGGTGGGAGGGACTGTCAGACTTGCACTGACTAAAATCCACGGTGTCCTTCGGTAGCCCTTTGTGTGCCGGAGTCGCGGTATACGTATGTCCCGCAACCCCGCCAGGACTGTGGCCCTCTATAGGGGGGCCCCGTCATTGTGCTGACGTCTACCACTGCGTCTCGGGTGGAGGGAGGACGGTATCCTCTCCCTCAAGCGGCCGGCCTCCTCCTTCGCGAGCATGACTGCTTCGCAGAATTAGGCGACCGCCTCCCACTCCATCTCGCCTCGCAGCATTGCCGCAACCAATGCCGGGCGCGAGAGCTCTCCGCCTATCGCCACAGTGAGGACACGGCGGTGCTCCGCCCAAGCTGGGCATTTGCACCTTATTCTCCACCGTGTCCGGGCGATCCTCGCAGTGGTGACACCCGGGCGTTTCCTCCTTTTTTATCATGCACAGGTACCTCCCGAAGCTGCCATGTCCGGTGAGGACCTGTGTCATGCGGTAGGTGAGGACGCCGTGGGACCTATCCAGCCACTCCTCAAAGAGGGGTCTTACAGCCGCGATTGCGGCTAGCCCGAAGTTGATGCATTTTTGGGACATTATGCAAAATAGACTAAAAAATTGCTTTTATAATTTAACTGTGGAATAAATTAAAACAATCGTTTCCTTTCTTTGCACAAAGGAATTCATTGCACTCAGCTACAGCTTACAGCCAGGTCTCTTGCATCTCTTGCGTTGGTCGGTTTTAATTTGACCAAGGGTTTTTTGAATCGTGGTAAAATTATCAAATGTGTCCTCCCACCCAGGGCAGGGCCTGTCAGACTCGTGATGACTAAAATCCACGGTGTCCTTCAATAGCCCTTTTAAGTTCCAAGGTCACGGTAATTCGGTATGTCCAGCGACCTGGCCGCGTATTTCCAAAGCCTATACTATTTCAGTCACGAGTCGGACCGTAATCGATTAGCTTTTGTTTGTGCATATTTCTCAACAAAACCTAATCTATCTCAGTAAAAAACCTGACTCAAATAGATTAGCTTTTGGAATTGATATTTTCAATGAAAATGCACGGACAAAATCTATACCATTTTAGTCACGCACGAGCCAAACTCTAAAAAAAAAAAACAGGTTTTGTTTATACATGTCGCAGTGAAATGAGGAAATCAGGGATTTCACGAAATCCAATTATCAAGGAAAGTATCTAGTGATAATTATGACAAAAAATACTAATATAAAGTCAGAGATCATGTAATTTCACTAAACTAAGTAAAATGTTAGAAAACGTCGACGAAGCACCGCTTCGCGGTGCTCCTACTTCTGGGTGGTTTAAAAAAAAATAACCACGAAGGGGATGGCGGGGTCTTTCAGACCCCGCCATCCCCTTCTAACCTAACCTGTCCGAGTCGGGGTGCCCACAGTCGTATTTACGATAATCAAGTAGTACTATAAAATTTAAGAAAAGTTAAATTCCGAGGTAAATTTACTCATATAGCTAGTGAGCCTCTACTCGACAAGGTTTTGTTCGTACGTAATGTTTTAAAATAACTCGCCAAAAGTCTAGCTATTCGAGTGATATGAATTATATAGAACTAGGTTTTGTCCGTGCATTTTCATTGAAAATATCAATTCCAAAAGCTAATCTATTTGAGTCAGGTTTTTTACTGAGATAGATTAGGTTTTGTTGAGAAATATGCACAAACAAAAGCTAATCGATTACAGTTTGACTCGTGACTGAAATGGTATAGGCTTTGGAAATAGGCGACCTGGCCAAGGGTTTGACCACCGTCTAACATTCGGTTTGACCACCGTCTAACATTCGGTTAGACAATCTTGTCTAACCGAATGTTAGACGGCGGAAGAACCTGGCACCCTTTCTTTCTTTTTGCATCTGTGGTATCATTGATGCTGCTGTTGCTAGGACGTCCTCTTGTTGGCTGGGTCGTAATACCATAGGTACGTACCATAAGACATCAGCCAGCTCTGACCTGAATTCTGACAGATTTTTGACTACTGTTATCGTTGAAGTGAAGTACTCTTCTTATTTTTCCTTTATTGACAGGCATCGCTTTTGTATTTGCTTCAAACCCGTGCTTGTTAGCCCTGCAACCACGAACACTTGGATAGTGGTAGACACTCATATTATAAATCGAGGTTTCCAGATATTTTCACAGTTCGCCTGATGTTATGACGTCAGGTCTTTCGGGTTTCTTTTGTATAGCATAATTATTTGGCTCAGTAACAATTTGTGAAAGATTCTTCAGTAAAAAAAGTAGGAAAAAAATTGGAAAGGTGTCTGAAGGTTCATCAAACTTTCAGGGTATTTTTGGGTAGTTCTTCGAAATTTGATTCTTTGACTGATTCATATGGTCAAATTTTAATTTCACTTTCAGCTCAGTAACACATGCTCATATGAAAACAGATATTCCAAATAACATTTATTTGTTTGAGGGACTCCTTTTTACAAAGTAGTTTTTGAGATATCGACGTTTAAAAATTTTGTGCCCAGATGAATCAGATTTTTTTACAGAACAGAAATAAAAATGGGTTTTGTATTAAGAAAATAATCATAATATTATAACAACAATAATATTTTTTTTAAAACAATTAATTTATTAACAATGATCATATTATCAAGGAAAAAATCTGGTCCATTCAACAATAAATTCTTGTTTTTAAACTAACAATTACAGAAATAAATACTTGCAGAAAAGCGAGAATTTTGTTATAAATAGGTACTAGATAGTTATTTTAATGATACGTTATAATATTATCTCTGTTTACTTTTGTTTTTCTCTCTATTTTTTCAAATATAATTCTTTCATTTCTAATTTCCACGCAGCATACTTGCCTGGAACTTTTCTTATTTTCCATCTTATAAGGATGAAAAATTCGTACGTTTTGTGAGTCTCTTTTTCTCATAGATATATTTTGTTCCGTCTTTTCTACTATTGATAGTGGCATTGTTGTAAACAGCAATATAAAATAAAATAGATAGAGTTTGACTTATTAATGAATAAAAACCGAAGAATAATGTCAAAATTATGTCACACACACTCTACTGACATGAAAAAGTAAAATAACGTAACAAAAGTGCTCCTTTCTGGCTGGAAAAGAGGAAAACTAATTTATTTTCAGATTCATATGGGTTTTTGAACATATAAATCAGGCACAGATGAATCATGATTTTGCCATCATGCTTAACTCATCATTCATACAGACTTCAGTATTATCATTTTTCTACACGAATCTGTAACCCAAAAGCATCACACGAAACTCAGATTAAAGTCTTAAAACAGCAAAATAAATTAATAAATTAGGCATTGTAATCAGCAAGGTACCTAAACCAAGCACAGATGAATCAGACATTTACCTCTGTTTCACCAGGTTCTAAGCCAACCAGCCTCATGTTCTAGCACGTTCGTTGTACGACAGGTTTCCCCCCACGTGGGATCCCAGACTCTTATCATTATTCCTCGACCTAGTACAGTCAAGCAAAGCTTACTCCACATGGATCAGTATTATACGCCGGACACTTCTTATTTACTTAATTAAAATTACACTAACGTAGTTATATCTAATATGTATTTTTTTTGTAAGAGGTCAATTAATTACCTTTCGATATAACTATAATTTATATTGATGTATCAAAAGGAAAATGCGACATCGACCATTTTGTTCCGGAAAATGGGAAACGGACGCCCTATATGAATCAGGAGAACAGACTTCAAATTTTTTTATTTTGTATTTAGATAGCTACTATTAAAAAAATAGAATTTGTCCCAGGTAGAGCTAAAGCTAAACTGTACAGAAAAAAATATTACATGCCGTTTGGTTAGTTGGTTACAGAAATATACCCACAGACATCGAAAATTTTGTCTCTGAAGAACTACCCTTTTCAGTTCCTGTTTCATTTTCGTTAAATGGCAGAGGGTGGTTTTTACCCACTTCAAAAAAAAGGAGGTTATCAATTCGACCCGTATGTAATGTAACATTATCAGAACTGCCCAGTTTTCGTATATGTTAGTCTATATCAGCGTCTGAACAAATGTACCAAATTTCATAAGTGTATGTATGTATGTTTTTATTAGTGACCGACCGAAATTTCGGTTTCGGTTTCGGTTTCGGCCGGTTTCGGCCAAAAAATCTAGTTTCGGCCTTAGTTTCGGTTTCGGCCAAAATATAGCCGTAACTTTCGGCCCTGCCGAAACTGAAGTGTTCGTGCATTTTCGTGCGACGTCAAGGCAGTGACTGTATTTGAAACATAAATTAACGGTTTCTTCTTTGAAATAATGCTATTTTTTTTAACTCATTAATTTCGTATTTCTGAATAAAGGACGATTGTTGAGACTACAAATCGAAAGAAAGTTGAAGAACGTAGCAAAAAAGCAATTTCTTAAAAATCAGCAATGACCATAAGTTTTTTTTACGGCTCGTTGTGTTCCACGGGAGCCTCAAAGAGTGTCAGCATTATAACCACAGTATAAATATCTACAGTAGTGGATCTCGGCCGCATGATAGAAATAAATACCTACAGCCGCGCGGTACGTAAACATGCGCTAGGGCTGTTCGATCCGTCGCCCGTCTCCAGCATTTTAATTAAATTTGCCTACTTTCTGTATCTATTTAGTTTTGTGATTGTAAATATACTTTTCTTATATCAGTAAACAAATAAAATACTTTGTATATTGAATAGGAAGGATTTTAACACAAGCGTAAGTACCTACCGTATCATGATTCATTCAGAACTGCCTATAACTTACCTATTTCATTCGTTTCAGTAACTTTCCTTTAGTATATTCACTGTATTTATTAATCCAAATACCCTTTTTTTCGTGAGTTAATAGAAAATATTTATCCGTTAAAAAGTCACAAATTAAGTACCTACCTGCCAGCTACTAGTACTTAAGTAAAATTATTTTATAGTCAGTACTTTTCAGAGTTTACAGATATTAAAAAAAAACTTATGACTGGATACGTTATTGACGAATTCATACACCCAAAAACAGCACAATATTTCCTACTCGTCATATTAAATTATGTCCATGAACTGATTTTGTTGAAAAAAAACAACACACCGTCCGTTCATCACTACGGTACGGCCGTGACTGTCAGCGCACCGAGCGCGCCCCGACATCGAGGCACGTAGGTATAGCCCGCGTTTCGTCCGTTTGTATGAAGATCAAATACTGTAGATATTATTACCGTGTTATAACGGAGCCCCTCCTGGGGGCTAAAGCCTGCTGGGGTCGCGGGACTAACGAGTTACCCGGAACGTAAAGGACTATTGAAGGACATCGTGGATTTTAGTCAGTACGAGTCGTGACCGTCTCTCCCGCCCTGCCCAGTATGGGAGGGAGGACTCATTTGATGATTTTACCACTATAAAAAATATGTCCATAAGTTTTCCGTATTATCATTACTTTCCAGAATTTGATCCTTATTAGCAACACTATCGAATGGTGTAATAATACAGGCTGTGTTTTTTTTTCCAAAATCTCTGGTTTCGAATACTTCCCAGGATTTTTGATTTTTTTTTAAATCCTATGATGCAGTTTTAGTTTTCGTCAAAATCGGTCTTCAGTCATCCTGTATATACACTTTTTCTTGTGTTAAAAAATGTTAAAAAAATTTTAGAAAATAATCGAAATTTTAAATGTGTTAAAAAGTTTCGGTTTCGGTTTCGGTTTCGGCCGAAACTGAGAGCAAGGCCGAAAGTTCGGTTTCGGTTTCGGTTTCGGCTGAAAAATCAGTTTCGGTCGGACACTAGTTTTTATGTTTGTGCACGCATATCTCCGGAACTACGAGTCCGATTTAAGTAATTCTTTTTTTGTTGTACTAAGTATTGTTCAACTTAGGGTACACTGCCTTGAGTTTCATCAAAATCGGTACAGTAGTTTTAGAGATATGGATTTTTTCGTTGTGACGAATTACAAGATTAGTGCACATCATGTAAGAAAACTTTGTATTTTATTTAAACTAAAAAATATTTAAAAAAAAAGAGTACCGACTTCAAAAATGAATACAACAAAAAAGTTTAAAATAACCTTTCTTTCGGAAGTCGGTGGCAATAGTCAATGAAATAATAAAAATTAAAGCCACCGAGTTCCGAAAGAAAGGTTATTTTAAACTTTTTTGTATTTGTTTTTGAAGTCGGTACTTTTTTTTCCATTTCAACCTCTGAATGTCTAAAGAATGTATGTACATACCTTCCCGGTGCATCATTATTAATATATTATTATTAATTTATTTTATGGAAAAAAAATGAATAAATAATGAGATTAAATACATAATTAAATTAGTTTTATTCATAAATCATCGGCTCAGAAGTCATTAACATTAACTTGAATGTATCATTTTGAGAAATAACATTTTGCGAATGTGGCATCGTGCGCCCAACTCTCTACTTAGTCTGTGCGTGCGCCTAATCCTTTTTACGGACGGCATCCACTATTACAATAGGAGAATCGGGAATAGTTTCTTCGTTATTATCATTAGATATATCCTCACCATCGTCATCGTCATTTTCCAAAACATCTAATACATCTTGTTGGATGAGATAATCATCAAGTTCGTCAACGTCCCAATCAAAAACGTCTTCGGAAATGGTGCCATCTTCTAGCTGGCACGACCCCGATCTCTGTCATTATTTTCTGCCATGTCTAGAACAAAATAACCAACCGCATGCATACCGCATCAAAGCAAAATAAATAGAATCACACACTGTATAATTTTAAATAACAGTAGTAAAGTTCGACCGTTCAGAGAATGCTGACACCTATCAGTTAGTACATGTATTTGTCATAAAATTATAACATTTATTGATTACTAGCTGACCCGTGCCCACTTGTTGGGCATTAATATTTTAACTTGTGATGAAATTATGAGTGTGCGCAAAAAAATATAGTTTTTATAAAAAAATAATAAGAAATAATATAACTTTCGTCTATTTTTTTTTTCCTTACTAAAATACTATATTTTTTGAATAGTACTATATTTTTAATGGCTTTTTCAAAAAAATACTATATTCAGACAAAAAAATGTTGGCAACCCTAGGCCCGGCTTGATAAAAATTGAGATATTTCGGCTAATATGCATGATATCTTTATAATTTATAGCCTATAGCACTCACGGATAATGTAGCTTTCTACCAATGAAACAATTTTTAAAAATCGGTTCATTATTTCCGGAGATTACCCCCTACATACAAACTTGGCAACTGGTCACATGAATGTGTAGGAGACTACGCGAAGGTTCGCGCACATAAAACCGACACAGCTTGGAAAAGCACCTGTCGTCCTACACATGTGGGTTCGCGTATTCGCAAGAATGTGAGTGGCCGGCTTAGCATCAATAAATCGTTTTTTTTTTTCAGAAAATTCCTTTGATTTGACAGTTCTTTGGGACCAAACTGTCACTTATCACTTTGACACTTGCCTTCCCCATTTAATATTTTATTTTAGTGTTTTTAAAACAAATTCAATAAATTAGCTAACAATATGAAAGTAGAAAAGCTGCAAATGTGTAGAATATGTTTAGTGGAAGATGTTCGTATGTTTATGGTTACCAATTTGGAACTGCAACTACTTTTTGAGAAGCTTACTAGAATTCCTGTAAGTACATGATCTTTATTTATTTTATAATTCAAACACGAGTACTTTGTTACTGTGAAGCAAACAAGAAGAATGAAGTTTTGAAAAGAGAGAAGCATCCTCTGTGCAAGATTTATAACCATTTATAACCAAACAAAATGTAAAGTTCGTCATTTTCATAATAACAAATATCTGGTTGACCGAGCTTCGCTCGGTTTTTAAAATGTCTATATCTTGGGAACCGAGCTTTTCTCGAATGTGTCCGTCAGCCCAGCAAGAAAATGTCTTTTACAAGGAATTGAGTTTTGCCATTAATTAGAGCGTAATAAGCTGTAAATGTGCGTCACATTAAAAAAATTGTGCGTGCCATGTTTTAGGAATAAATTCGAAAAAACGATTCCTGCTGGGATAACGTTTTTCCAGCAAGAAAATTTTGAACGAGTGACCGGAGCCAAAAAAAAAGTATATCGGCATGTAGCTTAAATTAGTGCATAAAAGTGCGCTGAAAATAAAATTAGTGCGGCTTAAGGCTTCGTAGATATTTCATTTCCTGCTGGGCTGACGTTTTGCAAAATCTGGTTTTTTAGGAAACAATGATTGTGCGCCCGTAAAAAAAACGCAAGTTCGTAGATCGTAATTTGTGCTTTATTTGTGAAATAATAGATTTTCAAAAACATCTATCGTTTCGAAGTAATCATAAATTTATGAAAAACCTAAAAATTATGTTATCGCTTAAATGAACAAACAAATAAACGTGCTGTTAACTTAGTTCGGTTTTGCTTGCTGTTTTTAACGCCCACCAAAAGTTTAAAGGCAAAGAGCACACACGTTTTTGAATAATACCCCTTTAAGTTAAACTGAAAATGCTTAAGCTTTGACGCGAAAGTGCAAGAAATAGAACCAACCCAAGATAATTATTTATGGACCAAAAATTAGAGCGTTTAATTAAGTATACATTCCGTAAATTTCAGCTTCAAGCATCTCTTATTTTAGCAGATATAAATCAAGAACCAAAACTTTTTCTACATTACTGGTTATCCGACCAAATGCGAATGACATCAAAAAGGCGACGGTTTCATACATACCGATGACCTTCTATAAATTACAGTGTTATATGAAACTATTATGTGTACAGTTGCGTCCATCACGTTATTGGCTGTAGTTTTATTATTCTTGTTTTATCGTGTTAATGATTCCTTTTAACCCTTAATTCGGCAAGAGCAAAAATTTGCGAAATTTTGATTTTTTTGTTTATATTTATTATCTTTAGATATTCCTAAAACCAGGAAAAATAATGAAAAAAATCTAGTATATCTAGATTTTCAGTAAATGCATGTCCAGTATACTGGACATTGCCAGGTTCCCTGAAAAGTAACAAAAAATATTGATGTCCAGTATAGTTCCCACTGTCGAATTAAGGGTATGTTTTTTAATTTTATAGAAACTCTTTTTTGTGCAAATATGCTGTTTTATGTATAATATTCGATGCGTTTTGGCTTACAAAGTCATGCGTAATCTGTCCTAAAGTAAAGAAGTGTCGGGAAGGCTCAACTTTGAAAAATGATCCCTCTTTGCAACGGTTTTTTTTCGTTAGGAATGTTAAAGAAGGCAAAAAGGCTGCTCATTTCAGGAAAACATGGATCTGTCTTTGAGTCCTGTTCTTCTCTAGCGTATTCATGTAGGAAGCTTGACAGTAGTAAGGGGAGAAGCGACTTTGGGCTTCACACAATTTCGGAAATTATATCGTATCAAGATCATATGAGGAGTCGTTATCTAAGATTCAGTATGCCCTTCGATCCAGTGGAAGGTGGTCCGTTGAGGACAGGGTTTTAGGATAATATTGCTGTTAGTTTCTTTGCTTTTTAGAGCTTTGAAATGGCTGTGCCCTCAAATAGAAAACCGCACACCATAGTATTGCATTCACAGTTTCCTGACAGTTGTTGAGGCTGCTGTAAGGGCAACTCACCCTCACTGGAAGGTCGAGATGTGAGCAGGTAACAGTAGATATGTCTAAGAAGCTGTTTCGGGCAAGATAATGTACACCAGCTCTAAATCATATTGGTTTTTGAGAGTCCTGTGTAGGTGCGTACTAAGTTCATTATTTATTGGTTCAATTTCTGCCCCCTTTTGTTTTGTATCGTAATTTTTATGGAAAATTACTCTTTTTGGTATCCGCTTATAGCAAGCAACCAATAAGTGGCAGAATCTCTATCGGCTGATTCAGTATACAGGTGTAAGTTTTGAATAATGGGTCTAGGTGCATAAGTATGATAGGAGTTTATTTTGCTTCCTGATAAGAGAACAGGTCAATAGGTATTATTTGAAGTATTTTTAGTATTGCTGCAGTTTGCATAGAGTAATGCAGCCATTTTTTGCAGGAAAAACAAGTTTTTAGAACCCATGGAGTCATAAAACTGTCTTCAAGAGTGCCATCCCTTGTTCACGCGAGCTTATTTGCCATTTATTTTGAGATTTGTTGAATTTTTTTGAATACTTTTAAGTTATGTTAATTTGAGTTATCAAGAAATTAAGAGTCACACACATAAAATGGACGTAATTACATAATATCATATTGAAATGAAATGTCCGTATCATTGGCAATGTCCAGAATACTGGACATTACTAAACTATACTAAATTACTGCAAACCTGGCAATGGGAAGTATACTGGACATGCAAGTTTTACAAAGAATGCTGCAAAATCTATGAAACATACAATGCTTGCAGTGTGTGTATACGTTTGTATATACCATCTAAAACGTATAAGTAAAAAATAATTGTCTATTTTAGAACAAAAAAATAGGGTAATTCTATAATTATCAAGAGCGGGTAAACGCCGTTCGCCCTGCCTAACATTGCGGAGACTACTGTCTGACCGGGTGCAGGTGTCCATTGACAGTTATTTTTTGGGTAATAATACAGTACATAAGCAACATATCTGATATAAAAAAAACTTAAATTTATTTAAAATAATTGCATCACATTTTTTCAAAGTCGATGTCCAGTATACTTCCCCGTGCCGAATTAAGGGTTAATTAAACGAGCTTTGATCAAATTAGGTTAGGTACTTGAAAATCATATTGTTCTGAAATGAAAAAACCATAACTTTTGTAATTTCTAAAAGCACAGGTCTGTCCTGAAGTCATACGGAGAATACGTATAAAATGCATAATGAAAACAATATTTTTAGTATAACTTCTAATCTAAATCCCTTACGAAGTAGAATAGAGAGAAAAACATTTATCACTCATTAAATACATAGATAGATACTGACGAAATAATTATATTTCCCGCGTCTAGAACGCGGGAAATATTATTTCGTTCCACTTTTTTTTTGCGCTTTGCTTTCTCCAGGTTGAAGTAGGAGCAAAGGTATAAAGTCGCTAAACAGACTAATATGCAAAACGTTTTTTTTTAATATTTTTGAATTTAGAACACAAATAAAAGTTAATATCTCAAATAATAATGT
The DNA here is from genome assembly GCA_036375495.1 of Agrotis segetum. Classification (NCBI taxonomy): domain Eukaryota; kingdom Metazoa; phylum Arthropoda; class Insecta; order Lepidoptera; family Noctuidae; genus Agrotis; species Agrotis segetum. The sequence goes on from JAQSVV010000142.1 coordinate 4,505,247, forward strand.
TTACATATGTTATATCATTTACAAGTTAATAATATTCAGATAATTTCTAAGTCATAAAAACGCGTAGATCAATGCCGAAATTAAAAAAAGAAAAACAATCACCGCCAATCAGAGAGGACTGTTTTTGTTAATAAAATGCACGGAACAAATTTGGATTTAGTGTAGAGAGACATATCTGTGTTTATTTTCGCACACGTAGAGATAGATTAATAAACAATATAAGTGTGAAATGAGCCATTTATTGAATAGTATTAAAAAAATAGATAGTGTTAGTTACCTACCAAATTTTTAACCCAAGAACAACTGGACCAATTTTATTGATTTTTGTTACATTATTGATTTTGTCTTCGACCAGAATAGGAGAATAAGTATTTTAGATACTCAGATCAAAGAAATAGGCAGATAGAACGCTCAGAACACGCGAGTGTGTCCACCAAAGTTAGTACAAAATCAAATGAATTACATTCTATAATGTTTCTTTGTTTTTGAGAACAATTTTACAATGGTTAAAGACACGAGATAACAACTTGGGTGGACACACTCGCGTGTTCTGAGCGCTCTATCTGCCTATTTCTTTGATCTGAGTTAAAATATCTGAAAATAAATCAAGGGATAATAATATGATTCTCAGTGAAGTTGGTTTTCATCTTCCGTAATTTACTGGATGGTGTTGGTAGGGTAGGTAATGTAGCCTGTTGAGCGCACAAACGGTAGGGTAGGATAGGGTGGTTAGGGTATTTTCAGTATTTTGTGTAGGTTCTGCTGTAAGTATGTCATTACTTTCCTGAATTTGATCCTCATACATAGCGATACTAACGTGGTGTTATAAGGAAAAAAAAAAACCTATTTTATAACATCAATAATTTCGCATATGGTTTTTGTCCCTAAATCAAGGAAACCAATCCTGGCCAGGAATATCTATTTTTCAAAGAGCCATATTGATGCAGTTTGCAGGCCGAAACAGCGCGCGGGGCGCCCTCCCGCGCTTTTACTCGTCGGCAGTGTGTTGTGCTAGGCGTGATTTCTATAATAAATAGAGATACTACATACAATGGTTAAATCTGCCATCTCGCGCTACGCGATGAGGCGTGGTGCAGTGGGTGGAGCGCCATAGGATTTTTTCATTCAGTATTTCTCATAGTTTCGGATTTGATCATCGACACCCAGTTTGAAAATTCAACCTGTATATTTATGAAATACATAATTTATGTTGTTCTGATAAAAAAAATATTCAAATACATCCTCACTTCCTCAGGCACTGGGTGGAACGGAAGAAATTGATTTAGGTACTCAAAAAACAACCTGTTTTCTCAGTTTGCGAATTCAGGAAAACAAATCACATGTCAAGTTTCAAAAGCATGACAGGATAAAAGCTGTTCCCAAATAAAAGTCTTTAATGAATTAGAACTTTTTATACCTACATAGTATGATCTTAACAAAAAAAAAAAAAACGAACTATACGTGTTTATTAATTTTCGTTAAGCAATAAAATATCCGCAGCACCGCACCTTTTTCTTAATATGTATATCAAACAAAATAAAATAAAAAATACTATATTAGTACCCTAAAACTTTTATCCATTACCCTAACACTTTTATTCCTAAGTGTACTCAGGCATAAAATGTATGAAAGAAAATTTAAGAAGGTCATCGGTATGTATGAAACCGTCGCCTTTTTGATGTCATTCGCATTTGGTCGGATAACCAGTAATGTAGAAAAAGTTTTGGTTCTTGATTTATATCTGCTAAAATAAGAGATGCTTGAAGCTGAAATTTACGGAATGTATACTTAATTAAACGCTCTAATTTTTGGTCCATAAATAATTATCTTGGGTTGGTTCTATTTCTTGCACTTTCGCGTCAAAGCTTAAGCATTTTCAGTTTAACTTAAAGGGGTATTATTCAAAAACGTGTGTGCTCTTTGCCTTTAAACTTTTGGTGGGCGTTAAAAACAGCAAGCAAAACCGAACTAAGTTAACAGCACGTTTATTTGTTTGTTCATTTAAGCGATAACATAATTTTTAGGTTTTTCATAAATTTATGATTACTTCGAAACGATAGATGTTTTTGAAAATCTATTATTTCACAAATAACGCACAAATTACGATCTACGAACTTGCGTTTTTTCTACGGGCGCACAATCATTGTTTCCTAAAAAACCAGATTTTGCAAAACGTCAGCCCAGCAGGAAATGAAATATCTACGAAGCCTTAAGCCGCACAAATTTTATTTTCAGCGCACTTTTATGCACTAATTTAAGCTACATGCCGATATACTTTTTTTTTGGCTCCGGTCACTCGTTCAAATTTCTTGCTGGAAAAACGTTATCCCAGCAGGAATCGTTTTTTCGAATTTATTCCTAAAACATGGCACGCACAATTTTTTTAATGTGACGCACATTTACAGCTTATTACGCTCTAATTAATGGCAAAACTCAATTCCTTGTAAAAGACATTTTCTTGCTGGGCTGACGGACACAATAAAACGATTTATACGCCCTATGCAACAACTTATTTTTTTTTCTCGTGTTGCTTGTTCGGTTCCTGGTTCAACCATGTAGGTAATTATTTAAAAATCTATGAATGCAGTCTAAATTGTTTAAAAATTAAATAATGTCTTCTTTCAGTAAAATATTCTATCTACAATATTTAAGGTACTTTCCCCCCATGTACGCCCTGTATATGGTGATTTCTCATGTAGCTGTCAAAAGTAAAGTAAAAGTTTAGACATGTTGTAGTGACTACAATCATGACATGAGTAAACATCTTATAAAACTGTTTACAGACAAAATCAAGAATAAACCAAGATGAGAGGGAGTTTTTCAATGGCTTTATTATTACTCCAACAGTGCATGTTACCTGTGTACTTGATGAATGTCAATCAGAAAACGATAATATCAAAGAAGCATTGCAACATGATTGTGAACAAGACAATAAGAGTACTGAACCCGACGAGGATCATCATGATATCATGGTAGAATTACAAGATGATTGTGAACAAGACAATGAGAGTACTGAACCAGAGCAGGAACATTGTGATATCATAAAAGAATTACTAGTTGATTGGGAGGAAGAGAATGAGAGTATTGAGCCAGAGCAGGAACATCATGATATCAAAAAAGAATTACGAGATTATTGTGAACAAGACATTGAGAGTACTGAACCTGAGGAGGAACATCATGATATCAAAGAAGAATTACAAGATGATTGTGAACAAGACAATGAGAGTACTGAACCCGAGGAGGAATATCATGATAATAAAGAAGAATTACTAGATGATTGTGAACAAGACAATGAGAGTACTGAACCCGAGGAGGAATATCATGATATTAAAGAAGAATTACTAGATCATTGTGATCAAGATAATGAGAGTACTGAATCCAAGGAGGAACATCATGATATAAAAAAAGAATTAATATTTGATTGGGAGGAAGAGAATGAGAGTATTGAACCAGAGCAGGAACTTAAAAGTGGTATGTATCTTGTATTCAATCATTTTTATTGAAACTTTATTTAGCCAAAAGTCAACTTAGATATAAAATGTCTGCCACTGAGAATTTAAGCCAAAAACACAGAAGAAAAATTAACCCCGTCGTTTGATACCTACGTAAAGCCTCCGCTTATCTTTGATGGTGCCGTCATTCCGTTCAGCTCTGATGTCAAGGATTTGGGTTTACATGTTGACACTTGCCTTGATTGGCGTAAGCAGGTCGCGATTGTGAGCAAAAAAGTCACTGGAACGCTGCGGTCCCTTTATCGGTTGAAGAATATTCTCCCATCTCATGTAAAGGTAATGCTCGTTCAATCCCTTATCTTCCCCATAATTGATTATGGTGATGTGTGTTAATTATGACCTGAATGCAGATTTACTCAATAAACTTGACCGACTTCTGAATAACTGCATTCGATTCGTCTTTAATCTCCGAAAATATGATCACGTCTCCGAATACCGGTCACTTTTAAAGTGGCTGCCCATTCGAGAGCGTAGAGCGTTAAGGGCCTTGACTACCTTGTTTTCTCTTCTTCACAAACCCACTTCTCCATCCTATCTGACTTCTCACTTCCAATACTTATGTTCTGCACATGACAAAAACCTTCGATCTTGTAATAATCGTCTTCTACGATGTCCCTCTCACCGTTCTGGATTTCTTAAATCTTCTTTCCCAATCCAGGCAGTTTTCTTATGGAATGCGCTTCCTCAGAATATCAGGACGGTATCCAGTCGGTTCACATTCAAGTTGAAAGCTCGTGAATATGTTACTAAGAAGCTGGCAGATTCATCTCAAAGTTAACTGGTTGTTAGTTTCCACATACTGTGTATGTAAGTATGTATTATGTATGTATGTATTGTATGTATGTTTATATTGTATATGTGTAGTAATTTATAATTATATTCATTTTCCTATTAATTAATTGTCTAGTTTGTTGCACCTACTTTGTCTTGTCTCTGCATCACCCTAAGGTAGACTGGAAGATAATGCCCAAGGCATTAAGTCCGCCGTTGTACACGTTTTTTGTAACTTGTGCATAAAGTGTAAATAAATAAAATAAAACAAGTGAACATCTCCAAGTAAAACATTTAAATGTGTGTGTAACGCTCACTCACACATTTATAAAAAGTAGCTTCATGAAAAACGTTATGTTTTGTTTGGAACATGGAATCTGTACATTTTTAGGGTTCCGGGCGTGACCCCGCTGCCTCGAGAAGTCGAGGTGCGGCGGGAAGAGCTCCGGCGCGATCTCAGGGCAGTATGGAAGGAACAACTGTCGCGACCGACGGCCGGGCACGCCGCAATTGCGGCGGTAAAACCCCTCTTTGAGGAGTGGCTGGAAAGAAGTCATGGCGTCCTTACCTTCCGCCTGACGCAGGTCCTCAACGGGCACGGGTGCTTCGGGAGGTACCTGTGTCTAATGCGGAAGGAGGAAACGTCTGGGTGTCACCACTGCGAAGATCGCCCGGAGGACACGGTGGAGCATACGGTGCAGGACTGCCCAGCTTGGGCAGTGCACCGACGTGTCCTCACGGCTGCGATAGGCGGAGACCTCTCGCGCCCGGCATTGGTTGCGGCCATGCTGCGGGGCGAGACGGAGTGGGAAGCGGTCGCCTCCTTCTGCGAAGCAGTAATGCTCGCGAAGGAGGAGGCGCGCCGCGAGCGAGAGAGGACAGAGTTCTCCCTCCGCCCCAACCGCGGTGTAGGACGCCCACGGCGATGGACGTCGCGCGACGATCTCCGGCCACCGTAGGCGCGGGCATGCGGGCAGCGAGTAAAGGGCACCTCGCTGCCCGACCAAGGACCATGACCGGGTCGACGGCGCGTTGTGTCCCACGCGCGCCTCAAAGAGCGTCAGCATAATGACGGGGCCCCCCTCTCAGAGAGGGCCAAAGCCTGCCGGGGTCGCGGGATTATTCCCTAACCGTAACCCCGGAACGTAACAGGCTATGAAGGACACCGTGGATTTTAGTCAGTAGAAGTCTGACAGTCCCTCCCGCCCTGCCCGGGGTTGGAGGACCATTTGATGATTTTACCACGCTAAAAAAAAAAAAAAATGTCTGTCCGCAGCTTAGCTCAGAGACACCCAGTACTAGAAAGCTGTAATTTGGTGTAGCGTGTAGCGAAAAAGTGGTATAATAAAATCTCTTTTTTTCTTGCGTACCCCTTAGTGTGACCGCTTCCCACTCCGTCTCGCCCCGCAGGATGGCCGCAACCAATGCCGGGCGCGAGAGGTCTCCGCCTATCGCCGCCGTGAGGACACGTCGGTGCTCTGCCCAGGCGGGGCAGTCTTGCACTGTATGCTCTACTGTGTCCTCCGGTCGATATTCGCAGTGGTGGCACCTTCAACTTCAAGTCATCCGATAGATCAGGACGTCGTGACGTCTCTCCGGCCACTTCTCAAAGAGGGGACTTACCGTGTCCCCTCCATACTGCCCTGAGATCGTGCCGGAGCTCTTCCCGCCGCGCCTCGACTTGTCGCGGCACCGGGGCTACACCCCGATTCTGCGCCTCCACGCGCCACACACAGATGCGGTGGAGGGCAGTCGCCTCCAGATCCCAGGGCAGCAATACGTCAAGGAGGTTTGCAGATTCGCCGGCGATCGTGCGGTATCCCCGGATCATCCGGATAACCATGACTCTCTGGCATGCGACCAACTTTAATGGTCGCGTCCGGACAGTCATTACTGCTGCAGAAGAAATGACGGAGTGACGTCACGGATGTCAAATCAGCTGTACGTGCTCTGTACACTTTTCGCTGTTAAAATAAAAACAAGTGTTTATTCTGTGAAACTTTAATATAAAAAGACATTTAATAGTGCAATTTACATCTACAATTGTTATCCAGGATTTATGTGCTGTGTTAATAAAAGAAAAACTTTAAAAACAATATACCGGGCTATAAACCAGTGTTTGTATACCCGACACCGTGTGGAAAATAAACTGACTTTCTTTGTTATACAAATATAAACCCAGTGATCTATCTCCAGTGTGCGCGTAACCTTACTCCGTTACCTGCCAATATCATATGGTGTCTACTCACACCGTGGACGCCGTGAAACTGCCATAAACGTATCCTGAGTATAGCGCCATCTGTTGTCGCTTCAACGCACTATTTAAACCAATCGTACGTTTGATTGATACTGTACTATGGCTAAGTGCGGTGGGTGCGGCAAGTTCCTTTCACCGACAGAGGCTGCTAGGTGCATTCGATGCAGGGCCTACTATCATCGGTTGTGCGTCGAAATACCACATACCAGCCCAATCTCGACGGCCTGGCAATGCCCTGAATGTAATAAAAATGTGGTAAGGGACAATAGGGCCGAGACACCAGTTAGGGGACGAACACCAGCCCCGCAAGAGGAAAACCTGGTCAACCTAATGGATACCACCAGCCCCATAAATAATACAGCCTTGGACATCACTCAGGAGCTTAATTTTGATCTTCTTCGGGAAGAGCTAAGGATGTTCAAGGAAGAGTTGCTGAGCACAGTACGGAGTGAATTCCAGTTGCTACGGGATGATTTGTCTGAACTGAGGTCCTCAGTAAAGGCGACGAACGACCGGTTGAGCAATTTGGAAGAGAGGGTCACAGCCATAGAAAATTGCAAAACGGTTCAGGCCCAAGCCTCGCCAGATGTGGACGCGGTGCTTGCGCAACTGAGGAGTGACCTGAATGAGCGAGACCAGGAGCTGCTCGCAAATGATATCCAGATCACGAACATCCCGGAGACCGGTGGAGAAAACCCTACCCATACAGTCATGTTGCTTGCGTCCAAGATGGGCCTCAAAATCGAAGCGCGCGATATAGTTAGCGCTGAGCGTGTAGGAGGTAGGCGCATTAACGCTACGCAGGCGGCGGCGCCGGTGGAGACCCGCCCGCGCTTCCTCGTCGTGCGGCTCGCGCGCCGTGATCTGCGAGATGAGCTGCTGGAAGGAGCACGAGTCCGACGCGGTATGACTACTGCTGACCTTGACCTGCCGGGCCCAGCGACACGCTTCTACGTGAACGAGCGCCTGACTAAATTCAACCGGGAGTTATTTCGGGCCGCCCGTGAGGTCGGTGGTCGCCTTGGTTGGCAATACATCTGGGCAAAAAGAGGCCGTATTCTTGCTCGACGCAAGCCCGGGGACTCCGTATGTCATGTTCGCTGTATGGCTGACATACAGCGTGTTTTTGGTGCGGCACCGGGAAGCAGCGAAGTTGGCACTCCATAACATACTACTTTTTTCAGAATTTGTTTCAATATCAACTAGCTATTTTCGTTAGAACCACGCATTTATTTAAATTAAATTTAGCTAAAAGTGTTTTAAAAGTTATTTTATGTTTCTTTGTCTATTATTCTCTCTGTTGTTTACTTGCTATCGTGTGTCTCGCGGCGCACTACCTCGGCGTTGAATACGTAAACCAGTTTTGTACCAACACACAAACACAATATCTACACCTCGTTAAATCGAAACACTTATTTACAAAAAAATTATGTATAAACATAATATTTGCTTTATTATTTACAAAACTAATTATTATTACAATCCATTATCTAACACTTGTATCCTTGACTAACCGTTTTATTTGTATACTTTTTCTTTTCTATACCGCTTACATATACACAATCGCAACGAATCGAATGCTTTATGAAACCACTATGAACAATTGTACACATATTATTAGGATATTAGTATCGCTAAATTACGAAAAAGATCTTCACTATTATTATAATGATGCCAATACGTGATAAATTACTTAAAGTAGGTTTCCTTAATGCCGGTTCATTGGGCACAGGCCACGATGATTTAATCGGTGCAATCGACAGATATGGTTTTGACGTGTTAGCTATTAACGAGACTTGGTTACGGTCAGGGGAGGAGGGGCGCGCTCCGGTGGTACCGGGCTATCGTCTGCGCCACACGCCGCGGCCGGCAAGTGTGCGCTCGGGTCGTGGAGGGGGTGTTGGCTTTTACCTGCGAAAGGGACTGAGCGCGCGTACTTGGTCTGGCGCCATTGATCCCAGGTTCGAATCCATTGAACAAATGTGGCTTACGCTTTCATTGAATGGTAAGAAAATTGCCATAGGTACAGCGTATCGCCCGCCATGGCTCGACCTCGTCCTTTTTCTGGACGCTGTGACCAATTCTCTTAGCTCACTGGCAAACTGTGATCATTATATATTGCTTGGCGACTTTAATGTAAATTTACTGGACCAAAATGGAATTAAAACTAAAAGAATAAATGAATTTTTGAATTGTCTGAATCTTACACAGTTAGTCACGACTCCTACGCACTTCACAGGATCTAGTGAAACTCTCATTGACCTCTTGTGCACCGACCTTAAAGCAAAACATACTGAGGTAAAACCTCTGGCTTCAATCGACGGCCATTCTATTATTATCAGCGAGTTTTACATAAAGCGTGACAAATTTAAACCGTTCGTAGTAAAATCTAGGCCACTTAAAAATATATGTATGGATAACTTTGTTGCAGACTTATTACTTATGAACCTAGAAAGTGTTTCTACATTCGAAAACGTTACCGATATGGTGCATGTATTTAACAGCTACATAACTTCTCTATTTGACGTCCATGCACCTCTTAAGTCTTATTTCATAAAGGAAAAGTCATACCCTTGGATTACGGATACAATCAAGGTTATGATGCGTTTGCGAGATGAAGCACTAGCTGAATTTAGAAAGACGAAATCAGATACAAAAAAACAATATTACAAACAGTTGAAATCATTAGTAATAAGTTCATTGCATAGTGAAAAAATTGCGTACTTCAAACATAATATAAATAATAAAATTAAAAATCCAAAAAATTATGGAAAAATCTCAAATCTACCCTATCACCTATTAGAGCCAGACAAGACCTTCCGTCGCATTTTACAGATCCTGACCTAATAAATAATACTTTTTTGACAGTTCCCGGGAACCCCATAGCCAATGACTCACTGTTATCTTATTATGCGAATCATAGACATGGCGACGCAAGTTTCACTATTGCTCCAGTGGACCAGAATGATATCTCACGCATTTTGACTAGCCTGAAAAGTAACGCGGAAGGATACGACAACATTACCTTGGAAATGCTTAATATGACCTTGCCGTATACGTTAAAAACAATAACGGATATAATAAACTATTCAATTGAAACCTCAACGTTTCCCGATCAATGGAAAATTGCCTCCGTTAGACCTCTGCCAAAAATCACAAACCCGATCGAAATAAAGGATTTGCGCCCCATTAGTATTTTGCCATGCCTGTCTAAAGTGCTTGAGAAAGCTGTCAATCGCCAATTAACAAGCTTTTTAGAGCAAAATGACATATTACCAGACTTACAATCTGGTTTTAGAAAGCAGCGCAGTACCGCTACTGCCCTGCTGGATGTCACTGATAATATATTATGTGCCCAGGATCGGGGAATGTGTACCTTACTTGTTTTTCTCGATTTTTCCCGCGCCTTTGATGCTATAAATATTCCCCTTTTATTGTCAAAGCTATCTTATTACGGTTTCGACTCTAGCGCTATAGAATGGTTCAGCAGCTATCTCAATAATAGAAAACAATTTGTAGATTTGCGTTTTGAAGACGGCACTACACTTACTTCATTTCTTTCACTTATAGATAGGGGGGTCCCGCAGGGTTCCATACTAGGTCCGAAACTTTTTACTTTGTACTGCGCGGATATTGTTAAATGCCTCCAGAACTGCAAGTTCCACATATATGCTGATGATGTCCAGTTGTACATATCCTTTAGACCAGATGAATACGATAGAGCCGTTAAAGATATTAATGATGACTTACGCAGAATTGCCATCTGGGCTGAAGAGAACTGCCTGTCACTGAACCCAACAAAAACTAAGTATATCATATTTGGTACTAGGCAGCAACTGGCTAAAGTACCCGCAACACTGGACCTCGAACTGATGGGAGAACAGATTGAGAGAGTATGTGAAGCGCGGAATCTCGGCCTTATAATGGATAACGCCCTTCGTTATGAGAAACACGTAGCCGATTCCGTACGAAACTGTTTTTATCGTCTCAAAATCCTATATAAAATGAGGCCATATTTGTCAGAAAAACTGCGGGAACAGCTGGTAGAAACCTTGGTCTTGTCCAGATTAAATTATGCAGACACAGTCTACGGCCCCCGCCTATTAGCTCGTACGGATCAGCTCATACAAAGGGTACAAAACGCCTGTGCTCGTTTTTGTTATGGAATACCAGCCAGAAGCCACGTCACCCCATTTTTGAACAAACACTGTACGCTTAAAATGAAATCACGACGGAAGCTTCACTTGGCCTGTCTATTGTTCGGCGTGGTCAAATATCAGAAACCCGACTACCTATACAACAAACTTAGTTGGATAACTGGTAGACGAGAATGTGGGAGACGACAATGCTCACAGCAGCTGTCAACACAGACTCACAACACAGCAGCATTCAGGGGCAGTTTTCGTTACGCAGCGTCCAAAGTGTGGAATAACCTGCCGCCACCTATAAGAATTATCAACACGATCGAAGCATTCAGAAGACGCTTACGGCAGTACCTAATAGACGAGCAGCAGAAACTGGATATGATCACACAAAATACATCAATTATTTAACCTTCAATTATCTACCCTATTTGAACATACTCGTAAACAGTCAGTGAAACAATATCAAAATAATCTTGTGATAACAATTATCATTAATACTGCTCACGCGTCGGTGCATCGTCTATTATTTTCTGGGGGACTGCTGCGCTCGTTCACGTCACCTTCGCCTCATCGCCAGATAGGAGACCTAAAAAAAGGAAAAAAAAAAAAAAAAAAATAATATTTACCTTTTATTTCTTGTAAGTATCTTAGTAATGGAAGTAGGTACCTATACATCAAAACTCACCCAATGTGCCTGGCCTACTTGCGTGCGATGGGGGCGTTGTGTGTCGGGAATACTTTTTATTTGTTGTGGGTACTACCTCCATTGCCGTTTTTGAGATGCACCCATGTTTGCGTAATTGCGTCAAGCAAAATCGACCATATTCTGAAACAGCAGGATACAAAAGTTACATTGGTATCATTTGGCATATATAGGATGCAACCCGTGTAGAAATATTGTACTAAAGCTATATTTACCTTTTTTCCTTCTTCGATCTTCTTCGTTTATGCCTTTTATTACTATTATTATTATTATTTTCCCATTTAATTTTAAATTTGTACACTATGTCTACCACTTTCACCAAAGATGTTAACGAAATATCTATAGATTGAAAGATAACAGTCCTCGATAGGCTAGGTAAACTTATTAAAATGTAGGTATAATTTGTGAATCCGCACTGTACTAGAACTTGCTAGAACTGTTACGTAACGTCCGGCGCGCGCGGCTGCCTGCAGCGCTTTGATTGAAGTGGGTAAAACAGTGCTTATTCTGTTTGATTCGTATTTCATCAGAATGGTGTTCTAGCCACTTTTATCACACCACATAATTATATCTATGTATACTATGTATTCCATTATTCCTGTACATTTTACTTATTTATTTCTGCTACACATATTTATTTCTTATTATGTTTTATTACACACTACAAAGCTGATGTACATCTGTAACGTCTCACAAGGCTCAGTTGAAAACCAGCGTCAGGCTCCCTGTGGCCTGGCTTTATGCTGAACTGAGCCTATTTGGCACAGCCGTGAGGCACACGGTACTTCTTTGTGTTTTTTAATGTAAATTCAACTTTAAAACTGTGTGCCAAATGCGTGCCAAATAAACCTATTTTCTTTCTTTCTTTCTTTCTTTCTTTCTTTCTAAATGGCAGCCTCCTTTCCGAACTGCCATTGTGATCTGGAAGCGGAAGCCCTCCAGTAACTATGTGTGGATCACACTAATAGCACAGTCTAATAATCCTACAGTCGTCCGACGAAGACGTCTAGACAGGGCAATCGTGCGGGGTGTGAGAGGTGAGACGCGGGTAAGCCGAGCCCAACTTGGGAACAAAACGATGTTCCTATGTTGGGCTCTATCATTCAGGGCTATCGCGTGTGACGTGCGTATTTATTTTTATTTGTTCATTTAAAATGGCCGACCCGCGCACGCCTTTTTTTTTAATAGGTTATTGCACAGGGCATCTGTTTGGAAATTCTACTAATATTATATTTATATGACTGTGTTATAATTTGTATGTCCCATGACAAGATGGTGGACTTTTTTTATTAATTACCAAGGGTGAATTTCGAGATGGCGCACGTATTTTAATTTACCAAGTACGGGTATCAATTTTGAGTTTATTAGGGGTCCTTGTTACAAAAAAGCCATCCTTTTTGAAATCCAAGATGGCGGAGGTCATTTTCTTATAATTTGATATGTGTGTCAATTTCGAGGTTATTTGGGGTGCTTGTTACGAAAAAGCCATTCTTTTTGTAATCCAAGATGGCGGACGTCATTTTTTCCTTAGAATTTGATATGGGTGTCAATTTCGAGGTTAATTGGGGTGCTTGTAACGAAAAAGCCATTCTTTTTGAAATCCAAGATGGCGGACGCCGTTTTTTTCTTAGAATTTGATATGGGTGTCAATTTCGAGGTTAATTGGGGTGCTTGTAACGAAAAAGCCATTCTTTTTGAAATCCAAGATGGCGGACGTCATTTTTTCCTTAGAATTTGATATGGGTGTCAATTTTGAGGTTAATTGGGGTGCTTGTAACGAAAAAGCCATTCTTTTTGAAATCCAAGATGGCGGACGCCGTTTTTTTTCTTAGAATTTGATATGGGTGTCAATTTCGAGGTTAATTGGGGTGCTTGTAACGAAAAAGCCATTCTTTTTTAAATCCAAGATGGCGGACGTCATTTTTTCCTTAGAATTTGATATGGGTGTCAATTTCGAGGTTAATTGGGGTGCTTGTAACGAAAAAGCCATTCTTTTTGAAATCCAAGATGGCGGACGCCGTTTTTTTCTTAGAATTTGATATGGGTGTCAATTTCGAGGTTAATTGGGGTGCTTGTAACGAAAAAGCCATCCTTTTTGAAATCCAAGATGGCGGACGCCGTTTTTTTCTTAGAATTTGATATGGGTGTCAATTTCGAGGTTAATTGGGGTGCTTGTAACGAAAAAGCCATCCTTTTTGAAATCTAAGATGGCGGACGTCATTTTTTCTTTAGAATTTGATATGGGTGTCAATTTCGAGGTTAATTGGGGTGCTTGTAACGAAAAAGTCATTCTTTTTGAAATCGAAGATGGCGGGCGTCAATTTAAATGTATTACGCCAATTCCGTGATAAATTGGGGTGCTGGTTACGAAATGCCATCTAAATAACTTAAATCTGTCTCGAGCTGGTCCTATAAACTGGAACTGGAACTGTAAAAGTTGTTCATTTTGGTAGTCTGTAGCAATTTTTTTTTCACATGTATGTAAGTACCCTTTCGGTTAGAATATACTTATTATTTATTAATTTGTATTGTATTTAAGTATGATATTTATTTATTTGGAAGTTAAAATTAAAAAAAAATCGCAGTCCACGTCGTCAGTGTCACATAGTAACTATTTATCAAATGCATCAGTTCAATTTTTAAATCTCTTAGTAGGTATACGTCTTATCTGCATTTTTTATTTTCATTCAACTTCTAAATAATACATGCAGTAAAGAGGGGGTTAAAACTTGTTTTCATTATTATATAAGTGTTTAATATTGTTTTCATTATAATTCTGCCATCCATGTTGATCTGCAATAAATAAATAATTTCATAAATATTCTTTACTTGTGACAACCCTGGCCGATGCATAACTGTCTAGACGATGTCGGCATTTTACCCGAGATCAAAGGCGTCGTCCTACTGTATGATTTCTATACTGTGCTAATAGCCATGATGCCCTGTGCGATCAGCTTGTTTGGTCGCCCCCTTATGGAGACGACGGGGAGGCTGAGGAGAGGGGCTTTAAGCGCACCACTTCCACGTAGAGTGGAGGCTCTACGTGGAAGTGGTGCGCTTAAACTACGGTAACTATGTGCCCGTCGTTTGCCCCGCAAGATTAAGGCAGCGTCTGCCACTGGTGGAGCCAGCCACCAGTAGATTTATATATTTTAACATGTTTTTTGTTTGTTTTCACAAAAAATCAAGAGATTATTATTCATTTTAATTCGGAACACCTCTGCCCAACCCTTCAGGGATTACAGGCGTGATGATATTTTATGTTAAATTGCTTGACGTCCCTAGTTCTAGCAATACTAATCATTATTTGGTGTTTTTGAGCACTTTCAGAAATTAAAAAATGTATGAAAATTACAAATCTTCGAACTTGTATAACTTGGCCGAGAGCGACCCTACAACTTTTGTGCCATAGTAACTATTGCTCCAAATGACTAGTACTACCCATAGGTGGCAATTTTTTTTGTTAGCCGGCACTTTCGGAAAAGGCCCAAAAATGTATGGAGCGTGAATGTTCTCCTTTTGCTCGACTCCAGTGTCCCCCCCCCCTTACAAGCTAAACGGTTATGTTTGGCGGTGTGAAAAAATTCACAATAGTAGTATATAATTATAACGAAGTTTAAAAGAAAATTATCATTAAATGTTATGAAAAATATTTAGTTTTAATTCCGCGATAAAAATCCAGGCTTGTTGCAGGATGCAATCCCACCCTATGCAGTCATGCAAATGCAGCAAAGGACCCACCCTCCCGCCCTCATGCATATGCACACATGCAACAAACGGAAAAACAAGCCATGCAATCAAACCTATACTCGACACGTGTTTCGCCCCTCCACGGGGCATCCTCAGGAGATGTTGACTCGACAAGGCCGAGCAAAGCGATTCAGAGCTACAGATGCGACAGATAAGGGCGGGAGGGTGGGTCCTTTGCTGCATTTGCATATGCATGACTGCATAGGGTGGGATTGCATCCTGCAACAAGCTGATCATGATTTTTGTCGCGTAATTAAAACTAAATATTTTTCATAACATTTAATGTCATGGATTTCCGCAAAGTAACGACTGATTCCATAATTTATCTTAATACGAGTAGTTAATTTTTTCTGATAATTAATAGTATTTTATTTCTATTCTTGTCTCGTATCTCTGATTCTTGTATGTCTAGAATTATTCCTTCTGATTAACTCAATTGTGATTCAAACGTCCTAAGTTCGGTTCGCTGGTCAAGTACAGCGGAGCTGAAGCAATCGCCCTGATTGATATCGGTCGGATCACATCATCATCATCATCGGAAGCATTCCGCACTTACCAGTTTCATGTTCACAGGTGACGCGAAAAAACCAGAGCTATACGTACGACTGACAAGTCTACAAGATACAATGACGTTCCAGCAAAAGAAAACTGAACAGACAGACTTACTAATTATCCGGAACACCGAGAAACACAAATCTGCAGCTCCTTCTAAATTCACAAAGCTTATCACAAATTCTCAATCTACCAGTAATATTGTTAATAATACTCATACAGCTGTGAAAGAGCGAATAAAAACATATGATTGCGATATATGCCACCGTAGTTTTAGTACAAAGTGGTATTTAATAAAACATATCCGAGTTCACATTGGTCAAACACCATACAAATGTGACATATGTCAGAAGAGTTTTAGTCAAAGTAGTAATTTAAAAAGTCATGTTCGCACTCACACTGGTGAAAAACTTTACAAATGTGAAATATGTCAGAAGAGTTTTAGTCAAAGTGGTAATTTAAAAAGTCATGTTCGTATACACACAGGGGACAAACCTTATGAATGTGATATATGTCAGAAAAGTTTTCGTCGACGAGATTATTTAAAGCATCATCTTCTGACACACACTGGTGAGAAACTTTACAAATGTGGCATCTGTCAGCGTGGTTTCACTGGTTTAACTCATTTTAAAAAGCATATTCGTCTTCACACTGGTGGAAAACCTTACATGCTTGTCAGAAGAGTTTAAAAGGAAAAGATAAATTAAAAGATCATATTTTTACACAGACGGGTTACAAACGGCTTACCCTGGTTTCGCAGTCAGTATACAAAATTGTCGAAGTAACAACGCTTCTAAGAAAATCACTAAACGGCACTCGGTTGGTTTAATTTTACGGGTTATGGGACATCTCGCCCACAAAAAAACTGGCCCACAGGCCAGATGTCCCCTTTCTAAAATGTGCATGGGTATATTCGCCCGGAACAATTTAGTGAAACGGGCCAGATGTCTTCTATTAAATAGTAAAGGGATATTTCGGCAAAATCGTATATTTTTAATTAAATATTTGTTCAATAATAATATAATAAGCAAAAGTACTAGGCAAGCATAAGTTCAAAGTGGTATGTACTTAAATAATCCTCCTGTCTAGAAATATTATTTAGGTATATAAAGAATTATACTACTTTAAACTTATGCTTGCCTACTTTTGCTGATTATATTATTATTGAACAGATATTTTATTAAAAATTGAATATTTCGTCGACCACATCTTCGCTTACTATCAGGCGAGATAGTGGTCAAACGCGAACCTATCTTTAATAAAACAAAAATTGCCGAAATATCCCTTTACTGTTTAATAGAAGACATCTGGCCCGTTCTACTAAATTGGTCCGGGCGAATATACTCATGCACATTTTAAAAAGGTGACATTTGGCCTGTGGGCCAGTTTTTTCGTGGGCGAGATGTCCCATAACCCACAAGCCCACACTCCTGAATTTCGAAGCGTTTTAGACCCCTCGCGTACCTACTAGGCAGTCTGGCTGCGGCAGCCAGTAAATCATGACGTTGCCACGATTCCCTGGCTGCGACAGCTAATACAACGCGCCCGATTGTACAGCGCAGCCTTGCGTGGAAGGCTGCTCGTTCTGTGTGGCGTATCTAAACAACGTGTAACGTTAATAGCGCAAAACCTCTCGTGAGGTAACTCAACCCATGTTACTGAACAATGTTTGTTCTATAACTTTTGGAAAAAAAAAATTAAAAAAAAAAAACATTTTTTCGTACAAAATGAGAAATTGATCGAGCCCATCAGTATGAAACATGATTGTTTTTTTTGTATTTTTTCCAAAAGTTTTAGAACAAAAAACATTGTTCAGTAACATGGGCTGAGTTACCCCACGAGAGGTTTTGCGCATTTAACTTTACACGTTGTATATTTCTTTTATGGCGTATTTGTGCACTCAGAATAGATTTTTGAAAATTTATACCCGAGGATTAATAAAAATGAGATTTAAAGTTTGTATGAAAATAATTTAAGTACCTACCTACTTATTAAAACTTTCCAATGTACAGTCACGAGCAATAACATGTATACACTTAATAAAATTCAAACGCAAATTACTCGTGAAATACATGGTTTCCACTTTGAAATAACACCTATTTAGTAACAGTATGGCTTCCAAAATAGAAGTCTAACCCCGGCCACTCACATTCGTGCGAATACGGGAACCCACATGTGTAGGACGACATTTGCGAATGACTTCGCGAAGTTTTCGTGGCATTCGTGCTTTTCCAAGCTGTGTCGGTTTTATGTGCGCGAACCTTCGCGTAGGCTCCTACACATTCGTGTGACCAGTCGCGCACACGATTGCGAAGCAAACGGTCGTGTCGTTGTTATATTTTGTGTGAGGAAATACTGATCAGTATATTAAGTACCTATTCATACACCGTTAAATTTTGGTCCTTAGTTTATAGTTATTAGTTTTAATTTGATTTAAATTTATTATTGGGTTTTATTTTGAAATTTTATTTTGTTTTAAATTTAGCTTTTTATATTTATTTTTAAAATTTTAATTGGACATTTGGTTTTTTTTTTCCTGTATAATTTTAATCTGACGTTTTGTTTTAAATTATTGTTTAGTTATATTTTACGTTTGCTTGAATTGAATATTTATATTGTGTTTCGTATGATCTGTAATTGATTGAAATAAATGAAATAATTATTATTACTAGTGTTTGCCCGCGGCTTCGCTTGCGTTATTTTAGAATTTGAGAAACAATACGGATCGTGTGGCGCCATCTGGAATATGAACGTAATTGTTTTCTCGGAAACAGCTCTCTTCTGTTATTCGGGATGAAAGATACGTTATATCCGTGTCTATACTCCTGACAACGTATATGCAAAATTTTGGGACGATCGATTCAGTAGGTAGTAATGCGTGAAAAGGAAAAAAACAAACATACTTGCATTTTTATTATTAGTTTGTATGTATCTAGGTACATAGTTTGCATAGGAAACATCCTTATTTGAGCGACATTAATTTCAAAGAAACGTGTTTATTTTAAACATTAGACTATCATTTTTGGGTCTATTTACAGTATCGCTGCAAATTGAACGTACGATAGCATTGCTCTTCTCCCTTTAGCATACCGCGTGATACCTAAAAAATAACTAATAATTATCTGACTCGATGAGTACAACTTGCCGTAGTCTAAAACAGAATCTATGCACTGGTTTGAGCAGCAATTCAAAACATAAATAAACACAAATTATAGAATCCCTGATTTTTTTCTAATCTTTAATATTCCACACCTCGAAACAATTACAATTAAAAAAAATATCCAACTTACTACCTACAATTTAAATCGGTGTAGATTTATATCCTAGAGAAGTATTGAAAAAAAATAGTAATTATGTAAAATTGCGAATAATATTGAAACAAAAGTATGCACATTTTTTTTTTAATTATTAAAAATTCTCAGGACAAATAAAAAAAACTCAAAAAGAGAAAAAAGAAAACTGCGAGATTTGACCCAGGGACCCCTTACACTAAAGTCAAACAGGTTACCGACCGGACTGGCTAGTACGCTGACAGTGAGTTTCAAATAGCGGTTCTTGTACAAATGTCAACAATGACTGAAAATCAACATAAATTATAAAATTGCTAATCCCCCAAGGGAAATAGCGTAATTATACATATCCTATTAATAGAAGAGCAGTTTAAGGAATATTTGAGGAAAAATTGACTAAATAATATCCAGTGGTTTAGCTTCCAACTACCAACAAACATCTAAAAACAACAAAATTCAGAATTGCTTATCTCCCAGGAAAAATAGCGTAATAATACATAGCATATTAACAGAAGCATATTATTAGGAATATTTGAGGAAAATTTGATCGACAACTTTACAGTAGTTTCGGAGATAGATTAAATCAAAAAAACATAAAAAATTTCGAAAAAAAATAAAAGTTGATCTGGCATCAGAATCGATCCCTTATCTCGAAAAAAATACAAAAAGAAAAAAATATTGAATGTACAGGAATGACATCTCTACGATTTTATTATATGTAAAGATTATTTAATCCCGTGGAGGATCGATTATAATTGTTAAGAGGGTCGATAATTCGGTAGGTAAATGAAACACTATCGATCTGTAAAGATAAAATTAAGTGAGACATTCGTAAACAGGTGTAGGAGGAAGCGCAAACAGATTCGCGAATAGAGTATGCGAACCCATTTGCAAATATGCAAAGTCCGCGAATGTATGTCTGACGGCCCTCCACATGCGCGCAAAGATTCGTACAATGTACGAACCTTTGCGCGCATGTGAGTGGCCGGGGTAATGAAAAGGAAAAAGTTTAATAAATATGGTAGCAGAACATCGCTTTTGAATACTGCTTAGTGTATACATACTATTGCTCGTGACTGTACACTTATCAACAAAATCCCTAAAATGAGTTATTAAGAGGATGTTTGATGATTTTAAAGCCGAAACACGCAAACTTGCGGACGGAATCCTGTTCAGAATACTCGTTAACTATGTAGATGATTTTTCTGAATGTTGATCTCTTGTAACTTTATATCTATTACACTTACATAATTAAAACAAATACCATTTATTGTGGAATTTCATTGCCATTAAACTTGGCATTTTTGTCATAAAGTCAACGGTTGAAGAAGCATTAAGCCGGAAACACATTATTTAACACGCCACGCGACGCAACGTGTTGACACCCGATGTGCAGAGAGCGCGTGTCGTCGCGTCGGGTGTTCATAGTGTGATTCTGGTCATAGAAAACAATACATTTGATATGACCCAACACGCATCACGTTTCATCGGGTGGCGTCGGGTGTTAATAATGTGTTTCCGACTTTAAATGGAAAAGAACAAAAGCCAAGATGGCGGCTAACGTAGATACTTCTTGAGGTCGAAAACTATCAATTTTCGTGAGGAGCATATAATGTACTTAAACAATACAAATCAAAATATCTTCACCAACCTTTTGCAGGGCAAAACTCCCTGCCCGGGTCGACGGAGCTTTGTGTTCCACGCGCGCCTCAATGAGTGACAGCATAATGACGGGGGCCCCCTCTAGAGGGCCAACGCCTGCCGGGGTCGGGACTGGCCCATCATTCTTTTTACATAGATTTTTACATAAAAATTATTGAAAGGCATAACGGGTTTTGTTAGCATAAACAACGAAAAACCGGCCAAATGCGTGTCGAGCCACGCACACTGTAGGGTTCCGTAGTTGCCCATCAAAGTACATAGGCGAACTAACTAAACTAATTCGCTGAATTTAATTTAAAAAGAAGAATTTTCAGAATCGGTCCAGGCGTCTTTGAGAAATCAGATTAAAAAAGATTACGACGAATTGAGAACGTGCTCCTTTTTTTGAAGTTAGTTAAAAATAGTTGACAATAAAAACTTACCTATCCCCAAAACATACCCACCTATTATAGCTATAAAAATAAAGTTGACAAACTTACATTTGCAGTTGAAGAACATGTTCTCCGATACATTTTGTTTAGGAAAATATGTTATCCAAGTACGTTTTATAAGTGGGTCGACTATTACTCGTAAACTGGTAAAGCCTACTTAGTCGTGCTAATTTTCTTTTAAACTTCATTATATATACTACTACTATTGTGAATTTTTCACACCCTCAAACATAGCCGTTGAGCTGGTAGAGGGGGGACACTCGAGTCGAGCAAAAATTAGCACTTTAAAGCTTAATATTTCACAAACGAATATTTTTATCAAAAAATTGTTAATGGAAACTGTCATTATTTTTTAAAGGCCTATTTAATGATACCCCACACTAAGGGGTACGCGAGAAAAAAAAATCGTCACTTACGTGTAAGTACTAAAGGAGGAACCCTTAATTTTTTTTTTACATGGCAAAATCATCAAATGAGTCCTCCCACCCCGGGCAGGGCGGGAGGGACTGTCAGACTCGTACTGACTAAAATCCACGGTATCCCTCGGCAGCCCCTCATGTGCCGGAGTCGCGGTATACGTATGTCCCGCAACCCCGGCAGGTCTGTGGCCCTCTATAGGGGGGCCCCGTCATCATGCTGACGCTCCTCTTGCCTGCCCGGCGGCAGGGTTAGTGCACGCCGGGCCCTCTCTTACTCCAACCTCTGTGCCCTCTGCTAAACTGAGGGACACGTGGTGGAGCGTTGTGACGGGACATTGGCATACGGGCAAGGAAACCCCTTACGGGGAGTTCTTGCCCGTACCCCGGGGCGCACCGTCCCGAGAAACTGGGCTTCCCCCCGGACGTATCCGGAAAGGAACTTCCAGTCCTCGGGCACTCGTAAAGGTTTCCCGTCCTTAGCACGCCACAGGAGGTACCCTAAAAAAATAAAATTTAACGAGATTTTGTTCTACCACTTTTTCGGCACAACAAATCTGTATATTTACACCAAATAACAGCTTTCTAGTACTGGGCGTCTCTGAGCTAAGCTGCGGACAGACGGACGGACGGATATGGCGAAACTATAAGGGTTCCTTGTTGACTACGGAACCCTAAAAATGTTGTATTCCTTTCTTACTAGTTTTATTTTCACAGGTGTGTCTGAAGCGAAGAAACCAGAGCTATACGTACGACTAACAAGACAAGAAGATACAATGACATTCCAGCAAAAGAAAACTGAACAGCCAGACTTACTAATTATCCGGAACACCGAGAAACCCAAGTCTGCAGCTCCTTCTAAATTCACAAAGCTTGTCACAAATTTACAATCTATCAGTAATATTGTGAATACTACCGATACAGCTGCGAATGGCCGAATAAAAACATATGAGTGCGATATTTGTCACCGTAGTTATAGTATAAAAAGTAACTTAATGAAACATATTCGTACACACACTGACAAAAAACCTTATAAATGTGACATATGTCAGAAGAGTTTCAGTGAAAGTAGTAATTTAAAAAATCATGTTCGTATACACACTGGTGAAAAAGCTCACAAATGTGAAATATGTCAGAAGAGTTTTAATGCAAAAAATCATTTAGAACGTCATGTTCTTGTACACACAGGTAAAAAACCTTATAAATGTGACATATGTCAGATGAGTTTTAATCAAAGTGGTAATTTAAAAACTCATGTTCTTGTACACACAGGCGATAAGCCTTACAAATGTGACATATGTCAGAAGAGTTTTAATCAAAGTGGTACTTTAAAAAATCATGTTCTTGTACACACTGGCGAAAAACCTTACAAATGTGACATATGTCAGAAGAGTTTTAGTCTAAGTAATACTTTAAAAACTCATGTTCTTGTACACACTGGTAAAAAACCTTATAAATGTGACATATGTCAGAAGAGTTTTAGTCGAAGTAATGCTTTAAAAATTCACGCTTTTGTACACACTGGTAAAAAACCTTACAAATGTGAGATATGTCAGAAGAGTTTTAGTCTAAGTAGTACTTTAAAAACTCATGTTCTTGTACACACTGGTGAAAAACCTTACAAATGTCACATATGTCAGAAGAGTTTTAGTCAAAGTAGTACTTTAAAAACTCATGCTCTTGTACACACTGGTGATAGACCTTACAAATGTGACATATGTCAGAAGGGTTTTAGTCAAAGTAGTACTTTAAAAACTCATGTTCTTGTACACACTGGTGAAAAACCTTACAAATGTCACTTATGTCAGAAGAGTTTTAGTCAAAGTAGTACTTTAAAATCTCATGCTCTTGTACACACTGGTGATAGACCTTACAAATGTGACATATGTCAGAAGGGTTTTAGTCGAAGTAGTACTTTAAAAACTCATGTTCTTGAACACACTAGTAAAAAACCTTACAAATGTGAGATATGTCAGAAGAGTTTTAATAAATGTAGTCATTTCAAAACTCAGGTTCTTGTACACACTGGTGAAAAACCTTACAAATGTGAAACATGTTAGAAGAGTTTCAATAAAAGTAGTCATTTAAAACGTCATGGTCTTGTACACACTGGTAGTACGCCTTACAAATGTGAAATATGTCAGAACAGTTTTAGTCAAAGTATTTGTTTAAAAACTCATTTGTTTATACACACTGGTAAAAAACCTTAAATCGAATCTTATATTCAATTCAACTAGGCCATTTCAACTTGGCCAGAACGTCTTGAAACGGAACTTATCTTTTTGTATGCTGACAACATTTTAAAATCTTTGATATTTGATGTAAACTAAGCACGCAGGTTTGTTAGATTTATTATTGTGCCATAAAACTAACGTAATACCTAAGTGAAAAAAAAAACATTCAAAGTGCTGGTAGCGAGAGCACAATGGCAACTTCCGATTTTCTAATCTTATTTACCAAGCTGAACAGGCACTTGATTTGTCAAAATACATATAAAAATACAAATAAAACTATGTAGTACAAAAATAGTTATGGTGCTACAGTCCCAGTCAAAAGACATAAAAACGTGTCTGTTACCCAGGCCAGATATTGTCGAAAATGGTCATTTGAATCTTATAGATAATTAGATATGCGGCTTCTGTAATTGTTGCGCACATTTATAAATTTGTTGCGGTTTTTACTATCACTACATAGTATAAAACAAAGTCGCTTTCTATGTCCCTGTCTTTTTGTATGCTTAAATCTTTGAAACTACTCAACGGATTTTGATGCGGTTTTTTTCATAGATAGAGTAATTCAAGAGGAAGGTTTATATGTATAATAACATCCATTAAATAGTGGAGAAGTACTGTTATTTTTGAGGTTTCTAATGTGATGTCGTAAATAATTACATTTTTTCCGCTTACATTGCAAACGCAGGCTGAACCCTACGAGTTTTATCAAAATAATGTACTAAGTATTGTACACATTGAAAGGGTCTACAGAAAAGTCCGTAATGGTATATGTCTATGTCTTATGGATAACCCACAATAACTTTTTTTTGTCATTTATTTTTTACGACAAATAATGGCTAATTTTCGAAGCGATTTTAACCAATACACCATTAATCCTTAACCAATTAAATACCTTGAATACATTGTTCATTTAATATACATCTATATGACCCTTTACACCGTATGATTTAAGTGAATATTTTCGAAGATATTACAGATTTAAAAATTGCGGGAAATAGCGTTTGTGGCGGTACCGGCCGGCCGCCCGGTGCGTTAAGAGCGACTTTGTTTTATACTATATAGTGATTCTGTAATATGTTGTAAAAATAAAATAAATAGTTAAAAATATAAAAAGTACCTAAATAAGTAAAAAAAATTAGCCGACTTCAAAAACAACCACAAAAAGGGGTAAAATAACCTATAAAATAACTTTTCTTTCGGAAGGCTTTATTTTTTTATTTCTTTGTCTTTTTGCCACCGACCTCCGAAAGAAAAGTTATTTAGTAGGTTATTTTACCCCTTTTTGTGGTTGTTTTTGAAGTCAGTTAATTTTTTTTTTAAGTTTTTTATTTTACTCTTTTTAGTTTAAATATTCAACCCAAATTCTTTTCAAATACATCATTTCCTTACAAGTGCACTAGAATTTGTAATCCGTGGCACCGGTATTAACATCGCTCATGTACACATGCTAATAAAATTCCCTATCTCAAAAACTGCTGAACAGATTTTGATGAAACTTGCAGTATTCCCTGAGGTTAGCGATGCCTAGTACAACAAAAAAAGAATTTTGAAAATCGGTCCACAATTGGCGGAATAATCGCGTAACAAACACGCAAAAAGTAATGTCATCCAAGTAGCCGAAATCAATAAAAATGCTCACAAAATAAAAAGTACTGAACCAAATTGGATGAAATTTTTATGGGACCACACTGCAAGTATACTGCATCGAACAAAAAAAGAATGACACTAATCGGACAAGAAACCTCGGAGTAATCGATATACATACATAAAAAAGAAAAAAAACACCGACCGAATTGAGAATACAAAACAAATATGGAAAATTATTCGTCAATGCAAGTGCATATAGGTACTAAAAGAAGAACTAAGACGCCGCGGTGCATCCGCAAGAGGAAAAAAAGTGATTTAATTGAGTGGTTATGCATTTGATTTTACCGTATTAAATTCACAATTATTTGTAGTTGAGGTTTAAATTTTTGGGTTGAGGTATGTTTCACCTATCCCCTCCTTTACCAAGAATTTATTGCTGCTTCTGACTTAGTATTTTGATAAAATATCATTATATTTTAAGTTAGTAGTTTTACCCCTTTTTTTCTACTTAGATTATAGAAATATCACGTTTTTAATTTCATAACACCACAAATATCACAAAACTCGTTTCAGGTGATAATACTTCCACCAGTGCAAACTAACCATTTCATGATTTATAGAGCGATGCAATACTGGTACTTTAGCCGCACCGCAGTCTCCGCAGTCGCCGCACGCATTTTGTAGTGTTGCCAACTTAGTGGATTTTTAACTAATTAAAATTGTTGGTTTTGACTCCTCATTTAGTAGCGTAATATTGCTTTTAGTGGCTGGGGCTTTTTTCTAGTGGTTTAGTAGAATTTACTTACAGTTATTAAAATGCTATCACTTAGACAAAGCAGTTTGAAACGTTACGAAATATATTATTTTTCACTTCATTAAAATGGGGTTGCAAGTGTCAAAGTGAAAATGACAGTTTGGTCCCCAAAGAACTGTAAAATCAAAGGAATTTTCAGAAAAAAAACCATTTATTGATGTAAAATGACTAGATGTTGTTTAATAAGCTGTAAAAATGATGGAATACACTTTTCCAAATAATATCTACTTTTCTTTTGGAGGTTATGTACCAGTATTGCATCGCTCGAAAATCGAAGAATTATCACCTGGAACGAGTTTTGTAATAGTTGTGGTGTTAAGAAATTAAATATATTGTGATATTTCTCGAATCTAAATAGAAAAAAAGGTTAAAATTATTGACTTAAAACATTATGATATTTTATCAAAATAGAAAGTCAAAACCAGCATTATATTCTTGATAAAGGAGAGGACAGGTAGGTAAAACATACCTAAACTCAAAAATTGAAACCTCAACTACAAGTAATTGTGGATTTATTACGGTAAAATCAAATGTATAACCACTCAATTAAATCACTTTTTAGGGTTCCGTAGTCAACAAGGAACCCTTATAGTTTCGCCATGTCCGTCCGTCCGTCCGTCCGTCCGTTTATCCGTCCGTCCGTCCGTCCGTCCGTCCGTCTGTCCGCAGTTTAGCTCAGAGACGCACAGTACTAGAGAGCTGTAATTTGGTGTAAATATACGGATTTGTTGTGCCGAAAAAGTGGTAAAATAAAATCTCGTCAAATATTTTTTTTAGGGTAATCCAGTACTTACACGTAAAGTGAGGATTTTTTTTTTCTCGCGTACCCCTTTGTGTGGGGTATCATTAAATAGTGCCTTTAAAAAATAATGATAGTTTCATTAACAATTTTTTGATAAATAATTCGTTTGTGAAAGGCAAGCTTTAAAGTGCTAAATTTTGCTCGATTCGAGTGTCCCCCCCCTCTACCAGCTAAAGGTTATGTTTGGGGATGTGAAAAAATTCACAATAGTAGTGTAATATATATAACGAAGTTTAAAAGAAAATTATCATGACTAAGAAGGCTTTACAGCTTTACGAAATAGTTGACCTACTTATAAAATGTACTTGGATTCATATTTTCTTAAACAAAATGTATCGGAGAGAACTGCAAATGTAAGTTTGTCAATTTTATTTTACAGCTTATAAAGGTATGTTTTTTGGGGATATGTAGGTTTTTATCGTCAAATATTTTTAACTAAATTCAAAAAAAGGAGGAGGTTCTAAATTCGTCATAATCTTTTTTCTTATGCATTTTCCCCGATTTCTCAAAGACTCCTGGACCGATTTTGAAAATTCTTCTTTTTAAAATTAAATTCAGTGAATCAGTTTAGTTAGTTCGCATAAGTATTTTGATGGGCAACTACGGAACCCTACACTGTGCGTGGCCCGACACGCACTTGGCCGGTTTTTTTCCTCTTGTAGATGCGCCGCGGCGTCTTAATTCTTCTTTTAGTATATAGTACTTGCATGGACGAATAATTTTCCATATTTGTTTTGTATTTATACTCAATTTTTATAACAAATAATCTTGTTTGTTTTTTTGTACAAGGTAGACGTGGGGACCAACTATCGCAGCGCCATCTACGATTAGCTTTGAGTTGCCATCCCCATTGTCAGGAGAACTTTTATTGATACATACGCTGTAGTTTTTAAGAATTGAAGAAAAATACTGCAAAGATGATGAAATTCCAATAAAAGTTACAGACGACGAGGCAGACAAAAAATGCGGATGACGTCATCCGCACTGCGCTAGCCGCAGCGTCCGCTGCGTGCGGGCCGACATTGGTGACGTCATCAGCTGCGGTTGGGGAATTCGGTCGTCTCAGGGTCTGCGGCTACTGCGATGCGGCTCAGTGTGCGAGGTTTCATAGAACTTCATACAAAGAATTCGTAATGCGGAGACTGCGGTGCGCCTGAATGTGCGTTCACCTTTATACTCCGTAATATTATGACAGTGACAGCTCGACAGTATTGAAGCACTTGAAGTGTCAATGTCAGTCTTCACCTTCAGTCAGGCTTCTGGGGTGCGTTTAAATCCTTCGGCGGTATTTCGCCGGAAAAAAATTAAACTAGCGAGGGTTCGCTGAACGGAGTCATAAGTTTCTGTCAATGTTAGCTGTCACATTCAATTGACAGCTCAGTTTATTGAACAAATATTCAATTTGCCGATTTAATACAAATCCATAATCCACAAATAATAATTATTTACTCTCTAAAATAAAAATAATATTCGTCTCTACGGCGCGAATCGAGCAAAACAACAAAACTTAATGTCAATCTGACAGCAGGATAAAATTTTGCGTGGTAAAAAGGTCGCAAAAAGTTATTCCATTTAGTAAAACCTTATACCAGCGGACGACCATAAACGGGGCAGATTAATTTTTAGTTCGTGTCGTTTTTCGCCTCTCGGTGTGCTTGAACGGGGTGTTTGAAATTTAGTTAGTATAAATTTAAACTGGATAAAGGATTTAAACGCAGCCCTGGGTCTTTAATCAATTTTTATTATTTTAGTTGTTACCACCAGTGTTTTTAACAACAAATTCAATAAATTAGTTTACAATATGAAAGTGGAAAAGCTGCAAATGTGTAGAATATGTTTGGTGGAAGATGTTCGTAGGTTTATGGTTACCAATTTGGAACTGCAACTACTTTATGAGAAGCTTACTAGAATTCCTGTAAGTAAATGATCTTTATAGATAATTCAAGCACGAGTACTTTGTTACTGTGAAGCAAAGAAGAAGAATTAACTTTTTGAAGAAACGTATCAAAGGAAGATTATCAAAAACCATTCTATAACAAAATTGATAGGAAAGTGTTCTTCATCCAACAATTAATTGAACAATACTTTTGTTGCAGTTTGTAACTGAAGACAGTAGACCGATGCTCGCTTGTGTCTTCTGCTACACTAGACTAAAGCAATGCTGTCAATTGCAGAGGAAATGTCTGGAAGCAGAGAAGCTGTTCACTCAGATGTTGAATGAGGATGATGAGGTGAGGTTATTAAAGTATAATACTTTGTACTCTCGTGTGGATCTCTTCGGTATTGTATAACAGTCTGGTATCCACACACAACCCCATGTAATATCTGCATATTTTGTGTACAGTTTGGAAACTCATTTGATCTGTCCCAACTCCTTGAGGAGCCTTTGTGTTTGATCTCATAGAGAGTACCTGGGTCACCAACATACTTAGTTCTATATGAGGTACCCTCAGGTTAGTGTTGGAGCACATGACCTGATGTCTTGTCCGTCACCATCCTAGTCTATGCAGGGGATGTCTGCGTCTGTCTATTAATAGAGCCATGTCCTGAAAGGGTGGCTATAACTATGCATAGCTGCTGCTTAGTGCTTGTGCTCCGGGCACACGTTTGGTGATGCAGCCATTGATTTCCTGCCACATGTTTCGGATGTATTGTCATATTGTTTCAATGTAATTTCCCTGTGTGCTCCCTGATCAGAAAGGGAGCACTATGGGTTCGGGTCCCATCACCGCCAAGCTGGATAAC
The DNA here is from genome assembly GCA_036375495.1 of Agrotis segetum. NCBI lineage: Eukaryota > Metazoa > Arthropoda > Insecta > Lepidoptera > Noctuidae > Agrotis > Agrotis segetum. The sequence goes on from JAQSVV010000142.1 coordinate 4,534,918, forward strand.
ATAAATAGTTTAATCTACTCTCATGCTAATGCTATTAATCCTCTATAAAAGAACCTATAACAATTAGCTTATTGCCAACATTAAAACACTCAATGATATTATGATCGTTATATCATCCAAACGCGTGATATTAAGAATTTTTAAAAAATAACATTCATTTTCACCACCAGACCGCTAAAATTTTGAAAAAAGAACAAATTATTTTACTTATTAAGGTTTGTTTTTTTACATGCTTTGCAATTAGACTTTTCTTGATTTTACATAGTTCTTACAACACTGTATAACACCCTATGGTATGAGAATCTTTTATAGAGGTTTCACATCATGATTGTAGATAAAGTCTTGTATGCATCTGTTACAATTAGGTATTAAAACACGAATGTGGGTTTATCACATGAGACGTAGCCGAGTGTGATAATAGTATCAGATGAGTGTTGATTATACAACAGTTGCATAAATTACTATTTCGACATTACAACATTTTACTACATAGACAATGAAATGAAAGAAAAATAAAATGATTTGTATCCGCTGCTGTCGCTCTGCTGCTGCAATACTTGCGACCTCATGTGACGGCGATATACTTCAGAAGTCACTTGAAATCTTACATTTTAGACATCTCAAAGTATTAATATACAAGAAGAAAAATATCAGTTTTTTATTAAATAATATACAGGGTGTCCCAAAACTCAACGTCAAGCCGAAACGGGGTGATAGGATTGATCATAACCATCACGAGAAAAATCTGAAAAAAATTCTATCCCATGCAGTTTGAAAATTATGGGCATTTTAAGAAAAACCTAGAAATTTGATCAATTTGCACCATTTTTCGGTTATTGTGGTTTTCCTTTTTTAGTTTTGTTCAATTGAACTTTGAAAACGTAATCCTAAATAACATTTCTAGAATCTCAATAAAAAATAATGACACAATTGTCTCAAGTTTCCGAGAATTGAGACTATTTGTTTAACTACAAATTTAAAATTTTCAACATCCGTTGACTTCGACAGGCCCTCCTTTAAAAAAAATGTACTAGAGTGCCTTGGCAAGTAGCATCAAAAGTTGGCGCATTTAATCAGGATTCTAAAATGGTACAATACTTGTTAGTTCCATACAATAAAAAAGAGTAAAAAAATTAAAACCTCAAGTAAGCCGATTTTTGCTATCTCAGTTAAAAGGTTTTTGATTCGCACAAGCTCTAGATAGGTTCTTAATTTTAAGGCAAAATGATGAGAAAGATGGATAGTGGGTATGTTTGCCATAAGTGAGCGAGATAGATAATGACGTCACTTTAACCAAAGTGAAAAAAGTTAGTAAAATTAGTAAAATAATGAAAAATCTTGATCTCGTATAATTTAGGTTTGTTGGAATAAAAGTCAGATAGAGAAATAATATTTTATAACAATAAATTCAAATTGTTTCACATTGGCCTCAATACAAGCCCTACATCTTCTTAAAAAAGATCTACTTATTAGTCGAGCATATCTTCGAGAGTTGATCTCTTCAGGTGCTTGAGAAATGCATTAACGCAGGTCGGCTACGTTTTCAATGGGCTTTGAGATAATTTTGCCTTAAAACTACGAACCTATCTAGAGCTTGTGCGAATCAAAAACCTTTTAACTGAGATAGCAAAAATCGGCTTACTTGAGGTTTTAATTTTTTTACTCTTTTTTATTGTATGGAACTAACAAGTATTGTACCATTTTAGAACCCTGATTAAATGCGCCAACTTTTGATGCTACTTGCCAAGGCACTCTAGTACATTTTTTTTAAAGGAGGGCCTGTCAAAGTCGACGGATGTTGAAAATTTTAAATTTGTAGTTAAACAAATAGTCTCAATTCTCGGAAACTTGAGGCAATTGTGTCATTATTTTTTATTGAGATTCTAGAAATGTTATTTAGGATTACGTTTCCAAAGTTCAATTGAACAAAACTAAAAAAGAAAAACCACAATAACCGAAAAATGGTGCAAATTGATCAAATTTCTAGGTTTTTCTTAAAATGCCCATAATTTTCAAACTGCATGGGATAGAATTTTTTTCAGATTTTTCTCGTGATGGTTATGATCAATCCTATCACCCCGTTTCGGCTTGACGTTGAGTTTTGGGACACCCTGTATAAAAATAATATGTTTTAAGTATATTTTTTTGAATTTCATTTAAAATATTTAAAAATGTAAGTATATGAATACTGAATAAATGAAGGAAATAATATAATATTCCACAACTATCACACAACGCCATCTAGTCCCAAGCTAAGCAGAGCTTGTGTTATGGGTACTAGACAACTGATAAACATACTTATATATTTCTAAATACATACATATTATAGATAAATGACACCCAGACACAGAACAAATGATCGTGCTCATCACACAAACATTTGTCCTGGGTGGGAATCGAACCCACGACCTCCGGCATAGCAGTCAATGTATTCATGATGTAGGTTTCACTTTGTCGGATCATTTAGTTCCCTTCAAAATGGTTGAGCTGAATGGTGCTGATATCATGCGTCATGTTCGTGAACGGGCGCTATCAGTGGGGACAGGTCATCTCTTAGCTGCCACGGTTTATTTTAATTATCTATAACTTTATTTCTGAATTGTCTTTTATAACTTGCTACATCGTTCTCACATAGTGTGAAAATGAATGATGTTACTAAGCTCCTGTAGTAATTTTAAGCGTTCTAAAAAGAGTGTCCATGGATTTTCTTGCCCGTTCTTCTCCATAGAGATCTATTTCTTGGAACGGGCATCTATGGTACTTTCGGTTTTTTATGTCTTGTGCCTGGGACTGTAGCACCATAACAATTTTTGAACTATTTTTAATTTTTTGTCTTTTGAAAATTCAAAAGTGCCTGTAACTGGCTTATCCTACTACTATTATAAAGGCGAAAGTTTGTAAGTATGGATGTATGGATGTATGGATGTTTGTTACTCTTTCACGCAAAAACCACAGAACGGATTTGGCTAAAATTTGGTACACAGATAGTTTATAATCTTGATTAACACATAGGATAGCTTTTATCCCGATTTTATGTTCCCGTGGGATAATTTTCGAGTTGTAGCGGGTGAAGCCGCTGGCAACAGCTAGTTTGAAATAAATGATTTTGATTTGATTTTCATGTACCTATTCTAGAAACATTTGACATTCTTACATATTGAAGAATGATTTAAGGTGCCTTGTATTAAAACTCATACAACTGCGTCCACAGGTCGGCATCGTACGTATCGGACGCATCGCATCAAACGGATTTCTGTGTCGGCAGCGATAGGATTGCGGACGCGATACCAGCAATCGGATTGCCGATGTCACCTTCATTTGGATTTTTTTAGTGATCGTACGTTCGGAAAGTGTTTGTGAGAAAAGAGGAAAGCGATGTAGAAGTTATTATTTGCTTATTTTTTAGCTGAAGAGGAATGCAAGAAAGAAAAAGAACAAATGATTCAATAAGCGTGAGCGGCGCGTCCACTGATCGGCATTCCGTATGACGTCATCGGTACGCATCGCATGTAGGCATTGCCGATGAGCCATCCGTACGATGCGGATCAGTGGACGCAGTTGTATGAGTTTTAATACAAGGCAAACTAAAATCCGTTACGTACGATACGTCCGATACGTGTGATGCGGACCTGTGGACGCTTACCTTTATACTTCAAATTAAATATATACATATAACATATAGAATCTTATCGTGGGATCTTTATTTTTACTCTTTTGTAAACATTTCCGGACTATGGGGTTATAGAGCGTGGCCCCATGTCCACGGTGCGGCGCCGCTCGCCGCACAACGGCACGGCACCGCCGCCAGCGGATGGCACGGCGCCTTGCCGCGCCGCAGCGTATCCGATATTGCTTTACCCAATATTTTCTTTAATTTTGTTTTTTCTTCATTTCTCGTCGTCAACAGCAACAGGAGGAGGATACGTCTTTCGCGGTCCATATCAAACCAAATCTGTAATTTTTATTTTTGGATACACTTGCTGAGCGGGTACGAACACGACGCCGCACCGTAGAAATGGGTCCACGCCCTTAGGCAGTACTCTATAATGCGACGAATTCGATAGTCCCACACTGCCCTGCAAAATGTTTCTCGGATAACCGGGGGTCCACTGTTATTTAGAAAAATCTATCAAAAACTCATCCCTCTAGGGTTTTAATTGCAAAAATCCAGATAGAGTAAAAGCTTTGGTTTCAATGAGGACTTTCAAGAGACGATTCTGGAATAAATAAAGTCTGATGCTCTGTTACAAGTAAATAAAGTAAACATTTCTATAGCTTGTAGTGACTGCTATCAGCATTTAACCAACCATTTTTAACTACTTGTTACAGAAAAAAATAGGAATAAACCGAAATAAGAGTGATGTTTTTAAAGGGTTTATTATAACTCCAACAACGCATGTTAACTATGTATTTAATAAATGTCAATCAGAAAGTGATGATATCAAAGAAGAATTACAAGATGATCTTAAGGAAGAACATGATAGTATTGAACACGAGGAAGTACATCTTGATATCAAAGATGAATTACAAGGTGACTGTGGTGAAGAAAATTTGAGTATTGAATTCGAGGAGGAACATCATGATATCAAAGAAGAATTACAGAATGATTATGAGGAAAAAAATGAGTGTATTGCACCAGAGCCGGAACTTCAAAGTGGTATGTTTCTTATCCTACTTATATTATAAATGCGAAAGCTTGTGAGTATGTATGTGTATGTAGGTATGTTTGTTACTCTTTCACGCAAAAACCACTGAACGGATTTGGATAAAATTTGGTACACATCTTGTTTATAACCTGGATTATCACAAAGGATAGTTTTTATCCCGATTTTATGTTCCCGTGGGATAATTTTCGAGTTGTAGCGGGTGAAGCCGCTAGCAACAGCTAGTACCTATTTAATATTTTAATATAAGACAACTGGCACTTTCATTTAATACAATTCCTCCTGACATTAGAATATTTAGAATAAACATAAAAAAAAGTAAAATGTTGTTGCTACTTGTACATGTAACACAGCTCATAACTCGGAAACGTGACGTTTTACGAGGTTTTGCCGCGTCCATTTTATGTTTATATTGATGTGATATATCAATCTATCAATACTTCAGAAGAGGCTGCGATTTTGGAAAAAAAAAAATGGCGGATAAGAAACTGGTACACACGCCTACACATCAAGCTATACCAAACCAATATAAGCTGATCGGTGATTGTGCGAAAAGAACCTGTAAAGTGAGGCCAAGAGTAACTGGTTTTGTATAGCTTTTTGTGTTGCCGTGTGTACAAAAGGCACGAAGCCCTTTCGGCTACTTAAAAAATTATGATATCGTTATTTTTTTGCTATCGTTATTAATGGTATGACGTCATTCTCAAAGGACCATGGGCGATTTTGAATGGACTGCATCCCCACCATACAGTCATCGAACACATTCGCTTAAAATAGTCCACAAAGAGACTGACTGTAATCATCAATAAAAACTTTAAAAAAAAAATTGACCGCCTTCAGAAACAACCACAAAGGGTAAAATAACCTACAAAATTTTTCTTTCGTAAGTCGGTGACTTTTTTTTATTAATTTCATTGTCTTTTTGTCACCGACTTCCGAAAGATATCTTTTACCCTTATTTGTGGTTGTTTTTGAAGGCGGTTACATTTTTTTTGAAAAAGTTTTTATTTTATTTTTTTAACCAACTTCCAAAAGGAGGAGATTTTCAATTCGGATGTCTGTATTTTTTTTTTATGTTTGTTCGGGCATAACTCCGTCGTCGACAACCGATTTGAAAAATTCTTCTTTTGTTGGATAGGGTATACTTCTGGAATGGTCCCATTAAAATTTTATCAAAATCGGACTAGCACTTTTTCTTCAAAAATCAACAAAAACCTAAAAAGTTTTCAACTTTGTCTACACTGATTACTCCGAGGTTTCTGGTCTGATTTCGATGATTCTTTTTTGTTCGATACAGTATATCTGCCATTTGGTCCCATAAAATTTTCATTTAGTTTGGTGCAGTAGTTTTATTTTTAGTAGTTCTCATGGTCTACATACTGTTACGAGCTGGGTATTGGGATAAATTAATTACACCAATTAAAACCAAATACAACTTTATTCACAGACAAATCACAAATTAAAACAATCACAAAACACTACTCAACACTTTAACACTTATACACACTCTTAATCACACGTAGAACTCACTTAGATATCGCTTGTATTCACTTCGAGTCGCCTCGATCGTAGTCAAAACTAGACTGACTCGGTCGCCGATCGGCGCCCCTTTTTATACCTCGGCCAGACCCACTAGATGTTTCTAGAAGGTGGTCGAATGTTCTGGAAACATCCTTTGACTTCGATGTAAACCCATACCTTCTGGAACATTCTAGAACCATCTCGAAACATCTAGAACAGGGTAGAACTTTCTAGAAATTTCCTGACCGAACTTGAGTAGAATTGTCGAGAACCTTGTGGAACTTTCGAGAAGCTCATAGATAGGTCTCGCAATTCGATCGACGTAACACTGCCCCCTCCTTAGACATGCTCGTCCCGAGCATCGTTAGTCCCGTTGTATCGCGCCAAACGGTCAACATGGACAATCTTGGGCGCGCCACGTAGACCCTTTTGTATCCGGTAGGTGACGTCGTTAATCCTGGTCACGACTCGGTATGGCCCATCCCATTTTGCTTGTAATTTAGGAGACTTCCCTTTGCTACGCACTGGGTTATGCAACCACACAAGTGACCCCTCGTCGAAACCTCTATTGTTTGTCTTCCGGTCGTATCGGGTCTTCATCTTTTCAGACATTTGTTGGCCGGATTGTCTGATATGCTCATATACATCGTTCAACTTGTTACGCAAGTCATTTGCATAATCGGTTACACTGCATGGAGTATCAGGAGGGGTTCCGGTGATGAGATCAGCAGGCAACCGTAATTCCCTTCCAAAGTTCGCGAAGGCTGGTGTCACAGCTGTACTTTCGTGAACTGCACTACGGTATGACAGAAGAAATGGCTGTATGTGCTTATCCCAATCTCTTTGCCTGCTTTCCACAACCTTGGCCAGGTATCTCTCCAACGTTTGATTGAACCGCTCCACCATTCCATCAGATTGTGGATGGTAGGAAGTCGTTCTAGTCTTGTGAGTACCCATCAGCCGACAAGTCTCCTGGAATACTTGTGATTCAAAATTCCTTCCTTGGTCGCTGTGTATTTCCAAGGGTACTCCAAAACGACAGAAGACCTCCTGAACCAATTTATCTGCGACTGTTGTAGCTTCCTGGTTAGGAATGGCGAAGACTTCTGGCCACTTTGTGAAGTAATCCATGACAACCATGAAGTACTTGTTCCCGTTTTCACTTTCTGGAAATGGTCCTGCCACGTCTAGTGCTATCCGTTCCCACGGGGCTCCAACGTTGTATATCTGCAAAGCACCTCTGCTGCGTGTCTGGGGTCCCTTCACAGCCGCACAACTGGTACATTTCCGACACCAGTCCTCCACATCTTCACGACAATGGATCCAGTAAAATCGCTCACGTATTTTCAGTAGGGTCCTTTTTACACCCATATGTCCACCTGAACATCCGTCGTGGTAGAGCCGCAACACATCCGGTACTTTGGCTCTGGGGACAACCATTTGTAAAGTGACAGTTGTCTCCTCGAGCGTTTTCCCATTTACGGCACAAGACTCCTTCCTGGATAACCAAGCTGTTCCATTGCGCCCAATAACTCTTAGTGATGGAACTCATCGCAGCTACATCACTCCACTTGGGTTTAGGAGCACCAGCTTTAATCCAGTCGAAAATTGGTTTAATGTCTGCGTCATTTTGCTGAGCATGCTGTAAGGTTTCCTTCCATTCGTTACTGAGATCCGTTCTTAGCATTCTAACAGGCACTACCTCCTTGGCCTCTTGCCTGTTGCAGTGCTTACAGTCTTCATGGCAAGGTCTTCTAGACAGTGCATCTGCGTTACCATGTGCCCTCCCACTGCGATGTTCAGTTACGAAGTCAAACTCTTGTAGTAGCTCAATCCACCTCGCCACCTGTCCCTCTGGATTCTTGAATTGCAATAGCCACTTTAATGCGGCATGGTCCGTTCGCAATAAGAATTTTCGTCCCAGCAGATACTTACTGAAGTGCTGCAAAGTCTTTACTACGGCAAGTAATTCCCTTCTCGTAACGCAGTAATTTCTTTCTGGTTTCGATAGAGATTTGCTGTAGTAAGCTATAACAACTTCCTGATTTCCTTTCCGTTGAGACAACACCCCACCAATTCCAGTATTACTTGCGTCTGTGTCAACTATGAAGTCATTTTCAGTGTCAGGATAGTCAAGAATAGGTGAATTGCACAGACGTTTCTTTAATTCCTGGAATGCGATGTCACAGTTCTCGTCCCAACAGAATTGTTGCTTCTCCTCAGTAAGTTTGTGTAGAGGTTTTGCAATATCAGCAAAATTCTTGACAAACCGTCGATAGTAGGAGCATAAACCTAAAAATGCTCTGACCTCCGTCTTGTCTTTCGGAACTGGCCATTCCTTGACGGCGACGATTTTCTCCGGGTCTGTCTGAACACCTTCCTCCGAAACTATGTGTCCTAAAAAGTTCACTTGTCTCCTGAAAAATGAACACTTTTCCGGACTTAACTTAAGATTTGCCCCTCGGATTTTCGACAGCACTTTAGTTAGGTTTTGAAGGTGGTCTTCAAATGTTCGGCCCACGATGATGATGTCATCCAAATAGACAAGACATGCGTCTCCGATCAATCCAGCAAGTACTTGCTCCATCAACCTTTCAAATGTCGCAGGAGCATTGCACAATCCAAATGGCATGACTTTAAACTGCCATAGGCCCTTTCCTGTGGAAAATGCAGTTTTCTCCTTGTCTTTAGGGTCTATTTCCACTTGCCAGTAGCCGCTTTTCAGGTCTAACGTTGTGAACCACCTCATTCCTGTCAGCGTATCCAATGTGTCATCGATCCTAGGTAGTGGGTAACTGTCTTTTTTCGTGACGTCGTTTAACCGTCGATAGTCCACACAAAACCGCGTGTTGCCGTCCTTTTTCTTCACTAGGACCACAGGAGAACACCACGGACTAGATGAAGGCTCTATAAAACTGTTCTTCACCATGCGCTCAATCATCTCCTTCACTTCCTTTTCGCGAGCAACCGGCACCCTTCTTGGTCGTTGTCGGATTGGTAACTCATTGCCAGTGTTAATTTTGTGCTGAACCAGCCCTGTTCTCCCTATGTCAGCATCATCTGTAGAGAACATGTCGGCATACTGGAGTAACGTTTTCTTAGCCTTATCCATTTCTACTCCAGTTAGATCGCAGTTTTCCAGAAGTGTTGACACGTCAAATTTCAAGCGAAGCACTTTTTCTGACGGTGTACTTTCCATAAAGATCTCTTCTTTACCACATTTCAACACTCCTCGATCAACATCGATCTCACAACGATATTTCCGCATAAAGTCCAAGCCCAAGATGCAATCGTCTACTATGTCAGCCACGATGACATTATGCCAATATGCTTTATGACCTAGTTTTAACTTCACCTCCTTCTTGCCTCGGACGGTTATGTGCTGACCGGTAGCTGTCAGTAATTGTATGCGGTCGTGGTTGTTGAAGAAGTCCCCAAGGAACCGACTTGCTAGATTTGAATTGACGACCGTGTGAGAAGCTCCTGTATCGAGTGTCAATTTGCATGGTTTTCCGTTGACTTCGCCTTTGATGATCAGGCTGTTTCCGTCATGGGCCTGTGAGATCGAGATCCTCGGGGCTCTTTCCATACCAGCCAGCACCCGCCCCTCAGTCCTGGCGTTTACTCGTTTCCCTGCTGTTGCTGGGCAGTCTTATCGGCCCCTCTTCCCTGCTGGGATTGATCTTCTCTTGCTGTATTTCGCTTGGGGCAGCTGGACCGAAGATGACCTTTTTCCCCACAAGTATAGCACCTGGGACTGTACCCTTGTGGTCGGTCGCGTACAGGTGATTCCACTACTTCTCTGACGCGATGCGTGCGATGATCTTGCCTCACTGCTTCTACTTCCAACGCATGAGCCAAGGCATCCTTTAATGTTTCGTGATGCCCAAGTCTTACGGCGGCTCTGACTTCCAAGTCACGTATTCCGTCGACGAATGCCTGTACGAGATTACCATTGATCAGGGCAGGAGCAGACTGGTATGCCTTTCGGACCATCTTTTCAATTTCCAGAGCCCACTGCTGTAGGCTCTCAGCACTACGTTGAACACGATCCTTTAGCTTAGCGCGAAATACGTGCTCCAAGTGCGCGTCGCCGTACCTGGATTCCAACGCTTCCAGCAGCTGATCATAAGTCACATCTTTGCCAAGAGCCTCAAGTACGGTCAGGGCCTGGTCTCGTAAGCCTAAGGTGAGCGCGGTCATTGCTTGCTCTTTCGTCCACCCATTCGCCTTCATAACGGCCTCAAACTGCATCCTGTAAGCCGACCATGAAGATGTTCCGTCGAACGGCGGCACCTTAAACCCTCGTGCCGAAGGTGCAGCAATCACTGGACACACAACCCCGTCTCCAGACCGAAGTTCACCCAAAGCCTTTCTTCACCCCGGCAATTTGGACCTCAGCTTCAGAGATGCGGTTCTCGTGCTGATTGACTTGCTCTTTAACCACTTTGAGCTCCTTGCCAAATGTCGAGTGCAGGTCTTTGATCAGGTACATCTGCTCCTCTTGGCGACGGGCCTGCTCCTTATCTTTGCCTTTTGACGGGCCTGCTCCTCCTTATCCTTCTGGAGCTGCCTTGCAGCAAGCGGACCTGCTCTTCTTTGGCTTCGTAGCTGTTCCTCCTGGCGGCGAGCCTGCTCCTCCTGGCGGCGGGCTTGTTCCTCCTTGTCCTTTTGTAGCTGCTCTTCCAGGCGTCGAGCCTGCTCCTGGCGGCGAGCCTGCTCCTCCTGGCGGCGAGCCTGCTCCTCCTGGCGGCGAGCCTGCTCCTGCAGCAGCGCCATAAGCGCAGACAGGTCTGGACCCGCTGGTGCTGAAGAGACTGCAGATGGACCAGCGGCTGGTTCCGTCGTAGGCTGAGCACCACCCGGCGTCTGTATCGGGGAACCTCCAAACCGCCTCTGGTCCATGTCTTGCTGGCGCTGACTCCTGGTACGAATACCGTCTGTGTCGTCCTTTGGTAAAATCGGCATTTTATCCCTCACTTCTGACACCAAATGTTACGAGCTGGGTATTGGGATAAATTAATTACACCAATTAAAACCAAATACAACTTTATTCACAGACAAATCACAAATTAAAACAATCACAAAACACTACTCAACACTTTAACACTTATACACACTCTTAATCACACGTAGAACTCACTTAGATATCGCTTGTATTCACTTCGAGTCGCCTCGATCGTAGTCAAAACTAGACTGACTCGGTCGCCGATCGGCGCCCCTTTTTATACCTCGGCCAGACCCACTAGATGTTTCTAGAAGGTGGTCGAATGTTCTGGAAACATCCTTTGACTTCGATGTAAACCCATACCTTCTGGAACATTCTAGAACCATCTCGAAACATCTAGAACAGGGTAGAACTTTCTAGAAATTTCCTGACCGAACTTGAGTAGAATTGTCGAGAACCTTGTGGAACTTTCGAGAAGCTCATAGATAGGTCTCGCAATTCGATCGACGTAACAATACATAATGGGATATACGGTACTACGGATTACAACATTTTAGTGCACATGTACTAAAATATGTATTTGACAATAATTTGGGTTGAATAGTGAAACTAAAAAGGATAAAATAAAAAAAAATACTTTATTTTTTGTTTCATTGACTTTTTGTCACCAACTTTTGAAAGAAAAGTTTTTTTGTAGGTTATTTTAAACTTTTTTTTGGTTGTTTTGAAGTCGGTTTCATTTTATGCGGCTGCATTTTAAGCAGCTCAGGTTAATGAGATGATGATTACCATGCGCAAATACTTAAATTACTTCATAAAATTTGTGAAAAACGATGTGTGCTGTGTGGGCCTATCAAATTTGAGGGTTGCTCTCGATTTCTCCAGGATCCAATCATCAGATCCGGACCTGATGATCATGGGACCACTTGGGAAGCATACCCTTTGAAACGAAAGAAAAATTTTCCAAATCGTCTTTGAGAAATAGGGGAACATACATAAAAAAAAAGAATTCGACGAATTGTGAACCTCCTCCATTTTTTGAATCGGTTATTAAAAAAATCTCAATGGAGTTTTTCTTTTATTTCCAAAGGTATGTAAATTAGGTTAGGTTAGGTTGACAATTTCAGATATTCCGTATAAAGCCTATTCCTTTGAAGAAATTCGCTAAAGTAAAAAAATGACATCTCTACTAGAAGCTTCGAATGACATCTGTTTTAAATCTATTAGATGACATCACCCAATACGTAGACGTGCATTAGATAATGGTCGCAATTGGTGGGTAGGCATTGAAATCTACAACGCCATACGAAAGCATCCGCCAAAAAAAAAGGCATACTTGTTCAACTACTTCCAGAAAATGCTCCGCTACTGTTACCGTAGAGAGACAATCAGAGAGAATGGCTGGCAGGCTGTTTCTGTGAGTTTTAATATTGTAAAGTCATTGACGATAACGTTAAATAGCGTTACAGTACAAATTCTTGTGTGGAGCAACGTAAAAACATACATCCCGATCTTTGCGTTCTGCTGCGATACTTACCAGTCCTATACTCAACAGTTTTATTTTTACAGATGTGTCTGAAGCGAAGAAACCAGAGCTATACGTACCACTAACAAGTCTACAAGATACAATGACGTTCCAGCAAAAGAAAACTGAACAGTCAGACTTAGTAATTATCCGGAACACCGAGAAACACAAGTCTGCAGCTCCTTCTAAATTCACAAAGCTTGTCACAAATTCTCAATCTACCAGTAATATTGTTAATAATACTCATACAGCTGCGAAAGAGCGAATAAAAACATATGATTGCGATATGTGTCACTATAGTTGTACTAAAAGAGATCATATAATAAAACATATTCGTATCCACACTGGTGAAAAGCCTTACAAATGTGAAATATGTCTGAAAAGTTTTAGTTTAAGTAGTACTTTAAAAAATCATGTTCGTATACATACTGGTGAAAAACCTTACAAATGTGAATTATGTCAGAAGAGTTTTAGGGAAGGATCTCAGTTAAAAAAACATGTTCTTATACACACTGGTGAAAAACCTTACAAATGTTATATATGTGAGAAGAGTTTTAATCGAAGTGCTACTCTTAAGTCACATGTTAGTATACACACTGGTGAAAAACGTTACAAATGTGACATTTGTCAGAAGAGTTTTAGTCTAAATAGTATTTTAAAGAAACATGTTCTAATACACACTGCTGAAAAACCTTACAAATGTGAAATATGTCAGAAGAGTTTTAAGCAAAGTGCTGCTCTTAAGTCACATGTTAGTATACACGCTGTTAACAAGCCTTACAAATGTGACATTTGTCAGAAGAGTTTTAGTCAAAATAGTATTTTAAATAGACATGTTCTAATACACGCTGATGAAAAACCTTTCAAATGTCAAATGTGTCAGAAGAGTTTTAGTCAAAGTTATCATTTGAAAGCTCATATCCTTATACACACTGGTGAAAAACCTTACAAATGTGAAATATGTCAGAAGAGTTATAGAACAAGTTCTCATTTAAAAAATCATGATCTTGTACACACTGGTGCAAAACCTTACAAATGTGACATTTGTCAGAAGAGTTTTAGTCATAGTACTAGTTTGAAAACTCATGCTCTTGTACACGCTGGTGATAGACCTTACAAATGTGACATATGTCAGAAGAGTTTTAGTCATAGTACTAGTTTGAAATATCATGTTCTTGCACACGCTGGTGATAGACCTTACAAATGTGACATATGTCAGAAGAGTTTTACTCAAAGTAGTAATTTAAAAACTCATGTTCTTATACACACGGGTGTAAAACCATACAAATGTGACATATGTCAGAAGCGTTTTATTCAACGTGGTCAATTAAAACGTCATGTTCTTATACACACTAAAGAAAAACTTTAAAAGATTAAAAACATGTCAGAAAAGTTATTTATTTATTTATACACATAGAGCTATCATTACAGTTTCCCAATTCGATAGCAACTAGATGAAGTGTGCATAATGCTCTAGAGAGTGGGGTTTTGCGTAACAGATGTGTTCGACAGCGCGGAAAGGCACACAAATTGGGCCAGCGGCGGCGATGCACGTACCCGAATTTGGCCCTCTGAGAGGGGGCCCCGTCATTATGCTGACGCTCTTTGAGGCGCGCGTGGGAGACAACGCGCCGTCGACCCGGGCATGGTCCTTGGTCGGGCAGCGAGTTACCCTTGCTGCCCGCATACCCGCGACAGGTAGCTATGTTAATAGATTCTATGCATTTAAACGTTGAACTTACAATACACTTACGCTTTAGAAAAAAACTGCTTAGGTACCTACCCAATTATCTACTAGAGGTGCTTAAACACACAAGACGGCATGTTTTGACATAAAATGGCAAATCACTAGTGACGTGTGAACGAGACGATGCGTAGCTTGGTACTGTCGCGAGTTTGTAGCAACTTTTGATTTTGTAGTAACTTTGGTGGACCCACTCGCGTGTTCTGAGCGCTCTATCTGCCTATTTTTTTATCTGAGGATTTAATATGACAATTTGAAGTATCGATTTTTTTTCAAAAAGGGGGATAGTGATTGATACCTAATGCCTAGAAACATTTTGGACGGTGCTAAAAAAGTCTCGCTGTATAGTTATGGTTCAACATGATACTATATTTTAGACTCGTGTCAAGCCCATAGTGTAACACGTAGTACTATTTGAGATATAATTTTATTGCTGTAAATCACATTAATCAACTCACAAGTTGGTATCGATTAGCATATCGATCCCAACACTCATTCATTCGTTCCGAATGTCAACTTAAAAAGTGTCAAGTGGTCAGTTGGTGGACGATCGCCGAGCGTGCATTAGTGTAAGTGATATTTCTATTATATTTTTGTAATTATACTGATTGTAATCTATTCCTTGTTTGATTTTCGCCCTTTTCCCTTCTGAGTTTTACAATAGGATGTGGAACCATGTCTATGGTGCGGAGCCGTTTGCCGTGCAACGGCACGGCACCACTGTCGGAGGACAGCGCGGCGCCGTGCCGCGCCGCGGCGTACCCAATATTTTCTTTAATTTTGTTATTTCTTCATTTCTCTTCGTCTTAACAGCAACAGGAGGAGGATACGTCTTTCGCGGTCCATATCAAGCCAAAACTGATTTTTTAGTTTTGGGTATTCTTTCTGAGCGGGTTACGTACACGCGACCGTGGCGCGGCACGGCGCCGTGCCGTCCTCCGGCGGCGGTGCCGTACCGTTGCACGGCAAAGGGCGCCGCACCGTAGACATTGGTCCACGCCCATATTACCGCTTTACTCTCTGATTCCTCATAATAAAAGCATCATAAATTATAAAGCCGTAATGGCTTTAATATTAACCTGTGTATTAACGTAACCTGCCCCTCTGCGAAGCACGAAATCCAGGCGCTTTTTTTTTTTTTAGCGTGGCAAAATCATCAAATGAGTCCTCCAACCCCGGGCAGGGCGGGAGCGACTGTCAGACTTCTACTGACTAAAATCCACGGTGTCCTTCATAGCCTGTTATGTTCCGGGGTTACGGTAAGGGAATAATCCTGCGACCCCGGCAGGCTTTGGCCCTCTGAGAGGGGGGCCCCGTCATTATGCTGACGCTCTTTGAGGCGCGCGTGGGACACAACGCGCCGTCGACCCGGGCATGGTCTTTGGTCGGGCAGCGAGTTGCCCTTTACTCGCTGCCGGCATGCCCGCGCCTACGATGGGCGGAGATCATCAAGCAACGTCCGTCGCCGTGGGCGCCTACCACTGCGGCTGGGGCGGAGGGAGGACGCTGTCCTCTCTGCTCGCGGCCCTTGAATGCTTGTGATGATTAACGTATTTAAAATACCTACGCAAAAATAGATTTAAGTACATAAAAATGGTTATAGTGACTTAGGTTTAAAAATAGATATACATAATTATACTCTCGTGGTATTTTAGGAATTTTCATGAGGAATATCAGGGTTGGGCAGTATTTGAAATTACTTGTAATAATTAAAATAAGTAAGTAATTGAAATACAAATACGTATTTGGTATTTGTATTTCAATTACTTCCTTAAAATGTAATTTGTAATACGTATTTCAAATACCAGACGACGAAGTATTTTGTAATTAGTATTTCAAATACTTGAGGCTTCAAAATACATTTAAACATTAAAATACATTTTTAATTTCATTTATCGAACGTGAGTGTGTGTGCCACGCGAGATTGCAATGATGGTAAAGCAGCTATTTTGGCATCTTTGCACCTGTATAGTCAGCACATGAACAAGCTACCACAGTCTGCCTAATGTCTTTAATAGCTTTTAAACCTAATTGCCGTAGTGGAAGGATATTTTTCGATTGGTAAAATTTGAGAGATTCTGATAGGTTGACCTGCTACGACTGTACCTTAAACTTGGCCATCAAAACGCAAAAAAATGCGCGTCGAATTGTGCTAAAAAAGATGGGCATTATTAGTTTTTCAGAATTACCCCCTGGCGGCTGCTTATGTATGTGTGTGTGTCTGTAGGGATGCCAGATGAAGGAAAAAATTACCCATTGTTAAACAATATTTAATTAAGATCTCCCTTGAACTTAAGTTTAATTACAATTTTTTTGTTACGGATATCTTTTTTTTAAATAAAGGTAAAATAATTTAAACTCATCGGATATTAAAATATTTACAACAGGTTTATTGTTAATAAAGTTTTACACACCCTTTTGTTGATTCAAATTTTTGTAGACTTGTCTTTTGCTATCGACACATCTAGAAATCCCTTCTATTTACTTAAGAGGATAGAATAGCTGCTGCCATTTCAAAAAAAAGGTATTAAGAAAAACTCGTACTGTCCCTCTCACGCGTTGAAAAAACTCCGATCGTGCGATATCTCTATCGCACGATCGGAGTTTTTTTCGCGTTGCAACTCGCGACTGAATGTAAGTATTTTTTATATGAAATTTGTCTCTCAGGAGAAAACGTTTTTCACATACTAAATCACGACCAATCTTTTAGATTCTGGTGTCAATTGTTTCAGCATATTATATTCTAGGTTTGTAGGTTTTGTTTTTTTTTTTTCTTAGACTTCTTTGTTTTTTAAATACAAAGGTTTTACTTCAATGAAGATTTTGTCATAAAAATAGTAACTTTTAGGCGCCTGTAACTTTCAAACTATTATAAATTTTGAAAAAAAGAAAACCTATAAACCTAGTTTTTTACTGTGTCAGATGCATTGTAAAAAATCATTGAGACAAGATAACATTTAGGGGGAGGAAAACGTTTTCTCTTTTTGTATGGACGAAAGCTCGGTAGACGATAGTCTTAAGAGGTGAAAACGAATGTTTAAGTATTTTTCGGCTATAAATATTTAATTAAAGCTATTTTATGTTCCATTCCTACACGTCTACATTCCTATTCCATGTCTACACTCCCTTATTATTTTTATACAATCATTTTTCCATGCATCATTTGCTGAGGGAAATCTGTAAAAACACAGAAGAATACAATAACGACAAATAGTAACATAAAATATAAATCTCCCAATTTTAAAATAATTTGAACCTTTAAATAGTTGCAACACTGATTGGTTTCGAGATGTTTATTAAATTTATTGACGTAAAATCGAGAAATAAGCTTCAAAATGACATGCTTAACTATGAAAAGTGATCCCCTGGCTTTTTTAATTGAACTATATACTATGGTTTAGACAACTTTTTGCAACACATGACGGTATACTTTGATTTTTATTAGACAAAATAACGCCGAATAACACGCGAGGGTCGTTCGAAGCGTAATGGCCGACGGCTGACTTACTATGGTGTGAATGTGTGCGTGCTGGCTTGTCCACATTAGCGCACTGACTTACTATGGGTGCTTCAATTGTTTCTTAGTGAAGTTCCGTCCGCCTTTTTTTTTAGGTCCATGCGCTAAAAGTATAATCTGAATTATGGTCGGTAGAGTTGCAATTTATTATGTATGCACCAAGAAGGAATTTTGCGAAACTTCACCTATAAGGGGTAAAAATCGTATGCCTTTTTTATTACGCTACTTTTTTTTTTTTTTAGTACAAGTTTCTGTAGTATAGCAATATCGAGTACGGCGTTTTAGGATGAATACGAATATTCCTTTGCCGTTGAGCAACAGTGATTTAAAAAAAAAGAAACGTCATACGACATTAAAACTCAAAATGGCGGCCGAAAATTTTTGTTCTGAAGTTGGCAGTCTGATACGTAGTATCTCTTACATATATTATTCTATTGAAATCAATGATATTTTAGGATATCATTGATAGAAATGTATAATTTTTCTAGAGCTGAGTTGGTTATTGCCTTCAGATTACGTTCGGGTCATTTACCGTTAAATAGTTTTTATCATAAAATAGGCAAGAAAGCTTCTCCTCTTTGTGAACTCTGTAATAGTTTTGAAGATATATATAACCTCATATTTGAGTGTAATTGTTATGCTGATGAGAGAAAAGGAATCAGAATTGAAGGTTTGAGGAATGGTGGAGTGAGCGTTGTTCTGGGCGACCCACCGTCCGAAGAAGCAAAATTGTTATTTTTATTTATTTTGAAGTGTCTGCGATTGAGGTCTGCTCGGAGCGGCGATCGGTCTGCCATCTCTCGGACATTGAATTGAGTTAAAGCATAATTAATTAACAGTTATTGTTGTAAAAATATAAACGTAACGAGATGTAATGTAAGAGAGCCCCTATGAGGCTGACATAGTGGATACTAAAGCCTCTATAAATAAAATGAAAAAAAAAAAAAAAAAAAATTATCTATGATCTCTTAGTAGTCTGTGGTCTGTGCGTAGATCACAGGCGTAGATCTCTATGTAGTCTGTGGTCACAGTATGTGTGTGGTATGTGCACTGACTTATTAAGGTGAACGCACATTGAGCCGCACGCAGTCTCCGCAGTACCCGCACTCATCGCATTTTGTTAATGGCCTCGCACACTTAGCCGCACCGCAGTCTCCGCAGTCGCCGCACGCATTTTGTAGTGTTGCCAACTTAGTGGATTTTTCACTAATTAAAATTGTTGGTTTTGACTCCTCTTTTAGTAGCGTAATACTCTTTTTAGCGTAATATTGCTTTTAGTGGCTGGGGCTTTTTTCTAGTTGTTTAGTAGAATTTACTTACAGTTATTAAAATGCTATCACTTAAACAAAGCTATTGAAACGTTACGAAGTATATTATTTTTACTTCATTTAATTGTCAGGAGAACTTTTATTGATACATAAGCTGTAGTTTTTAAGAATTGAAGAAAAATACTGCAAAGATTATGAAATTCCAATAAAAGTTACAGACGACGAGGCAGACAAAAAATGCGGATGACGTCATCCGCACCGCGCTAGCCGCAGCGTCCGCTGCGTGCGGGCCGACGTTGGTGACGTCATCAGCTGCGGCTGGGGAATTCGGTCGTCTCAAATGCGTGCGGCGACTGCGGAGACTGCGGTGCGGCTCAGTGTGCGAGGTTTCATAGAATTTCATACAAAGAATTCGAAATGCGGGGACTGCGGAGACTGCGGCGCGGCTCAATGTGCGTTCACCATTATGGTGAACGCACATTGAGCCGCACCGCAGTCTCCGCAGTCGCCGCACGCATTTGAGACGACCGAATTCCCCAGCCGCAGCTGATGACGTCACCAACGTCGGCCCGCACGCAGCGGACGCTGCGGCTAGCGCGGTGCGGATGACGTCATCCGCATTTTTTGTCTGCCTCGTCGTCTGTAACTTTTATTGGAATTTCATAATCTTTGCAGTATTTTTCTTCAATTCTTAAAAACTACAGCTTATGTATCAATAAAAGTTCTCCTGACAATTAAATGAAGTAAAAATAATATATTTCGTAACGTTTCAATAGCTTTGTTTAAGTGATAGCATTTTAATAACTGTAAGTAAATTCTACTAAACAACTAGAAAAAAGCCCCAGCCACTAAAAGCAATATTACGCTACTAAATAGACATGGGTAGTTCGCGAACGAATGAACTAAATGAACTAGATCATTTCCCAAAATGAACTTTTCATTCATTCACTGGCCAATCAAATGTGTCTTTAGTTCACTTAGTAATTCAGTGTTTCTATCTACACTCTACGTAGTCTGTGGTGTTTCTTTTCGCGCGTGCATGGCTGATGGCTATTGGCTGAGTAGGTACACAATGGGCTATGGACGGACGATAAGCCCGCTCTACTCCCACTCATTCAACCAAGGCGCTCTCTCACTCGTACATGTTCGTGTTACTTCGTCGGCTGATCGGATAACGTCGGCTGATAAAGTAACGAGCGAATACGGCGCCTCGCCACCACGTGACCACGGAAATTGTTATCAGTAGTTAGTCTTTTCAATGTAATATGAACTTTATAGTGAAAGGAATACAGTCTTATTTGACGTACAACAAAAGTGTAAGTAAACCAAAACGACTATTACCACCAATACAACTATATTTCTAGGTTGACAGTCCTAAGCCTGTTTAAAGTGTGAAGGAAAATCGACATACGTATATAACTGAACTAGTGATTTATTGAAATACATCATTTCTCTAAATCACTAGTTCAGTCAGTGAACTAGTGATTTCACTTAACTAAATCACCAGTTCAGTGAACTAGTCCAGTGAACTAGTTCAGTGAAGTACTTCAGTGAAGTAGTTCAGTGAAGTAGTTCAGTGAAGTAGTTCAGTGAAGTACTTCAGTGAAGTAGTTCAGTGAACTAGTCCAGTGAAGTAGTTCAGTGAACTAGTCCAGTGAACTAGTTCAGATTTGCTGGACGAAATGAAGTACTGAATGAATGAATGAACTACTTCATCAAGTGAAAAGATAGACTTCATTCATTTTCTTTTTACTGACACATTTTGCGCATCTCTACTACTAAAAGAGGAGTCAAAACCAACAATTTTAATTAGTGAAAAATCCACTAAGTTGGCAACACTACAAAATGCGTGCGGTGACTGCGGAGACTGCGGTGCGGCTCAGTGTGCGAGGCCATTAACAAAATGCGATGAGTGCGGGTACTGCGGCGACTGCGTGCGGCTCAATGTGCGTTCACCTTAAGGTGAACGCACATTGAGCCGCACGCAGTCTTTGACTCCTCTTTTAGTAGCGTAATATTGCTTTTAGTGGCTGGGGCTTTTTTCTAGTTGTTTAGTAGAATTTACTTACAGTTATTAAAATGCTATCACTTAAACAAAGCTATTGAAACGTTACGAAGTATATTATTTTTACTTCATTTAATTGTCAGGAGAACTTTTATTGATACATAAGCTGTAGTTTTTAAGAATTGAAGAAAAATACTGCAAAGATTATGAAATTCCAATAAAAGTTACAGACGACGAGGCAGACAAAAAATGCGGATGACGTCATCCGCACCGCGCTAGCCGCAGCGTCCGCTGCGTGCGGGCCGACGTTGGTGACGTCATCAGCTGCGACTGGGGAATTCGGTCGTCTCAAATGCGTGCGGCGACTGCGGAGACTGCGGTGCGGCTCAGTGTGCGAGGTTTCATAGAATTTCATACAAAGAATTCGAAATGCGGGGACTGCGGAGACTGCGGTGCGGCTCAATGTGCGTTCACCATTAATCCTATGGACCTGAAATACCTACAAGAAAAACGTGTATACCTAAACTTTGCTGGGGCCAAAAAATGGCGGCTAATAGAGTAAACCCATGTCGATATTTCTCTACAATAACATCGATAAAATTTACACGTGCAATCATGTTTAGTTTGGATAATATTGGTGCCGATTCTCTTGTTCAATAACTATAAAATAAATGGAGAATTTCTACCTTTTAGTCGGTATGCCAGATCATTTACTTTTTTTTAAGTAAGCAAGTTCAACTTGCTTACTTGCGAGACGCGCAAAGATAACATCCTTCTTCTAAGGTAGCGCGAGAAAAGGACGGTTGAGCTAAGTTAGTAATTGACTTTGATTCGGCTCGTGTCAGATAAACATCGGCTCGATGCAACTCGTTTTTTCTACAGCCGACGCCAGGCTTAAAAGTGTTATTCAATTATTTCGTTAAGACGCGGGCCCACCGCGGTGCATGCTGTGCACGGGCACGCGGCGCATTTTAGCTCCGTGTATTAATTTGTTTGACAACGTGGGTCTACGTTTCCACTGGAGTACCTATACCAAGACCCACGACTATGTATAGCATGGCGCACGGAGGCACGGCTACGCACGTGCCACTGCAATCCACGGACACGAAACGCGTCCGTCCCACAAGGCCTATGACTGAAAACAAACGATAAGCTATAGATAGCTGTGAGTCATATTCGTGTACTCCAGTGGAAATGTCGACCCACGTCAACAGCGTTGAGCTATGTATTCGAGCAAGCCACGCATTTGAATAAATGAATCTCCGTGCACAGCGGTGGGCCCGCCCCGCGCCTTTAGGTAGACGTTCGAGACGGAGGGAACAAACACAACACAAGAAAACAATTAATGACGCTGCATCCGCGATGGGCTACCAGCACGGACATCTCCAACACGTATCTTTTATGACATGCCGATGATTTTGGGTTTTAATTGAAAGTCAACAATAATTCAAAGCCAAATCATTTATTTCAATATGGCCATCAAAGAGGCACTTTTAAACGTCGCATAAGTAAAATTAAGGAAATGGGATGGGATGGGATTGGATTGATTCTACACCCATTCGCAAAGGTAGGTTGGATGAAGATGAAGAAGAATGGGCAAGAAACACCATACTTACTATTTTTAAAAATATTTTACAATATTTTCATATTTGTCCAGTTGAAACAAGATTCTTCAAAGTGAAGAAAACAAATGTGGATTGTTTTTGTTGACATCTTTAAGTTTTCAATGCCAGATGTTTCCAGCCAAATTTTCTTTTTTTCCTTTATTAGCAGGCAGCCTTGAAAATAAAACATTAAACCATTATAGAACTTTAGTATAGCATTATCGATAAATATTAAAATGTCATGTATGCACTACTCTATCCCTAAAATAAACAAGAAAATGAGTTCATGAAATACAATGTTATTACTGTTGATATTAGAGGCAAAAGGGAAATTATGAATGCTTTACTGTTGAAACTCTTCAACTAATGCAGAATATTTTGTTTATTATCTAAATCTAAAAGTATTAAAGCTGAAAAATGAAGTACGTACTTATGTGCAAAGTTATTTTCGGGTGATTTCCGCTTCTTTTGACGCCACATCCTATAATATTGCAATTGGGCATCTTGTAATTGATGATTTCCACTATAGAAACGAGTTCAAACGCAACAACACAGCAAAATTACTCCAATATTCGCAAATATATCCACAGCTCACGAACATTTGACAGTTGACGTACCCCAAGTTTGTTGACAAACAGTGGGGCCAGAAAATGGCGACCGGCCGCAAATAGGTATTTAATGACGCGAGGAATGAGGTGTTTCCATTAAAGGAACTGTCAAAAACACTTTCATCCTTTTTCACTTACGCAAAATGAAAGAAGTTAAAAAGAGATAGCAGTATTTTTATGATTTTGGTGTCGATATGCCTCATATTTGTATAACTACTTTTTGTATAGTCAAACATTTCAAGTCCATAGGATTAAGGTGATTGCTTCGATGTAGCCCGCGAAATTCAATTTTTTTTACGTTTTTTGCAATTTGCAAGCCAGTGACATGTTGTAACTTTATAAATATTTGTGTTGCGCAAATAACAAGTATAATTTTAAATATAAAAATTGTCAAAAAATTCGCTCCATCCAACTCTCACATAGAAAAGGTGCATCGTAGTTAGATTTCGGAGATTTTAACATGATGCACCTTTTCTATGTGAGAGCTGATGGAGCGAGTTTTTTTTTATTTTTTATATTTAAGATTATACTTGTTATTTGCGCAACACAAATATTTATAAAGTTACAACATGTCACTGGCCTGCAAATTGCAAAAAACGTAAAAAAATTTGAATTTCGCGGGCTGGTTGGAGCATCCCCCTTAATAAGTCAGTGGGTATGTGTCATAGTCATGTATACTCTCTACAGTGTATACTCTCTACTGAAGGTGAACGCAGATTGAGGCGCACCGCAGTCTCCGCAGTCCCCGCATTTCGAATTCTTTGTATGAAATTCTATGAAACCTCGCACACTGAGCCGCACCGCAGTCTCCGCAGTCGCCGCACGCATTTGAGACGACCGAATTCCCCAGCCGCAGCTGATGACGTCACCAACGTCGGCCCGCACGCAGCGGACGCTGCGGCTAGCGCGGTGCGGATGACGTCATCCGCATTTTTTGTCTGCCTCGTCGTCTGTAACTTTTATTGGAATTTCATAATCTTTGCAGTATTTTTCTTCAATTCTTAAAAACTACAGCTTATGTATCAATAAAAGTTCTCCTGACAATTAAATGAAGTAAAAATAATATACTTCGTAACGTTTCAATAGCTTTGTTTAAGTGATAGCATTTTAATAACTGTAAGTAAATTCTACTAAACAACTAGAAAAAAGCCCCAGCCACTAAAAGCAATATTACGCTACAAAAGAGGAGTCAAAACCAACAATTTTAATTAGTGAAAAATCCACTAAGTTGGCAACACTACAAAATGCGTGCGGTGACTGCGGAGACTGCGGTGCGGCTCAGTGTGCGAGGCCATTAACAAAATGCGATGAGTGCGGGTACTGCGGAGACTGCGTGCGGCTCAATGTGCGTTCACCATAGTCTGTGCTCTCTACTTACTTACTTAGTCTGTGGTATAAAAAATTAATAATTTTTACACGTGTTTTTTTTTGCAACAAATTCAATAAATTAGTTCACAATGAAAGCAGAAAAACTGCAAATGTGTAGAATATGTTTAGTGGAAGATGTTCGTATGTTTATAGTTACCAATGTTGAACTGCAACACCTTTTCGAGAAGCTGACTGAAATTTCAGTAAGTAAATGATTTTTAGATACAATTCAACCACGAGTACTTTCTTATTGTGAAACAAACGAAGAATGAACTTTATATCATTAAAAAGGAAAACAATTATAGAATTTAACGGTATAATCAGCGTTCCCTAAGAAGATAAGAGTTTGTAGGGAGTTGACCACTTCTAATTTTAACACTATTTTAAAATTAATTTTTTTTCACATTACTAAGTATATGTTTTATGTTATGAATAGGCTAGTTGCCTTAAAAAATGTAATTAGTCCGTCTTTTAGATTATTCAAAAATAAGGGACACGTATTTTTTTATTTGTAAATTAGACCAAAAATTACAAAGATATAGCCTATTGTGACGTCACGATGCGTGGCATTTTTCGCGCAGAGTGGCGTCACAGGTAACTTAAATAGGCTATTATCTTTGTTTAATCGAAAAAAAGAAAAAATATGTGTCCAATATTTTTTTATAATCTAAAATACAGACTAAATAGAATGTAATTATTTTGACCCTGGAAACTACTCTATTGTCTTTAATTTAGAAATTCTGTTGGACTCAACATGAATTGAGCCAATTCTTGTCACACCCATAGATTAATTATTATAGATGTGACAGTCGCTTTTCTGCTTAGTTTCCCAGCGTTCCGTTTTGGCGCTGTTGTAGCCACCGGTTTCGACGCGACGATGACGTATACGCTTAGTGATTGCAATAGTTTTAAATATCGATATCGATAGCTAGTGATGTCTGACTTGTCGATGTCTGTGCTCCTTGGTTGTTCTCATAATTTTATTATTGCTGATTTTTTTAATGATTAAAAGTATTAAAACACAGCATATTTTTTTATATCTTTATTTATTTATTCAAACATTTTTTCCTTAACCTAAAGCTTTTATATTTAATAAGTGCCCGTTTTTGAGGCTCACCCATCTTGCATATATATTTTTCTTCAACAGCACCCTTCAAAATTTTATTTATTATGTTACACCAATTGTGTACTTGTAATCTTAATATAACATTTACAAAAGTGTTTATCACAATTCTTTTATGCTCTGCACACCCTAGCCAGGAAAACCTTATTGTGTTTAGAATAATTTTTTTCAAATTGCTTTTGATATTATTTTTATAACAATTAACATTTAAAAAACTATGTATTAACGAAGTTATATCTCTGTATAAAATTAAAAGTTTTTCGGTAGGATATACCAAATTATTATTTTTTAAAGATTTATATTCCCTGAATTTTATATAAGTATGTATGTTTTCTGCATTCTTTGTAGTGTATGTCTGCAAACAGGCATTGCACTTTACTAATTTAGAAATTTTTCTACAAACATAGCCAGCTGTGTATGCTGAGCAATGAACTCTCACTTTTTCTAAAATTACCTGATCCACTAAAATGTTTTCTTTTGGACATTCCTGTAAAGAGGAGAGAAGCTCTTGACCCCGTGAAGAAGATGGAATTTGTTTGTTTTCTTCCATGTTTTCTTTATTTACATTTTCAAATAAACATTTTATGTTCACAATACTATTTCCTTCATCTTCTTCACAGTTGGCATATTTAGAATGCGGGCTCAACAAATTTGTTATCAAAAGTGATTTAAATGCATAGATAAAAGCATTTGAGTCAGGATTTACGTTTCTCGAATTGAGAGCCCTTAAACGTCCAAAAAAATTTTCTAATGGATCTTGATTTATTCTTCTTGGGTAATAATACATCACGCCATACTTATTAAATAATAATTTGGATATCCTTAAAAAACTTTCCAGGGTAGTGATCCAACCCTGCAGAGATGGCACTTTCACAAGTCGAGGCTTTCCTAACTGTAAGGCACGCTTGCTCGATGAATCAACATAATGTAATGATTGCATTTTCTTAATCGAATCAACCCAAAATGAGTGATGTGGTGAGTCTACTTTCACGGCCCTTCTAAGTTTTCCGGCTTTGAAACCACCAGGATGACCATTGACACTGTCAAATAATTTATCGATGAACTCTACAACTTCTGCGGTTGTGGCCATGGTGCTATTATTTTGTCCACTATGTAAGCTATCTGAAAAAAAAGGAAATTGTTCACCTTAGTAAGAATAACACAACACAACACCATAACATACAATGTTTGTCCTTATTTGTGCAGATGTTGCCCCAACCACACATAATTATATAGCTGCAGATTTAGATATTGATGATACACAAATAAACTAAATCCAAGCCCCTTTTTCACCAAGGTGTATTATATACATGTTTTCTATAAGTTTAAGCAATGTTTTCTTTTTTAAATATGTGTAAAAAATATGTTGTATACAAAACTTGTTTATTAATGTTATTTTGATGAAAGCATGCAGTCAAATGGTTTGAAACAGTCATAATACATGTTTATAACAAATAATTATATCTTGGCAAGTATTTTCCAAGTTTTGTGTCAAACTAGATTTTTTTACTTTTTTCGTGGTGAAAACGAAGCATAAGATTACTTATACAACAACACAACATACAACTTATCACATGAATTCTCCTGAATCGTGGGTGTCTTTACAAATATCAAGTCACAGACAAAAACAGACAAAAAAGCCCGACCTGGAACAACTACTCGCAGATCACATACAAATATTTGCTATTTGCGGGAATCGAACCCGCGACACGTAGCAGGACTATGGGGTACTATATAAATTTTGTACTCACTGACTGCATTGGTATACTTCAGCATAGCCGCCATTCGTGCACTTAGCACTTGTGCAGCTACGCTGACTTTCATTTTTTTCATTTTACTTGGATCCACATGATGGGCTGTTAATTTCGGTAATGCTTTAGTGTGCCCCAACTTGCTGTCAATATCGAAAACAAATTCAATATCCTTCCATGATGCAGTCTTTCCTTCCCAAATGATGTCCTTGGTCATAAAATTGTTTCTTATGCCTTTCAATAGGTGCGGAGGGTCATGGAAGACACTTAAATCATACCCGCTAATGTTGACTGATCCATCTACAAAAAATAAAACACTGTTAAAGAATATTGCAACAAAATAAAGTTAGGCTGAAACTTTACTTATTCTTAATCATTTGTATTTACCATCATGAACAGATTGAATGTTTCTTGATTTGATTGTGTCTTCCCTCAATATTTTAATAGCCGTCCGAAATGTTGATCCTTGATCACAAACTAGTCCTAACGGTATTAAGCCAGTTAATCCAATTTGGGACACCATTTGCTTCAAAATATTTTGTAGCTCAGCTGCTGAGACAGTTCCTTCACAGAAGTAGTATGCTATACTCTGTCGCCAAGGAGAGCATATTCCTCTAATCATGAATACCAATGCATGGTCAGAGTACTTTAATTTTCTTTCGCCAGCTAAATCTACAAACCCAACAATCTTATCTTTCTTCTCACTAAAAGTAAGATGTGGTGTAATAGCCACTTCATCAAAAACAATTGTGCATAATTTTTGTTGCGTATCCCAATTTTGACAGGTGCGTGAAATGTGTTCAAAAATCTGAGGATTCAGCCCTGGTTCCATTGACACCTTTTCAGATAATCGTATCAATGTTCTCTTGTTTGGTAGAGCAAACATCTTTTCCAACAATCTATAGCCTTTAGGACTTTGCTTCATCAAGAGCAACGCCAACAACTTTTCTTCAAGGCTGAATCTTCTAGCCATTTTGCTCTTTTGGACTTGTTTAAGCTGCATAAGCAGAAATGTTCGAGCTTGTCTATTTAATAAATTAAATTTATGGAACAGTTGTTCTTTGTCAATATAAAGAGCTTTTGAAAGTCTCTGTGCTGCTGACTGGCTTGAATTTTCTGTTGTTATCTGAGTAACATTTTTCATAAATTTCCTGTTACTCTGTAACATACGAACTGCGGAACCTGCAAGTAAAAAAAAAATATCTTGATATATTTACGAATATTAAAAACATAATAAGCATGCAAAGAAAACAAGACTTTGTTTTTTTTTTTGTTTTTAATACATATTATTGTACTCACTTTTTAGCTTTGGTGTTTGAGTTTTGTGAAGTACTACTTCAGCATTGATAGCATGACTCATGCCAGAACACGATGGCTGTTCTAACATCTGATCTAAAATTAAAAATAACAAAATTGAATGAAGTCATCTAATTAGCTATTTTTATTTTTTCTTTTTTTAGTTTTTGATGCCCACTCACCTTTGACATCTATGTTTGATTGTTTATCAGTTGGAAAGCTAGAACATGAAGGATGTTCAGGAAATTTTCCAATATCTGTAAAAAAAATGTTTTTTTTTTAATTATTATTTTTTCTGAATTTCAGTTTGCTATTTACTACAGATTTGCCTAATCCAGTTATGTCAGTACCAAATTGTATTCTAGTCTTACTTCACTTAAAAACTTTTACTAGATCTTCACCATTAATCTATTAGCTGAATGTCATTAGTATAGTTATTAGTAAGTCTAAAGCTGCTTAAATCAAAGACTTTATTCTGTATGTCAAAATAATATATTTAATTTTGTGAAAATTCGACTATACAAAATGACATGTATTAATGGTGAAGAGCATTTGAGACTCAAATGACAGACAACTTGTTATAATATTAAAATATACACACCTTCTCCACTTCCAGTCACTACTGTTGATTTTGTGACATTGTTTTCATCACCCTCTTTGCAATAGTCATGTTCAACTGTGTTGTTCCTTCCTGAAAAAAAAAACAACAAATCATAATAAAAATGCTACTGTAACAGTGTCAATTGGCCGGGTAAAGACCTACACCTAAGTTTCAATTATTTTGCCACAGAGCTAATATTATATTGTGACCTTGCTTGTTGGTTTGACCAGCTTATATAATTTTCAAACAGAATATAATCTATAATGTAGGTAATACAAAATATATACATACCAGTTATTGTGATCAATGTAGATGGATCTGCACCCTCCTCATCTTGCTCTTTGAAATAATTGTGCTCAAGTGTAACATTCCAGGCTGGAAAATAGTTATAAAACTGTTAAATATGTAATCAATAACACAGCACTTTGAATTTATACATTACATATGTATAAAAATTATTTTATCCAAATATATAACAAAGAAAATTTACAAAAACAACTTTAACAAAGCATCTATAATTTTCAAATTTACTTGAATTGGTATAATCAGTAAAAGGGGAATGAAAGAATCAGCCCGATTTATGCTGCATCCAACAGAATTTCTAAATTAAAGGTAATTCATAACATAAAACATGTGATAATGTGAGAATAATATGAAAAAATCATTTATTATTTAATCATTTAAAAGTTTCCTTTAAGTTAACGTTAAAGTTAGAGGTATTGAGTGGTCAACTTCATACAAAAATTTTCTTTTCAGTGTACTGCTTATGGAAAACTAATTATTCCACTCGATTCTTTAATTGTTTACCTTTTACATGATATTTAGTTCATCTTTGTTGGATTTATGGGCCGAGGCTTCAAGGGAAACTTGGAAATTTCTTTGATGTAACTTGTTATAAGTCTAATGAATTAACAAGACTCACCTGCTACACAAAGTGGAACTCCATGAGCAATTTCTTTTTGAGTAAGCAGGCACGGGTAGGAGTACCTCAGTCTTCTACCATCATGGTCGAACTGATATTTATCAAAATGTTTTTCACACACACGTTTTCTTAATAATTGGTCCTTGGAGAGTCCAATGAGGAGGGAATTTGTTGGAACTAGGAAGGACATCCACAGATTTCTAAGTTCATCGTTCTTGGGGAAACTAAAAAGCCGGTGAGTCTCACTTGTTGCATTGCAACTACCAACACAGCATTTCTTGGTTCCCATGACGAATAACTGCACATGCGATATGCACAATCAATATTGTCTCGTACAACAGAGGAATAATTGCGTATCAAGGATCTCAACTCAGCAAAATGCGAGGAAATTCACTTAATAACAGGCATTCAACTCGGGAGTATTTCGACAATGACAAGTTGACAAACGAAACGTCATAATGGCGCAAAAAAATGGCGGCGATGACCACGTGACTGATCAATGCGACAGCAGCGCCAAACGGATCATGTGGAACTAAGGCTGTCACAGGCCTGGTCACACCCCTTTACAATTAACTGAACAATACTTTTGTTGCAGTTTGTAACTGAAGACAGTAGACCGATGCTCGCTTGTGTCTTCTGCTACACTAGACTAAAGCAATGCTGTCAATTGCAGAGGAAATGTCTGGAAGCAGAGAAGCTGTTCACTCAGATGTTGAATGAGGATGATGAGGTGAGGTTATTAAAGTATAATACTTTGTACACTCGTGAGGATCTCTTCGGTATTGTATAACAGTCTGGTATCCACACACAACCTCATGAAATATCTGCAGAGAAGCTGTTCACTCAGATGTTGAATGAGGATGATGAGGTGAGGTTTGAATTTTTATAACAGTATTATGTGTGGCTCTCTTCAGTATTGTATTGTATGACAGGCTGGTATCCACAATCCTCTCTTATCTCCATGTCATTTCCACGTATTTTGTGCACGGGTTGGAAAGTCATTATGATAATAAAACTTAAAAGTAGCAATACTACAACCATTCGTGTATTCCCGTTCGTCCACTTGACTTCGCCCCCCAAGTGGGACGAACGGGAATTTATAACAATTATTTATGTGTTAAAATAATGAGTAAACATTTCTAACACTTACATAATGTAAAACGTTAAATCTTGTCAAACATAATATATCAGCACAGATCTTTTTAGTGGGACGATCGGGAACAAATTTAATATTATATTTGTAAACTCCCGTTCATCCCTCTCGGGGGACGAAGTCAAGTGGACGAACAGGAATACACCCAACCATTAACACTCTGACTCAAGAGTCCTTCAATGAATTCTGGCAAGTAATTTGGTCTGATACCTTTGATCAAAATACAGAAGCGGGATGGATACACCCGGGCGTTTCTTCCCTCCATATACGACACAGGTACCTCCCGAAACTGACCTGCGTCATCCGATAGGTCAGGACGCCGTGAAGTTTCTCCAGCCACTCCTCAAAGAGGGGTCTTACCGCCGCGATTGCGGCGTGCCCGTTGCCGAACATGGACCTAAAAAAAAAGGCGGACGGAACTTCACTAAGAAACAAGTGAAGCACCACAATGGCGGCTAATTAAATATGTGTGCGTGCGTATAGGGATGCCAGATGAAGGAAAAAATTACCCATTTTTAAACAATATTTAATTAAGATCTCCCTTGAACTTAAGTTTAATTACAATTTTTTTGTTACGGATATCTTTTTTTAAATAAAGGTAAAATAATTTAAGCACATTGGATATTAAATTTACAACTCGTTTAATGTTAATAAAGTTTTACAATCCCTTTTGTTGATTCAAATTTTTGTAGACTTGTCTTTTGCTATCGACACATCTAGAAATCCCTTCTATTTACTTAAGTGGTGAAAACGAAGGTTTAAGTATTTTTCGGCTTTAAATATTTCATTATAGCTATTTTATGTTCCATTCCTACACATCTACATTCCTATTCCATGTCTACACTCCCTTATTTTTTTTTATACAATCATTTTTCCATGCATCATTTGCCGAGGGAAATCTGTAAAAATACAGTAGAATACAATAACGATAAATAGTAACATAATCTCCCAATTTTAAAATAATTTGAACCTTTAAAAAGTTGCAACACTGATTGATTTCGAGATGTTTATTAAATTTATTGACGTAAAATCGAGAAATAAGCTTCAAAATGACATGCTTAACTATGAAAAGTGTTCCCCTGGCTTTTTTAATTGAACTGCTATGGTTTAAACAACTTTTTTCAACACATGACGGCCATACTTTGATTTTTATTAGACAAAATAACGCCGAATAACACGCGAGCGTCGTTCGAAGCGTAATGGCCGACGGCTGACTTACTATGGTGTGAATGTGTGCGTGCTGGCTTGTCCACATTAGCGCACTGACTTACTATGGGTGCTTCAATTGTTTCTTAGTGAAGTTCCGTCCGCCTTTTTTTTAGGTCCATGTTGCCGAAGTTTTTTTTTTTTTAGCGTGGTATAATCATCAAATGAGTCCGAATAGTTAGAATTTAAATTAGACTTAGATAATAATAATTTTACTGCAGTACAAAATAATTCACCTTTACAAACCAATAATTATAATGAATACTAGACAATTACTGATAAACATACTTATATTATATTATATTTCTAAATACATAAATATCATAGATAAATTGCACCCAGACATAGAACAAATGATCGTGCTAATCACACAAACATTTTTTCCTGGGTGGGAATCAGTCAGGGTAACTAACCACTAGACCAACAGGCCTGTCAATGGCCTGTCATTTGATCCACCTCCAGGAGGATTTTTCTAGTGATCTCATAGAAATTACCTGGGTTACCAACATACTTTGCCCAATATGAGGTACCCGCATGGCAGTGGTGGAGCTTATGAGCTGTTGTCGCGTCCACCACCATACAAGCTCTGCACAGGAAGCTATCCTTGATTCCTAGGTGTTTATTAAAGCAGTCATGTCCTGTAAGGGTGGCTGTAACTATGAATAGCTTCTGCTTTGTAAACCTGAGCACTTGTTTAGTGAAGCGGCCATTTATTTCCCACCACACGTTTCCATGTAATTTCCCTGACCAGACTATGAATGTAACCGAAAGCGAGTGGCACTATGGGTTTGGGTCCCACCACAGCCAAGCTAGATCCTCTTTGAACGAGTTCATTCACTGCATTGTTGCCTTGCGAGTGGCTTTGTCCTTTGATCCACTGGATGGTTATGTTGTTGTGCTCAACTACCTGATTTAGGCTCTGGTGACACTCGTCTATCGACCATACTATCTGACAGTATGGGCATTGAGCATCCTTTACCTTCCAGGCACAGAAGTCTTTAAGCACTAATCAACATTTGACCAACCATTTTAACTACTTGTTACAGGTAACACTAGGAATAAACCGAAATGAGAGAGAATTTTTCAATGGGTTTATTATAACTCCAACAATGCATGTTAACTGTGTTCTTGAAAAATGTCAATCAGAAAGCTATGATGTCAAAGAAAAATTACAAGATGATCGTAAGGAAGAACATGATAGTATTGAAGCCGTGGAAGAACATCCTGATATCAAAGAAGAATTACAACATCATTGTGAAGAAGAAAATGACTGTATTGAATCTGAGGAGGAATACCGTGACATTAAAGAAGAATTACAAGATGATCAAAAGGAAGAACAAGATTGTATTGAACTCGTGGAAGAACATCTTGATATCAAAGAAGAATTACTACATCATTGTGAAGAAGAAAATGAGTGTATTGAATCTGAGCAGGAACTTCAAAGTGGTATGTCTTATATATTTAATTTGAAGTTTATTTAGTAGACAGCCCAACAGACAAAATATGGCACATTCGAAATAAAACATAGTAACTTCTGATATCTAAATCACTTCAAAAATACCAGGAATGAAAGTAATTTTGAACATAAGAACTTCGATAATTATCGAAGTTCTTATGTTCAAAATTACTTTCCTGACTTCATTGACGAAAACATTCAATATTTCCATGACATTTTGTAAAGATTATACGGTACGGTAGCTCTTAAGTCCCGCGACCCGTGGCTGATGGGATAACCACAGCCATAATTAGGTAGCTTTCTGAGTTAAATTATTAGAAAAATTCTTTAGTCTGGTCACTTGATTATTTGGGCTAACTAAATAGTGAATGCCACCATTTTACTTAATGTAATAACACTTGTACCGGTCAATATTTAGATCTCAATAAGCCAAAACTTCGCAAAAGATCGAGCGTAGCGAGCTTGAAATATCGCAGCTTTCATCACTATGAAAAGACAATTCCTTATTATAAAGTAAGATGGAGAACTAATAAGTCAGGGTCATGAAAAGCAAATAGTCTTTATTTGAAGGCCGGGCGTAACGATCTCGAAATATTTTAGCTTTTAAACAATTGTGGGTTTTGGAAGGAAACTACACAAAACTAGAAGGTAGTAACTAATACAAACTACCTATCCATATAAAATTGTGTATAGAAGCTGATTATTTTAATTCATCCCTATGTTTATTATCAGTGAAATAAAAAACAAAATTGTCTTGTTCAACTACATCCAGAAAATGCTCCGCTACTGTTGCCGTAGAGAGACAATCAGAGAGAATGAAGAGACGCTGAAACATATCCTGCGTTCTGCCGCGATGCTTAACAGTCCTACATTTACCAGTTTCATATTCACAGGTGCGTCTGACGCGAAGAAACCAGAGCTATACGTACGACTGACAAGGCTAGAAGATACAATGATATTCCAGCAAAAGAAAACTGAACAGACAGACTTACTAATTATCCGGAACACCGAAAAACATAAGTCTGCAGCTCCTTCTAAATTTACAAAGCTTGTCACAAGTTCTCAATCTATCAGTAATATTGTGAATAATAGTGATACAGCTGCGAAAGACCGAATAAAAACATATGATTGCGATATGTGTCACTATAGTTGTACTAGAAAACATCAATTAAAAATACATATTCGTAGCCACACTGGTGAAAAGCCTTACAAATGTGAAATATGTCTGAAAAGTTTTAGGGAAGGATCTCAATTAAAAATTCATGTTCTTGTACACACTGGTGCAAAACCTTACAAATGTGAAATATGTCAGAAAAGTTATAGAACAAGTTCTCATTTAAGAAGCCATGTTCGTATTCACACTGGTGAAAAACCTTACAAATGTGAAATATGTCAGAAGAGTTATAGAACAGGTTTTCAATTAAAAAATCATGTTCTTGTACACACTGGTGCAAAACCTTACAAATGTGAAATATGTCAGAAGAGTTATATAACAAGTTCAAATTTAAAAAACCATGTTCGTATTCACACTGGTGAAAAACCATACAAATGTGACATATGTCAGAAGAGTTTTAATCACAAAGGTACTCTTAACTTACATTTTAGTATACACACTGGTGAAAAACCTTACAAATGTGTTATATGTCAGAAGAGTTTTAGAGTAAGAAGTCAGTTAAAAAATCATGTTCCTATTCACACTGGAGAAAAACCTTACAAATGCAAAATATGTCAGAAGAGTTACACTAGAACTATATATTTAAAAAATCATGTTCTTAACTTTCATGCGGGCGCGTGTAGTGAATTGAGGTAAGATTATCTCCAATTCGACTTCTATAATAAGATAAGATTGAGAGAGAGAAGAGATAGAGATAAGATTTTAAATTTTGATAATAAATTACTTAACAATAAGATACTAACCCTAACCCATCTCAACCTAATAAAATTCTAATAATATTCACTTAATACATTTTCCTTCATATTATAATTATCACTCATCACATGTATTTCTCATGTCTAGTAGCCTGTTGCTATGTCATTGGGAGTAAAATAATTTTCCGTCACTCGGGATGCTCTCTCCACTCCACAGACCGCAATTTTCTTAACCCCGGTGCAGTCGTCGAAAAGACGACACGCGCCTGCCGTCGAAAAGGTTACGCGCGACTCTCAACGCGATATGCGCTTGTTAGAAATAAGATGTGTATTCTGTTATATTTATATAAATATTTATTTTATTATCATGTTTTAGGTATCAGGATGGTTAATAAAAGATAAAAATTAATAAACACTAATAATCATCCACTGACACACAAACGTCAAAATTCCAACATTCCAATTTAAGCTGACCGCAGACTTGAGTCAAAACAGTTTTAAAAAATATTGATAGCGACCATTAACAATTTTTTGATAAAAAAATTGGTTCGTGAAATATTAAGCTTTAAAGTGCTAAAGGAGGTGTTAATTTGTTCCCTACATTTAAGGCCAAGCCGTGTACCTCAAGGACAAAAATACGAAATTATAGGAAAAAAATCGTAGATTTTGAAAAAAAATATGTTGTATTTATTTGGGCATTTGTACCATATGAAATTGTCGATCCAAAATGTTAAAACTTGCAACCCAAGAATTGATTTTCAATCTAGCAATGTCATACGTCTCCGACATGATGCGTTTCGTTACTTCATTTATAAACGTGTGAAAACCCAAAAATGTACTTTACAGAATTTATTTATGTATTTCAAATAAGTTATAATTACTAGTACACATATTTTGTGAATAATCATGGGAATAAGAACTTTAAAAAATGCATTTGTTTCACATTTCGTATTATTTTTTGCGTTTGGTTATCTGCCGGCCAAAAGCCAGGGTTCCCGACCTAGTTCGATAGTTTTTTTCTATTGTTGTTGATATTCATTACTGTCAAAAAGCTGTCAAATAATGAAACATCGATGTCATATTTTGACGTGATTTTGACAGATGAAACAGATTGAAGCTGTCATAAACGTTTCTTTAAACGCAGTTCCGTTGCGAAGTAGTGTTTTTTCATATACTTTTATTTCTTTTTCTATCTAGTATTGAAGGATTTTAAATACTGCTAAAAATACTAATTATTGGAAGGGATTTTAATAATAATTTGTACCTCGGTACATGGTTGGGCCGAAAAATTAACACCTCCTTTTGCTCGACTTGAGTGCCCCCCCCCCTCGACCAGCTAAATGGTTATGTTTGGGGGTGTGAAAAAATTCACAATAGTAGTACATATAACGAAGTTTTAAATAAAATTATCATGACTAAGTAGGCTTTACCAACTTATAAAATGTACTTGTATAACATATTTTCTTAAACAAAATGTATCGGAGAAACAATAAATCAACTGCAAATGTAAGTTTGTCAACTTAATTTTTCCAGCTTTATTATGTATGTTTTTACGGTAGGTTTTTTGGGGATAGGTAGGTTTTTATCGTCAACTATTTTTAACTAACTTCAAAAAAAAGGAGGAGGTTCTTAATTCGTCGTAACCTTTTTTTTATGTATTTTCCCCGATTTCTCAAAGACTCCTGGACCGATTTTGAAAATTCTTCTTTTTAAAACTAAATTCAGCGAATCAGTTAGTTCGCATAAGTATTTTGATGGGCAACTACGGAACTCTACACTGTGCGTGGCCCGACACGTACTTGGCCGGTT
This sequence comes from Agrotis segetum, assembly GCA_036375495.1. Taxonomy (NCBI): domain Eukaryota; kingdom Metazoa; phylum Arthropoda; class Insecta; order Lepidoptera; family Noctuidae; genus Agrotis; species Agrotis segetum. The sequence continues at coordinate 4,572,876 of JAQSVV010000142.1, forward strand.
TTTTTGTTGTTTGCCAATGGGGATGGCAACTCAAAGCTAATCGTAGATGGCGCTGCGATAGTTGGTCCCCACGTCAGATTACTGTCTACCTTGTACAAAAAATAAACAAGATTTATTGTTATAAAAATTGAGTATAAATACAAAACAAATATGGAAAACTATTCTATATATTTAGTACATAATACTAAAAGAAGAATGACGCCGCGGTGCATCTACAAGAGGAAAAAAAGTGATTTAATTGAGTGGTAGTACATTTGATTTTACCGTAATAAATCCACAATTACTTGTAGTTGAGGTTTAAATTTTTGAGTTTAGGTATGTTTTACCCGTCCTCTCCTATAACAAGAATATAACGCTGCTTCTGACTTTCTATTTTGATAAAATATCATAACGTTTTAAGTCAGAAATTTTAACCTTTTTTTCCATTTAAATTCGAGAAATATCACAATATATTTAATTTCTTAACCCCGGCCACTCACATTCGCGCGAATACGCGAACCCGCATGTGTAGGACGACATTTGCGAATGACTTCGCGAAGTTTTCGTGGCATTCGTGCTTTTCCAAGCTGTGTCGGTTTTATGTGCGCGAACCTTTGCGTAGTCTCCTACACATTCGTGTGACCAGTTGCGCACACGATTGCGAAGCAAACGGTCGTGTCGTTGTTATATTTTGTGTGAGGAAATACTGATCAGTATAAGTACCTATTCATACACCGTTAAATTTTGGTCCTTAGTTTAAAGTTATTAGTTTTAATTTGATTATAGAGTATGCGAACCCATTTGCAAATATGCGAAGTTCGCGAATGTATGTCTGACGGCCCTCCACATGCGCGCAAAGATTCGTTCAATGTACGAATCTTTGCGCGCATGTGAGTGGCCCCGGTATCACAAAACCCGTTCCAGGTGATAATTCTTCCCCCAGACGAACCATTTCATGATTTATAGAGCGATGCAATACTGGTACTTAACCTCCAAAAGAAAAGTGGATATTATTTTGAAAAGTGTATTCGATTGTTTAGTTATGGTATGATTATAGAATTTCATTAATAAACTCAACTAACGGCCTGTCTCGGCTTTGCAAGGCTGGATATTTGTTTATTAAACAGCTTTTCCTTAGTGATAAGACAATTTTTGTTCTCACAGCAGTCACAGCAGCTACCCATTATTTCTTGATAGTGTTAATTGTCGGAATTTTGTATGTTCCATCATTTTTACAGCTTATTACATAACATCTAGTCATTTTACATCAATAAATCTTTTTTTTTTAGAAAATTCCTTTGATTTGACAGTTCTTTTGGGACCAAACTGTCACTTGTCACTTTGACACTTGCCTTCCCCATTGCCTAGACGTGTCAGGTCCCCTCCACGCGCCGCACAGATATTCATGACGTCATTTCCGGGAATTGTGATAAACACAACAATACAGTGATAACAACTTGTAAACAATCCTTCCCAGGAAAGAAATTCGAAGAAAAAATTCGTTTGTTACTTCAACAAGTAATTTTGTGGAGGGGTTAATGTTCATTGTAAAGGTGAACGCACATTGAGCCGCACGCAGTCTCCGCAGTACCCGCACTCATCGCATTTTGTTAATGGCCTCGCACACTTAGCCGCACCGCAGTCTCCGCAGTCGCCGCACGCATTTTGTAGTGTTGCCAACTTAGTGGATTTTTCACTAATTAAAATTGTTGGTTTTGACTCCTCTTTTAGTAGCGTAATATTGCTTTTAGTGGCTGGGGCTTTTTTCTAGTTGTTTAGTAGAATTTACTTACAGTTATTAAAATGCTATCACTTAAACAAAGCTATTGAAACGTTACGAAGTATATTATTTTTACTTCATTTAATTGTCAGGAGAACTTTTATTGATACATAAGCTGTAGTTTTTAAGAATTGAAGAAAAATACTGCAAAGATTATGAAATTCCAATAAAAGTTACAGACGACGAGGCAGACAAAAAATGCGGATGACGTCATCCGCACCGCGCTAGCCGCAGCGTCCGCTGCGTGCGGGCCGACGTTGGTGACGTCATCAGCTGCGGCTGGGGAATTCGGTCGTCTCAAATGCGTGCGGCGACTGCGGAGACTGCGGTGCGGCTCAGTGTGCGAGGTTTCATAGAATTTCATACAAAGAATTCGAAATGCGGGGACTGCGGAGACTGCGGCGCGGCTCAATGTGCGTTCACCATAAGGAAGCGCAATTTTCATTTGTAAATAAGTTGCATTTTTAGCACACTTGTGACACCATCTGATATGAAAGTGAAACGATTTTCTTATACATAATTATATATTTTCGCAATAACGCCTGCGTCGCGTATTCTCAAAGATATTTTTAAAGAAACGAAAAAACTCAGATTGCGAGCAGGGTTCGAACCTGCGTCTTCTGGATAGGTACTCCAGACGCCTCACTAAGAAACAAGTGAAGCACCCATAGTAAGTCAGTGCGCTAATATGGACACGCCAGCGCGCACACATTCACACCATAGTAAGTCAGCCGTCGGCCATTACGCTTCGAACGACGCTCGCGTGTTATTCGGCGTTATTTTGTCTTATAAAAATCAAAGTATGCCGTCATGTGTTGAAAAAAGTTGTCTAAACCATAGTAGTTCAATTAAAAAAGCCAGGGGATCACTTTTCATAGTTAAGCATGTCAATATGAAGCTTATTTCTCGATTTTACGTCAATAAATTTAATAAACATCTCGAAATCAATCAGTGTTGCAACTATTTCAAGGTTCAAATTATTTTAAAATTGGGAGATTCATATTTTGTTACTATTTATCGTTATTGTATTCTTCTGTATTTTTACAAGTTTCCCCACGGCAAATGATGCATGGAAAAATGATTGTATAAAAATAATAAGGGAGTGTAGACATGGAATAGGAATGTAGACGTGTAGGAATGGAACATAAAATAGCTTTAATTAAATATTTATAGCCGAAAAATACTTAAACATTCGTTTTAACCACTTAAGTAAATTAGAAGGGATTTCTAGATGTGTCGATAGTAAAAGACAAGTCTACAAAATTTGAATCACCAAAAGGGATTGCAATACTTTATTAACATTAAACGAGTTGTAAATATTTTAATAACCAATGTGCTTAAATTATTTTACCTTTATTTTAAAAATAGGTATGCGTCACAAAAAAAAAATGTAATTAAGTTAAGTTCAAGGGAGATCTTAATTAAATATTGTTTAAATAACCGGCCAAGTGCGTGTCGGGCCACGCACAGTGTAGGGTTCCGTAGTGGCCCATCAAAATACATAATATGCGAACTAACTAAACTGATTCGCTGAATTTTATTTTAAAAAGAAGAATTTTCAAAATCAGTCCAGGAGTCTTTGAGAAATCGGGGAAAATACATAAGAAAAAAGATTACAACGAATTTAGAACCTCCTCCTTTTTTTGAATTTAGTTAAAAATAGTTGACGATAAAAACCTACCTATCCCCAAAAAACATACCTATAAAAGCTGTAAAAATAAAGTTGACAAACTTACATTTGCAGTTGTCTCCGATACATTTTGTTTAAGAAAATATGATATCCAAGTACATTTTATAAGTTGGTCGACTATTACTCGTAAAGTTGTAAAGCCTACTTAGTCATGATAATTTTCTTTTAAATTTCGTTATATATACTACTATTGTGAATTTTTTCACACCCCCAAACATAACCGTTTAGCTGGTAGAGAGGGGGGACACTCGAATCGAGCAAAATTTAGCACTTTAAAGCTTAATATTTCACAAACTGATTTTTTTATCAAAAAATTGTTAATGGAAACTATCATTATTTTTTAAAGGCTTATTTAATGGTACTCCACAATAAGGGGTACGCGAGAAAAAAAAAATCCTCACTTTACGTGTAAGTACTGGAGGTACCCTAAAAAAAAATATTTTACAAGATTTTATTTTACCACTTTTTCGGCACAACAAATCCGTATATTTACACCAAATTACAGCTCTCTAGTACTGTGCGTCTCTGAGCTAAACTGCGGACAGACGGACGGACGGACGGACGGACGGACATGGCGAAACTATAAGGGTCCTTGTTGACTACGGAACCCTAAAAATGGGTAACTTTTTCCTTCATCTGGCATCCCTATACAAACTCACACATATAAAGGCCGCCACCATTGTGGTGTTTCAATCGTTTCTTAGTGAAGTTCCGTCCGCCTTTTTTTTAGGTCCATGAAAAGAGGAGTCAAAACCAACAATTTTAGTGGAAAATCCACTAAGTTGGCAACACTGGCGATGCGTGCGCGGCCGGGGCGACTGTGGGGACTGCGGGTACTGTGGTGCGGCTAGGTGTGCGTTCACCATAAAACGTCAGCAAACAACTAGAGCTTGGCCAGAACGGATTGAAACGGAACTAAAATTTTTAATTTCTGACAGCGCTTTAAAATCTTTGTTATTTGATGTAAACAAAGACCGCAGGTTTGTTAGATTTATTATTGTGCCATAAAACTAACATGTTAAGTGAAATAAATTATTGTAAATCATTCAAAGTGCTGGTAGCGCGAAGACAGTGGCGACTTCCGGTTTTCTACATTTTTATGTCGAGCTGTAGATTAATATTCCGTTTCAAGACGTTCTGTTCAAGCTGTTGTATACATGGACCTAAAAAAAAGGCGGACGGAACTTCACTAAGATACGATTGAAGCACCACAATGGCGGCGGTGTTTATATGTGTGAGTTTGTATAGGGATGCCAGATGAAGGAAAAAATTACCCATTTTTAAACAATATTTAATTAAGATCTCCCTTGAAGTTAAGTTTAATTAATTTTTTTTTGTGACAGATACCTATTTTTAAAATAAAGGTAAAATAATTTAAGCACATTGGATATACAATTTTTACAACTCGTTTAATATTAATAAAGTTTTACAATCCCTTTTCGTGATTCAAATTTTTGTAGATTTGTCTTTTGCTATTGACACATCTAGAAATCCCTTCTAATTTACTGAAATGGTGAAAACGAATGTTTAAGTATTTTTCGCCTATAAATATTTAATTAAAGCTATTTTATGTTCCATTCCTACACGTCTACATTCCTATTCCATGTCTACACTCCCTTATTATTTTTATACAATCATTTTTCCATGCATCATTTGCCGTGGGGAAACTTGTAAAAATACAGAAGAATACAATAACGATAAATAGTAACAGAATATAAATCTCCCAATTTTAAAATAATTTGAACCTTGAAATAGTTGCAACACTGATTGATTTCGAGATGTTTATTAAATTTATTGACGTAAAATCGAGAAATAAGCTTCATATTGACATGCTTAACTATGAAAAGTGATCCCCGGGCTTTTTTAATTGAACTACTATGGTTTAGACAACTTTTTGCAACACATGACGACATACTTTGATTTTTATTAGACAAAATAATGCCGAATAACACGCGAGCGTCGTTCGAAGCGTAATGACCGACGGCTGACTTACTATGGTGTGAATGTGTGCGTGCTGGCTTGTCCATATTAGCGCACTGACTTACTATGGGTGCTTCAATTGTTTCTTAGTGAAGTTCCGTCCGCCTTTTTTTTAGGTACATGGTTGTATATTTCGAATCAGAACTGTACGATTCACAAAAACCGTTTTTACGGTTTAAAAAAACCGTATGTCTGATTAATCGATTTCAGATAGCGTCGCCCGCGTCCCTATTATTATGACATTACATTGACAGATGACAGCTCGACATGATTGAACTGTCATATCATTGCATGTCATTGTATTGCACAATTTCAGGTTTTCAGTTATTAAACTTTAAAAAAATTAATTAATTTATTGATTGATTCCTTCGACTGAAGGACTAGTATCGTGTCGTTTACTTTCATTATTTATTTTAGATAAACATGGAGTAATCTGTTGTTAACACCCGTGATTTTTGCAACAAATTCAATAAATTAGTTTAGGTACAAAATGAAAGTGGAAAAGCTGCAAATGTGTAGAATATGTTTAGTGGAAGATGTTCGTATGTTTATGGTTACCAATTTGGAACTGCAACTACTTTATGAGAAGCTTACTAGAATTCCTGTAAGTAAATGATCTTTATTTATAATTCAAGCACAAGTACTTTGTTACTGTGAAGCAAACGAGAAGAATGAACTTTTTGAAGAGACGCATCTTTTAAGCAAGCTTTATCAAAAACCATTCTTTAATCACACTCATAGTAAAGTTCTTCATTTTTCATACTTTTGTTGCAGTTTGTAACTGAAGACAGTAGACCGATGCTCGCTTGTGTCTTCTGCTACACTAGACTAAAGCAATGCTGTCAATTGCAGAGGAAATGTCTGGAAGCAGAGAAGCTGTTCACTCAGATGTTGAATGAGGATGATGAGGTGAGGTTTGACTTTTGTTCTGCGGCACTTGTTATTAAAGTATTATGTGTGGCTCTTTTCAGTATTGTATAACAGTCTGGTAGCCAAAAGTCCGTGTAACATTTTGCGTGCAGGTTGGAAAATCATTTGATTGGCCCCAACTCTCTCAATTCAATTCAATTTTTGAGGTTATGGCTCCATCAGAAACGTAACGTTCGATGATTTTGCCAATGTCATCATCATCATCATCATCATCAGCCTATTAATGTTCCCACTGCTGGGACACAGGCCTCCACTCTGTGAGAGGGGGTGGGCCATAATCCACCACGCGGGCCCAGTGCGGATTGGTGGATGTCACATGTCTTCGAATTTTTGGTTCTAGGACATGCCGGTTTCCTCACGATGTTTTCCTTCACCGTTTTGAGAGCAGTGGTGATGAAATAAATTACACAAAGTAATGCGCCTGCCGGGTTTCGAACCCACGACCTACAACTCGTAAGTCGGGGCCGATACCACTGGGCCAAAGTCAAGGTATGATAAATTAAGGTCGTAAACTGTAACACAACTATTGATCAGTATTTGTAGCGGTGGCATCCGTGGGTCCCCATGCTAAAAAAGGACAAAACATTTTTGGTTAGTAGAAGTAAAACAACACAAGATAAATGTTAGAACATTGAACAAATAAACCAAATATAAATATCGCCTACAACTGGATTTTATTAGTGCTATTTTTATAAAGGATTTTAACTGCAGGGGTATGGGCTAGAGATAATAGAAAAGGAATGTTGATTGGGCGGGGAATATCAGAAGGGAGTAAGTCGTAAAGGGGGGTGGTTAAACGAGGACAGGAAAAAAACAAGTGTTCCAGAGTACCCTCCTCCAGACCGCATTCACACAAAGAGGAGTCCCTCACATGGATTTTGGCCAAAAAAACTGGTGTGCAAACAAACCCAAGTCGGAGTCTAATTATGACAGAGGTGGCTAATTTACTAGAAAATTTTAGTTTGCTGAACCAACATTTTGATGGAATGAATGGTTGGATAGAGCCATAGAATCTTCCCTTAACTCTCCAACTCTCTCGAAGGAGCCTTTGTGTTTGATCTCATGAGAGTACCTGGGTTACCAACATACTTAGTTCTATATGAGGTACCCCCCGGGCAGTGTTGGAGCCCATGAGCTGATGTCTCGTCCGCCACCATGCAAGGGTTGCTATAACTAAGCATAGCTGCTGCTTTGTTGCCCAGCACGCGTAGCATGGCAATTCTATCTCTATTCTACCAAGAAAATACACTAAGTTGGTTTTCATTATTTCTACACAAATCGACTGTTTTTTTTTGCACAAATATGACACCATTCATACAAGAAAAGAAGATTATCTCGCGTTTGACTGAACGGATTTTGATGCAATTTTCAGGAAAGTGTTCATTACATGGAGAAGGTTTTAGTATATAACACTAATAGATATCCCGTGACGTTGCCCGCGTGGATCCGTTTTGCTTACTTGGATCTTAGATTTTCAGGGACTATTGCATGTTTGTCCACAATTATCTCGCGTTTGTCTAAACCGATTTTGATGCAGTTTTCAGAAAAGTTTTTGAAAAAATGGGAACTGACTTCAAAACCAAATAAAACACAAAAACAACTATAAAATAACTTTTATTTCGGAAGTCGGTGGCCATTATGTCAATGAACGAAAAAAAAACATAGCCTATTCTATATAATCTATTCTTCCGTCAACAAAACCCTTTCTACGGCGCCATGCTACGCCTGCTGAGCTCATGTTTGGTGAAGCAGCCATTGCTTTCCTACCACAGGTTTCGATATAATGTTCCTGTGGTTTCCAGAGTATGTATGCAACGGAAAAGGAGTGGCACTATGGTGTCACCTCCTGCCACTGCCAATCTAGAACCCCCACTGTGTTTTTGCATTGTGTTGCGAGTGGCTGTGTCCTTTGATCCACTGGATGGTTATGTTGTTGTGCTCACCTACCTGATTTAGGCTCCGGTGTCATATTGTAGTCAAGACTTGACCATGTGGCTGTCAAGTACTAGTAAAACGGCCATACTGCCTGACCTCTACCTTCTGGGCTGAAGAAGGCTGCCGCTGTCGGGGTAATGCCTGGACAACTGTGTTGTGGACCCCCGGTACTGTGGCCATGGGGATGTTGAGGTCTCCTGAGAACAACGACGATATAATACTAGACTGGATACACGATCTAAGGAACAAAAACTATTCTGTCAACTCGCTGAGGTACTACGTCAGCGAGGGAGACGGGGTACTGCATTGTGATTGGCTAACTCAAGGTCTGTTCTGTCTCAAGATATGTATATTTACGGCTCACAGGAGTGGTCGAAATGAGACGGATATAAGAGTTTTTTGCCTAATGTGTTGGCAGACATCGGCCCCGTTATTAGGAGTCTAGTATTATATCGTCGTTGCCTGAGAAGTTTCTAGCACCAGTGCCATTAGCTGTGTTAGGACCGTCGGGGTCTGCCTCTCAGCGGCGATCCATATAGAGCAGGATTTTGTATTTTTTATCAAAGATAAATTGTTTCCGTACCCAGTCCTTACCATGGGAAATTCTTCATAAAGTCTCTGTAGTACTGAGTTGTGTTGTGACTCTCTCTTACCTGAGAGTTTCGAGATGGACCGCTGTCAGTGTTGTTTCTCGCTGTATGAACAGGTGAAGCAGAGGGAGGCCCAGCATGGCTTCCAGAGCTGCTGTAGACGGAGACGTATGCAGCCTGTGGTTGCCATGCAGGCCAGTCTTTATAGATGTTGTAGCTTGTTCGAAGTGGTGACTAACCTGGTATGGGGCCACCAGACCTCGGACCAGGCAGGGGTCTCATTACACAGCATAAAAATGTAGAGTATGATTTGGGAGAATAGGCTCTTATACATATAATAATAATAATATTCCACAACTATCACACAACGCCATCTAGTCCCAAGCTAAGCAGAGCTTGTGTTATGGGTACTAGACAACTGATAGACATACTTATATATTTCTAAATACATACATGTTATAGATAAATTACACCCAGACACCGAACAAATGATCGTGCTCATCACACAAACATTTGTCCTGGGTGGGAATCGAACCCACGACCTCCGGCTTAGCAGTCAGGGTCACTAACCACTAGACCAACAAAGACTCGGTTCAAGTGCTCATTATTTACAATATTCTAATATATTTTCTTTAAACACCAACAACTCAGTCCGGACCGAGTTTTTAACCGACTTAAAAAAAGGAGGTTATCAGTTCGACGCATTATTGTAATATTTTCAGAATTTACTTTCCAGTATTTACAGCAATTCTTGTATAGAAAAAAAAAATGGAACAGCACCTCTGGTGTGCTAAGAAGGAACTAAAGGAGATGGTATCAAAATTCACCCAAAATCAAAGAAGTGATCGATACGGTCAAACTGTATGCCTATAGATTCTCTAGAACTATCTTAATAATCGTACCAAGTTTCAACATCCTAATCCATGGGATATCGGAGTTATGAGCTGTCAAAGTGTGCAAAAAATATCCATCTTGTTTCTTGAGATTTCACGTTTGTGCTGCCAAACTACTCATGCTGCCGATTATTTTGCGTACCAACGACGCCTCAGATGTTATTAAACGATATTACAAAAAAAAAACTGGCCAAGTGCGAGTCGGACTCGCCCATGAAGGGTTCCGTAGCAGCAAGTAACATGTTTTATGTTCTATGTTAGGGGTTTGGTTTCCGCACTTAGTCCTTCATGTGGACCATTGTGCGTGGGCCATAGTGGCCTTTGGTGGCTTATTCCAACCAGCCCACCTCCCTCCAGAAGTTGATCAGGTTCTTTGGTCTGTGGAGAACATCTGTGTAAGTCCTGGGTGTCCCGAGGGTCTGTCCTGATCTGGGTGACACCTGTGCACTCGAAGAGCACATGCGCAACGGTTTCCTCAGTCTCCATGCAAGCCCTGCACAGGGGGCTGTCCGTTATGCCTATTGTGTGGAAGTGTTTGTTTAGGGAGCAGTGTCCCGTTATGGTCCCTGTCAGCAGGCGCATGCCGGTCCTGTCGTAAAAGACGTCTGGTTAGCCTGCCATCTAAGGATGGTAGAGTTTTCCTGGATTGCTTGCAGCCTGGTGTTGAGGCCCACCATCTCTCTGCTTGTGTGAGGATGCGCTCCTGCAGCCATCTACGTATCTGGTTGAAGGGGATGGGTATAATGGGTTCTGGTCCGCAAACTGATGCGCTGGATGCTCTCCTAGCTATCCGCTGTGTCCTTTAATCCATTGTAGTGTCACTTTGTTGCGTTTAGATACTGTTAGACGTTCTAGTTCATTGTGACATTCTAGTATTAAGCTTGAAGTGGTATATTGTTTCTCCAACGATTGAAGGACTGAGGCGGTATCAGAGAATATACGTACGAGTATATGGGGGTCCGTAACTCTTCTGACCTCTATAGCATATGCTGCTTGTATAATGCCCATGCATTCCGCCTGGTAGACGGTGTTGTACATTCCCAGCGGGCTGGATATATTTATGTTAAGGTCGTGTGAGAAGCTCCAGCCCCGGTTCCGGAATCATTCTTTGATCCATCTGTGTATATCCTCAGCTCTATCGGACCTGAATAGTCACACTGCTCTTCTGCAAGTGTGATACTGTAGTGTTTTTGTCTTGGGGCTTTGTGGCAGGGTTATGCCATCATTGGCTGTTGTTCGATCGCATCATTCTTAATTCGCGTGTGTTTAATTCTTGAGTCTTTGTTTAGGGTTCCCAAGGCATGAAGCATAAAGGCGGCTAGGGCCGCCTCTTTCTGCACGATGATGAGGTGTATAGGTGGCAGTCCAAGCATTGCCTGTAGGGCAGCGGTGGGTGCAGTTCTCATACAGCTAGTAATTGCCATACAAGCAAATCGCTGCAGCTTTTCGAGGTCTTTTTGGGTTGTGCTCAGGTTTGTTCTGGGCCACCAGACCAATGAGCCGTACGTGACTGTCGGTCAGTATGACAGTGGTATATAGCCAGTGAGTGGTCTTGGGACTGATCCCCCAATTCCTGCCAAGCATTCGCTTGCACTGCCACAGGGATATGCTGGGTTTTGTAGTGATGTAGTTGATGTGTTTTTCCCAATTCAGCTGTTTATCCAAAAAGATGCCCAGGTATTTGGTTTCAGTTGATAGGCTTAGGGTGGTTCCAAAGAAACGTGGAAGCTGTAGGGTCGGTAGTTTCCTCTTTTTTGTGAAGAGGATCAGCTCGGTTTTTGAAGGATTTACTGATAGCTGGTTTTTGTTGCACCAGTCCTCCACTATTTTCAATGCTTGGCGCATGAGGTTGCACAGGGTATTTTCGTGAGTGCCATTTATTATCATGGTTATATCGTCGGCATACCCTAAAGAGAAGTACAGCAAGTAACATAGTTTAAGCCTCTGTTCAGACACGGCGGGAACCGCGCGATTTCAGATTCGCATGGAAATCGCGTGAGTCTTATTTGTATGAGTTATTAAGTAATCGTTCAGACATAACCGCGCGATTCCCGCGCGGGAATCGCGCGGTTCCCGCCGTGTCTGAACAGAGGCTAAACGTTCTTGTAGTTGGTTGTAACTTTGAAAAGTTAATTGCGGATTACGGTTTATGACGTGTTAAAAAAACTAATTACTTAATCTTGTTCAAACCAATTTTCAATTGAAGTTTGCATGGTAATGTACATCATATATTTTTTAGCTTCATAATTCACATAATTTAGAAGTTACAGGGGGGGGGGACACATTTTACCACTTTGGAAGTCTCTCGCGCAAACTGTTCAGTTTAAAAAAAAATGATGCTAGTAAGCTCAATATCATTTTTCAAGACCTATTCATAGATCCCCACACGTAACGTTCAGGTGAAAAAAATTTTTTGAGTTTCTATTCTATGTATGGGGGCAACCCCCAAAATTAGTTTTATTTTTATTTTCGTATGAAAATCCTAATGCGGTTCACTCAATACATCTACCTACCAAGTTTCAACAGGATAGCTGTTATACTTTCGAAGAAAAAAGGCTGTGACATACGGACGGGCAGACAGACAGACATGACGAATCTATAATGGTTCCGTTTTTAGCCATTTGGCTACGGAACCCTAAAAAGTGCCAGCATTACATAACAGTAGTCGCAATTGATGGTCATCCACCCAACTTTAAGAAACAAAACACTTTGGGAAATGTTACTTTACAGTGGTCACCCATTCAAAGACAGACCTCGGTGAATGTTGCTTAACTTTGGCAACTCATCCTCAGATTGTTCTCAGCAAGTGTTGTTTTACTTGGACCATCCATCAAAAGACGTACTTTCGAAAGAAAGAAAGACAGAAAGAAAGAAAAGTTTATTGTTAGTCACACACACAACAGAACAACAACATTAAAAGTAAACAAGGGCAGAAGAAGTCCTGCCAGCAGCACTCCTGGCTGCTGGCAGGACTCCATATAGCAGTTTTGCAGCGGCATCTCTCCATATGATCATTCATTGAATGGTTTTCTATTTTTTTTTAATCGTGGTGAAATCATCAAATGATTCCGGAAACTCAGGAAGACCGGGAGGGACTGTCAGACTTGTACTGACTAAAATCCACGGTGTCCTTCAATAGCCTTTTACGTTCCAGGGTCACGGTAAATTGATAAGTCCCGCGACGCCGGCAGGCTTTGGCCCTCTAGAGTCCCTCGTCATCATGCTGATACTCTTTGAGGCGCGGGTGGAACACAACGCGCCGTCGCGCGTCGTCGACCCGGGGTTACTGTAATGCTGGCACTTTTTTTTTTGTGTAATATCAGCTATGGCGTCGTTGGTACGCAATATTATCGGCAGCATGACTATTTTGGCAACACAAACGTGAAATCTCAGTAGCAAGTGGAACTTTTTTGGCAAACTTTGACAGCCCATAACTCCGATATGCCGTGGATTAGGATATTGTAACTTGGTACGATTATTAAGATAGTTCTAGGGAACCCATCTGCATACAGTTTGACCGTATCGACTACACTTTGATTCTGGGTTTTTGGTCCATACATTGTGGACCATGTCCTTTATTAAGAAAATTGTCAATCTGAAATTGTCAAAGTTCCAGTTCACTTTACGTCTCAAATACTGAAAACTCGTGCTAAGGGTACTGGTCTCAGTATAATAATATTAGTCTATATCAGCGTCTGAAGTTGAACAAATGTGCCGAATTTCAAAAGTGTACCTATGTATGTATGTTGCGGGTATGCGGGTAGCGAGTAAAGGGCAACTCGCTGCCCGACCATGGACCATGCCCGGGTTGACGGCGCGTTGTGTCCCACGCGCGCCTCAAAGAGCGTCAGCATAATGACGGGGTCCCCCTCCCAGAGGACCAAAGCCTGCTGGGGTCGCAGGATTATTTCCTTACTGTGACCCTGGAACATAAAGGGCTATTGAAGGACACCGTGGATTTTAGTTAGTAAAATTCTGACAGTCCCTCCCGCCCTGCCCGGGGTGGGAGGACTCATTTGATGATTTTACCACGTTAAAAAAAATGTACCTATGTATGTTTGTGTTCACATATCTCCGGAACTATAATAATAAATTAATAATAATAATAAATTTTATTTATCAAAAAGTAAAATTACAAACTGTCAATTTTTGGTGAGCCACAAACTAAACGTCAGCTTGTATCTTGTGGATATGCGAACACAAACATAATTGACTAAATCAGTCGATGCCGACTCTTTACTAGAGGAGTTGTACCTTCCATCATCAGCTCATTCACCTGAGATGATGATTATCAGATGCAAATACCTGAACAGCTTTAGAAAATATATGAAAATGGTACTACGTGCCTATAAAATTTGAAGGTTGCCCTCGATTTCCCTGGGATCCCATCATCAGACCTGATGATCATGGGACCAGTTGGGAAGTATACCCTTACAAAACAAAAGAAATTTTTTCCAAAGCGGTCCAGGCGTCTTTGAAAAATCGGGGAACATACATAAAAAAAGATTCCGACGAATTAAGAACCTCCTCTTTTTTTTGAAGTTGGTTAAAAATTACTTTAAAGTTTCAACTATATTCCTTGTCAATATTGTATATCCTCAGACCTGCGATCAGCATTTGACCAACCATTTTTTTTTACTATTGTTTACAGACAAAATTAAGAATAAATCAAAATGAGAGAGAGGTTTTCAACGGTTTCATTATTACTCCAACAATGCATGTTAACTATGTACTTGATGAATATCAATCAGAAAGCTATGATATCAAAGAAGAATTACAAGATGATCAAAAGGAAGAACATGATAGTATTGAACACGAGGAAGTACATCTTGATATCAAAGATGAATTACAAAATGACTGTGAGGAAGACAATGAGAGTATTGAACCCGAGAAGGAACAGTATGATATTAATGAAGAAAATGAAAGTATTGAATTCGAGGAGGAACATCATGATATCAAAGAAGAATTACAAGATGATCAAAAGGAAGAACATGATAGTATTAAACACGAGGAAGTACATCTTGATATCAAAGATGAATTAATACATCATTGTGAAGAAGAAAATGAGTGTATTGAACCCGAGAAGGAACAATATGATATTAATGAAGAAAATGAAAGTATTGAATTCGAGGAGGAACATCATAATATCAAAGAAGAATTACAAGATGATCGTAAGGAAGAACAAGATAGTATTGAACACAAGGAAGTACATCTTGATATCAAAGAAGAATTACTACATCATTGTGAAGAAGAAAATGAGTGTATTGAATCTGAGGAGGAATATCGTGATATTAAAGAAGAATTACAAGATGACTTTGAGGAAACAAATGAAAGTTTTGAATTCGAGGAAGAACATCATGATATCAAAGAAGCATTACGAGATGTTTGTGAGGAAGAGAATGAGAGTATTGAACCAGAGCAGGAACTTCAAAGTGGTATGTCTCATATATTATAGTAGTTTATCTACTCTCATATCGTAAACTTCGAAATACAAAACTCAAAACGAGTTTATAATGACATACTTTATACCATAGAGTATCGTAATGAAATTAAAAAATTAAATTATAACACTGTTTGTCTAACAAAACAATGTTATAATTTAATTTTTTTTCATTATGATACAGATTACTGATCATAGATACATTTTTTTACTTTTTTATCTGTGGCTGCGCGCGCTTTTTAAGGGAATGTTGGGATTTTGACGTTTGTGTTTCGGTGGATGACATGGTGGATGATTATTAGTGTTTATTAATTTTTATCTTTTATTTGATATGTTCGTGTTCAATGAGAGTAGATAAAGTAGTGTATGAAACTGTACATAACTAGGTATTATACCACTCGTGTGATACTATTATAAAACTCGCTTCGCTCGTTTTATAAACTCACACTCGTGTATAATACCCCTCATTATGTACCAGTTACATAAACTACTATTATGTAACTGGTATATAATGAGGGGTATTATACACGAGTGTGAGTTTAAAAAAACGAGCGAAGCGAGTTTTTTAATAGTATCACACGAGTGGTATAATACCTAGTTATGTACAGTTTCATACACTACTTTATCTACTCTCATTGAACGCGAACATATCAAATAAAAGATAAAAATTAATAAACACTAATAATCATCCACCATGTCATCCACCGAAACACAAACGTCAAAATCCCAACATTCCCTTAGAAAGCGCGCGCAGCCACAGATAATATCTGTATCATAATGAAAAATAAATAAATTATAACATTGTTTTGTTAGAGAAACAGTGTTTATTTAATTTTTTAATTTCATAACGATACTCCATGGTATAAAGTAAAGTATGTCACTATAAACTCGTTTTGAATTTTGTATTTCGAAGTTTACGATATGAGAGTAGATAAAATATTTAATTTGAAGTTTATTTAGTAGACAGCCCAACAGACAAATATGGCACATTCAAAATAAAAAACAGTAACTTCTGATATCTAAATCACGTCAATAATGCCAGGAAAGTAATTATCGAAGTTCTTGTGTTCAAAATTGCTTTCCTGTCTTTATTGACGAAAACATTCAATATTTCCATGACATTTTGTAAAGATTATACGGTACAGTAGCTCTTTAGTCCCGCGACCCGTGGCTTCACTTGATTATTTGGGCTAACTAAATAGTAAATGCCACCATTTTTAATGTCATAACACTTGTACCGATCAATATTTAGATCTCAATAAGCCAAAACTTCGCAAAAGATCGAGCGTAGCGAGCTTGAAATATCGCAGCTTTCATCACTATGAAAAGACAATTCCTTTTTATAAAGTAAGATGGAAAAGTGAGAAGTCTGGGTCACGAAAAGCCAAGACTATGTTTTGAAGGCCGAGCGTAACGATCTCGAAATTTTTTTACTTTTTAAACAATTCTGGGTTTTTGAAGGAAACGACACAAAACTAGAAGGTAGTAACTAATACAAACTGCCTATCCATATAAAATTATGCATAAAAGCAGATTATTTTAATTCATCCCTATGTTTATTATCAGAGAAATAAAAAACAAAATTGTCTTGTTCAACTACATCCAGAAAATGCTCCCCTACTGTTGCCGTAGAGAGACAATCAGAGAGAATGAAGAGACGCTGAAACATATCCTGCGTTCTGCCGCGATGCTTACCAGTCCTATATTTACCAGTTTCATATTCACAGGTGCGTCTGACGCGAAGAAACCAGAGCTATACGTACGACTGACAAGACTAGAAGATACAATGACATTCCAGCAAAAGAAAACTGAACAGACAGACTTACTAATTATCCGGAACACCGAAAAACACAAGTCTGCAGCTCCTTCTAAATTCACAAAGCTTGTCACAAATTCTCATTCTATCAGTAATATTGTGAATAATACTGATACAACTGCGAAAGACCGAATAAAAACATATAATTGCGATATGTGTCACTATAGTTGTACTAGAAAATGTCATTTAAAACAACATATTCGTATCCACACTGGTGAAAAGCCTTACAAATGTGAAATATGTCAGAAGAGTTATAGAACAAGTTCTCATTTAAAAAATCATGTTCTTGTACACGCTGGTGCAAAACCTTACAAATGTGAAATATGTCAGAAGAGTTATAGAACAAGTACTCATTTAAAACGCCATTATGTTTGTATTCACACTGGTGAAAAACCATACAAATGTGAAATATGTCAGAAGAGTTTTAGTCAAACAGATAGTTTACGACAACATTTTCTCATACACACTGGTGAAAATCTTTATAAATGTGACATATGTCAGAAGAGTTTTACTCTAAGTAGTACATTAAAAAGCCATGTTCGTATTCACACTGGTGAAAAACCATACAAATGTGACGTATGTCAGAAGAGTTTTAATCATAAAGGTACTCTTAACTTACATTTTAGTATACACACTGGTGAAAAACCTTACAAATGTGACATATGTCAGAAGAGTTTTAGAACAAGAAGTCATTTAAAAAGCCATGTTCATATTCACACTGGAGAAAAACCTTACAAATGCAAAATATGTCAGAAGAGTTACAGTAGAACTAGATATTTAGAAAATCATGTTCTTAACCATCATGCGGGCGCGTGAACAAGAACAAGAAGAACATCTCCAATTCGAATTCTATAATAAGATAAGATTGAGAGAGAGAAGAGATAGAGATAAGATTTTAAATTTTGATAATAAATTACTTAACAATAAGATACTAACCCTAACCCATCTCAACCTAATAAAATTCTAATAATATTCCTAAAAAAATTCTAATAATATTCACTTAATACATTTTCCTTCATGTTATAATTATCACTCATCACATGTTTTTCTCATGTCTAGTAGCCTGTTGCTATGTCATTTTGAGTAAAATAATATTCCGTCACTCGGGATGCTCTCTCCACTCCACAGACCGCAATTTTCTTAACCCCGGTGCAGTCGTCGAAAAGACGACACGCGCCTGCCGTCGAAAAGGTTACGCGCGACTCTCAACGCGATATGCGCTTGTTAGAAATAAGATGTGTATTCTGTTATATTTATATAAATATTTACTTAATTATCATGTTTTAGGTATCAGGATGGTTAATAAAAGATAAAAATTAATAAACACTAATAATCATCCACTGACACACAAACGTCAAAATTCCAACATTCCCATTTAGGATGACCGCAGACTTGAGTCAAAACAGTTTTAAAAATTATTGATAGTTTCCATTAACAATTTTTTGATAAAAAAATTGGTTCGTGAAATATTAAGCTTTAAAGTGCTAAATTTTGCTCGACTCGAGTGTCCCCCCCCCCCTCGACCAGCTAAACGGTTATGTTTGGGGGTGTGAAAAAATTCACAATAGTAGTATATATAACGAAGTATAAAATAAAATTATCATGACTAAGTAGGCTTTACAACTTTACGAGTAGTAGTCGACCAACTTATAAAATGTACTTGTATAACATATTTTCTTAAACAAAATGTATCGGAGAAACAATAAATCAACTGCAAATGTAAGTTTGTCAACTTAATTTTTCCAGCTTTATTATGTATGTTTTTACGGTAGGTTTTTTAGGGATAGGTAGGTTTTTATCGTCAACTATTTTTAACTAACTTCAAAAAAAAGGAGGTGGTTCAGAATTCGTCGTAAATTTTTTTATGTATTTTCCCCGATTTCTCAAAGACTCCTGGACCGATTTTGAAAATTCTTCTTTTTAAAACTACATAAATTCAGCGAATCAGTTTAGTTAGTTCGCATAAGTATTTTGATGGGCAACTACGGAACCCTACACTATGCGTGGCCCGACACGCACTTGGCTGGTTTTTTTGTTGTTTGCCAATTGCCTAGACGTGTCACGTCCCCTCCACCCGCCGCACAGATATTCGTGACTTCATTTCCAGGAATTGTGATAAACACAACAATACAGTGATAACAACTTGTAAACAATCCTTCCCAGGTAAGAAATTCAAAGAAATCATTCGTTTGTTAATTCAACAAGTAATTTTGTGGAGGGGTTAATGTTCATTATAAGGAAGCGCAATTTTCATTTGTAAATAAGTTGCATTTTTAGCACACTTGTGACACCATCTGATCTGTAATAATTGATATGAAAGTGAAACGATTTTCTTACACATAATTATATATTTTCGCAATAACGCCTGCGTCGCGAGAGAATATCAAAGATATTTTTAAAGAAACGAAAAAATTCCGATTGCGAGCACGGTTCGAACCTGCGTCTTCTGGATAGGTACTCAAGACGCCTAACCTAACTAGGCCATCGCAACCACTACTCACAAAGCTGAAGTTTTTTTCTTCCATTCTTAAACTACAGCGTATTTATCAATAAAAGTTCTCCTGACAATTAATGAAGTAATAATAACATATTTCGTAACGTTTCAATAGCTTTGTCTAAGTGATAGCATTTTAGTAACTGTAAGTAAATTCTACTAAACCACTAGAAAAAAGCCCCAGTCACTAAAAACAATGTAACGCCACTAAAAGAGGAGTCAAAACCAACAATTTTAGTGGAAAATCCACTAAGTTGGCAACACTGGCGATGCGTGCGCGGCCGGGGCGACTGTGGGGACTGGTGGGGACTGCGGGTACTGTGGTGCGGCTAGGTGTGCGTTCACCATAAAACGTCAGCAAACAACTAGAGCTTGGCCAGAACGGATTGAAACGGAACTAAATTTTTTTATTTCTGACAGCGCTTTAAAATCTTTGTTATTTGATGTAAACAAAGACCGCAGGTTTGTTAGATTTATTATTGTGCCATAAAACTAACATATTAAGTGAAATAAATTAAATTATTGTAAATCATTCAAAGTGCTGGTAGCGCGAAGACAGTGGCGACTTCCGGTTTTCTACATTTTTATGTCGAGCTGTAGATTAATATTCCATTTCAAGACGTTCTGTTCAAGCTGTTGTATACATGGACCTAAAAAAAAAGGCGGACGGAACTTCACTAAGATACGATTGAAGCACCACAATGGCGGCGGTGTTTATATGTGTGAGTTTGTATAGGGATGCCAGATGAAGGAAAAAATTACCCATTTTTAAACAATATTTAATTAAGATCTCCCTTGAACTTAAGTTTAATTTTTTTTTTTTTTGTGACAGATACCTATTTTTAAAATAAAGGTAAAATAATTTAAGCGCATTGGATATAAAATTTTTACAACTCGTTTAATATTAATAAAGTTTTACAATCCCTTTTCGTGATTCAAATTTTTGTAGATTTGTCTTTTGCTATTGACACATCTAGAAATCCCTTCTAATTTCCTGAAATGGTGAAAACGAATGTTTAAGTATTTTTCGCCTATAAATATTTAATTAAAGCTATTTTATGTTCCATTCCTACACGTCTACATTCCTATTCCATGTCTACACTCCGTTATTATTTTTATACAATCATTTTTCCATGCATCATTTGCCGTGGGGAAACTTGTAAAAATACAGAAGAATACAATAACGATAAATAGTAACAAAATATAAATCTCCCAATTTTAAAATAATTTGAACCTTGAAATAGTTGCAACACTGATTGATTTCGAGATGTTTATAAAATTTATTGACCTAAAATCGAGAAATAAGCTTCAAAATGACATGTTTAACTATGAAAAGTGGCTCCCCTGGCTTTTTTAATTGAACTACTATGGTTTAGACAACTTTTTGCAACACATGACGGCATACTTTGATTTTTATAGACCGTGGAAGCTATGACGTCACATTTTGACATTTGGGTAAAAACAAACACAGGAACGTATTGCATTTTGAGATAATTTACATTTTGAATACATTATCTAGTGTTTACAAGGTATAAAATACCTTATTGTTTTGCTCCCGGTTGCAACCATGTCTCTAGAAGAGAAACCTGCAGGGTTTTTTAGATTTCCTGCTAGTGAAAAAATCTTTAAAAAATGGAAAACACTCTGCCGGTACGTTACTGCTGATTAATTATTATTCTAGTCTGAGGACTCGTTGTATTGACTTGTATTGCTGACTTACTCATTATTTTCAATTTCAGTCGTAAGGATAGAGACCCTACTCGTGAAGACTGTCTTTGTAGTTGTCATTTTGCTGATGAAAAGGATGTTGTTCCATCAATTTTTGCACACAATAGTAACAAGAAGTTCGACGCAGACATTATTATTAATTACAAAAAAGATAAAATAACAAAAATCCCACGTCGAAACCTGTTTGTTTTTACCCAAATGTCATCTTTTTACGTCACACTTCCACGGTCTATTAGACAAAATAATACCGTATAAAATCGCGAGTGTCGTTCAAAGCGTAATGGCCGACGGCTGACTTACTATGGGTGCTTCAATTGTTTCTTAGTGAAGTTCCGTCCGCCTTTTTTTTAGGTCCATGGTTGTATATTTCGAATTACCCCGGCCACTCACATGCGTGCGAAGATTCGTACATTGTACGAATCTTTGCGCGCATGTGGAGGGCCGTCAGACATACATTCGCGAACTTCGCATATTTGCAAATGGGTTCGCATACTCTATGATCAAATTAAAACTAATAACTTAAACTAAGGACCAAAATTTAACGGTGTATAAATAGGTACTTATACTGATCAGTATTTCCTCACACAAAATATAACAACGACACGACAGTTTGCTTCGCAAACGTGTGCGCAACTGGTCACACCACGAATGTGTAGGAGACTACGCGAAGGTTCGCGCACATAAAACCGACACAGCTTGGAAAAGCACGAATGCCACGAAAACTTCGCGAATGTCCTCCTACACATGCGGGTTCGCGTATTCGCACGAATGTGAGTGGCCGGGGTCAGAACTGTACGATTCACAAAAACCGTTTTTACGGTTAAAACCGTATGTCTGATTAATCGATTTCAGATAGCGTCGCCCGCGTCCCTATTATTATGACATTGACAGATGACAGGTCGACATGATTGAACTGTCATGTCATTGTAATTCTTCAGCACAATTTCAGGTTTTCAGTTAATAAACTTTTAAAAAATAAATTTATTTATTGATTGATTCCTTCGACTGAAGGACTAGTATCGTGTCGTTTACTTTAATTATTTATTTTAGATAAACATGGAATAATCTGTTGTTAACACCCGTGATTTTGGCAACAAATTCAATAAATTAGTTTAGGTACAAAATGAAAGTGGAAAAGCTGCTAATGTGTAGAATATGTTTAGTGGAAGATGTTCGTATGTTTAAGGTTACCTATTTGGAACTGCAACTACTTTATGAGAAGCTGACTAGAATTCCTGTAAGTAAATGATCTTTATAGATAATTCAAGCACGAGTTCTTTGTTACTGTGAAGCAAACGAGAAGAATTAACTTTTTGAAGAGACGTATCTTTTAAGCAATCTTTATCACAAACCATTCTTTAATCACACTCATAGTAAAGTTCTTCATTTTTCACACTTTTGTTGCAGTTTGTAACTGAAGACAGTAGACCGGTGCTCGCTTGTGTCTTCTGCTACACTAGACTAAAGCAATGCTGTCAATTGCAGAGGAAATGTCTGGAAGCAGAGAAGCTGTTCACTCAGATGTTGAATGAGGATGATGAGGTGAGGTTTGACTTTTGTTCTGCGGCACTTGTTATTAAAGTATTATGTGAGGCTCTCTTCAGTATTGTATAACAGTCTGGTAGCCAAAACTCCGTGTAACATTTTGCGGGCAGGTTGGAAAATCATTTAATTGGCCCCTACTCTCTCAATTCAATTCAATTTTTGAGGTTATGGCTCCATCGGAAACGTAACGTTCGATGATTTTGCCAATGTCAAGGTATGATAAATTAAGGTCGTAAACTGTTACACAAATATTGATCAGTATTTGTAGCGGTGGCATCCGTGGGTCCCCATGCTAAAAAAGGACAAAACATTTTTGGTTAGTAGAAGTAAAACAACACAAGATAAATGTTAGAACATTGAATAAATAAACCATATTAAATATCGCCTACAACTGGATTTTATTAATGCTAATAAATTTATAAAGGATTTTAACTGCAGGGGTATGGGCTAGAGATAATAGAAAAGGAATGTTGATTGGGCGGGGAATATCAGAAGGGAGTAAGTCGTAAAGGGGGGTGGTTAAACGAGGACAGGAAAAAAACAAGTGTTCCAGAGTACCCTCCTCCAGACCGCATTCACATAAAGAGGAGTCCCTGACATGGATTTTGGCCTAAAAAACTGGTGTACAAACAAACCCAAGTCGGAGTCTAATTATGACAGAGGTGGCTAATTTACTAGAAAATTTTAGTTTGCTGAACCAACATTTTGATGGAATGAATGGTTGGATAGAGCCATAGAATCTTCCCTTAACTCTCCAACTCTCTCGAAGGAGCCTTTGTGTTTGATCTCATGAGAGTACCTGGGTTACCAACATACTTAGTTCTATATGAGGTACCCCCCGGGCAGTGTTGGAGCCCATGAGCTGATGTCTCGTTCGCCACCATGCAAGGGTTGCTATAACTAAGCATAGCTGCTGCTTTGTTGCCCAGGACGCGTAGCATGGCAATTCTATCTCTATTCTACCAAGAAAAGACAAAGTTGTTTATCGTTATTTCTACACAAATCGTCTGTTTTTTTTTGCACAAATATGACACCATTCATACAAGAAAAGAAAGTTTATTTTCCATATTTTATACATTACCATGCTTAAAATGCTAAAAAATATTTCTTTGTTCTGTCATTAACCGACTTAAAAAAAAAGTAGGCTCTCAGTTCGACCTGTATGTATGTTTGTCCGCGATTATCTCGCGTTTGGCTGAACGGATTTTGATGCAATTTTCAGCAAAGTGTTCATTACATTCTGGAGACGGTTTTAGTTTAAAACACTAATAGATATCCCGTGACGTTGCCCGCGTGGATCCGTTTTGCTTACTTGGATCTTAGATTTTCAAGGACGATTGCATGTTTGTCCGCAATTATCTCGCGTTTGGCTAAACCGATTTTGATGCAGTTTTCAGAAAAGTGTTTGTTATATTCTGGGGAAGGTTTTAATATATAACACAAGTTGCTCACATAGATCCGTTTTGCTTAATGGGATTGTAGATTTTCGAAGACGCCGATTTTATGAAGATTTTTGATAGTTATTTCCACTAAAAAGGGAAAAATAAAAAACTTACGGCTCCTAGGATTTTCATGAAAGTTACAGATTAGGGGTTTTTCGGCTCCTGCCTGCTCGAGCCGTTTCCGAGATACTGATTATATATAAATACTAGCACTACGCCCGCGACTTCGTCCGCGTGATTTTCGAACGTTGCTTTTGTGAATTTCTAGTCCCTGCCACCCTCTATATGGGATACTGTTGGAAAAACTAAATCAATATTCAACAAAAATTCTATCGACCCGCATATTCCGCCATAAGTAACACCTAGGTCTTAAAAATAATCCCACTGCAAAAAGAATGCTAACTATCAACACCAATACAAACTTTTAGGGGTCGAATTTCGTATCATCCTCTCTTAGTGAGAACCTGTATCCTAAATAGAACCCCTCTGCAATGCTGAGTTCTCTAATAACAAACACCGAAGACAATCCCTAAGGGGTCGGATTTTGTAAAATTCCGTCTTAGTGAGAACTTATGTCCTAAAACATCAACCCCTATCCTGATTTTCCTAGCATTTGTAGCAACAAAGTTTCAAAAAAACTGTCACGCCCATAAATAACCCCTTAGGTGTTGAATTTCAGAAAATAGTGCCTTGGTGTGCATTTAAGTCATAAAAGAACATTCTTGCAAAATTAAATACTCCTAGCAATTTATTTTGAAGAAACGAAGTCATACAAAATATCAACCCTTTTTTTTTTTTTTTTTAACGTGGTAAAATCATCAAATGAGTCCTCCCACCCCGGGCAGGGCGGGAGGGACTGTCAGACTTCTACTGACTAAAATCCACGGTGTCCTTCAATAGCCCTTTATGTACCGGGGTCACGGTAAGGAAATAATCCCGCGACCCCGGCAGGCTTTGGCCCTCTGAGAGGGGGCCCCGTCATTATGCTGACGCTCTTTGAGGCGCGCGTGGGACACAACGCGCCGTCGACCCGGGCATGGTCCATGGTCGGGCAGCGAGTTGCCCTTTATTCGCTGCCCGCATGCCCGCGCCTACGGTGGCCGGAGATCGTCGCGCGACGTCCGTCGCCGTGGGCGACCACCACCGCGGGTGGGGCGGAGGGAGGACGCTGTCCTCTCTCGCTCGCGGCCAGCCTCCTCCTTTACGAGCATTACTGCCTCGCAGAAGGAGCTGACCGCTTCCCACTCCGTCTCGCCCCGAAGCATGGCCGCAACCAGTGCCGGGCGCGAGAGGTCTCCGCCTATCGCAGCCGTGAGGACACGTCGGTGCTCCGCCCAAGCTGGGCAGTCTTGCACCGTATGCTCCACCGTGTCCTCCGGGCGATCTTCGCAGTGGTGACACCCAGGCGTCTCCTCCTTTCGCATCAGCCACAGGTACCTCCCGAAACTTCCGTGTCCGGTGAGGACCTGCGTCAAGCGGTAGGTCAGGACGCCATGACTTCTCTCCAGCCACTCCTCAAAGAGGGGTCTTACCGCCGCAATTGCGGCGTGCCCGGCCTTCGGTCGCGACAGTCGTCCCCTCCATACTGCCCTGAGATCGCGCCGGAGCTCTTCCCGCCGCGCCTCGACTTCTCGAGGCAGCGGTGTTATGCCCCGGCGCTGCGCCTCCACGCGCCACTCATAGACGCGCTGGAGGGCAGTCGCCTCCAGATCCCAGGGCAGCAATCCGGCAAGAAGGTTGGCCGATTCGCCGGCAATCGTGCGGTATCCCCGGATCATCCGGATAGCCATGACCCTCTGGCATGCGACCAACTTTAGTGGTCGCGTCCGGATGCTCGGGGCCCACACGGGGGCCCCGTAGAGGGCCATGGACCGCACGACGCCGGCGTACAGCCTACGGCAGGAGGCGTTTGGCCCGCTGAGATTGGGCAGGAGTCGCCTGAGGGCGCCTGCTGCCCGGTTCAGCTTTGGGGCCAAACTCAGGAAATGCTCCCTGAAGTTCCACCGGCTGTCGAGGACGAGTCCCAGGTACTTCATCGTCCTCAAGACGCCGATGCGAACTCCTCCCACCGTTATGCTGTAACCCGACTGTGGCGCGTTGACGCGGCCATGAAAACACATGGCCGCCGTCTTGTGCAGCGCCACGTCGAGTCCCAACCGCTGGATCCTATCGACGACTGTCGCGACCGCTTCCGTCGCCACGTCGGCCGCCGCCTCGTGCGACTCTCCCTGCGCCAAGATGAGCGTATCGTCAGCGTAGCATACTACGCTGACGCCATCAGGGAGGTCGCCGCGCAGCACCCAGTCGTACCCGATGTTCCACAGGGGCGGTCCCAGGACCGAACCCTGTGGAACACCGCACGACATCTCTCGCCGGTTCCACTCTCCCCGGTGACCGGGGTAGATGACGGCTCTGTCCGTCAGGTAGTCCTCGACTATGCGACGGAGGTAGGTCGGCACCCGGTGATACCGGAGTGCCTCCCTGAAGCAACTCCAGGGCAGGGTGTTAAAGGCATTGGTGATGTCTAATGACACCGCCAAGACGACCCTGCCCCGGGCTACTGCATCCCCCGTCGTGAGGGCTCTCACGCGCGTGATGGCGTCCACCGTCGAGCGCCCCCTGCGGAAGCCAAACTGGCTGTCCGACAGGTTCGGGCCCACCCGGTTCAGCTATGCAAAATTTGAGTCTCCAAACTATCAACCCCGAAAAAGCCCCTTAAGGGTCGAATTTCGCAAAACTGTCATAGTGGGATTTACGTCTTAAAAGAACCCCTGGCAAAATTCGACACGCCTAGCACTTGTAGTAAAAAAGTTTCGTACAAACTATCAAACGCAAAATAAAACCTCTTTGGGGTCGAATTTCGCAAAATTCCGCCATGGTGTGCATTTAAGTCCTATAAAGGAACCCGGTGCATAATTTGAGACTCCTCGCAGTTTTGTAACAGAGTTTCATACAAACTGTCAAAACCAAAAACAACCTCTTAGGGATCGAATTTCGCCAAAAATTTCCACACTGGTGAGCATTAACATCTTAAAAATTACCACCATGCAAGATTTGAGACGCCTAGCACTTGTACTAAAAAAGTTTCATACAAACTATCAACCCCGAAAACAAACCATTTAGGGGTCGAATTTCGTAAAATCCCGTCATGGTGACCATTTACTTCCATAAAAGAACCCCTATGTAAAAATTTGAATATCAAAACTATCAACCCCAAAAACAACCCCTTAGGGGTCGAATTTCTCAAAATTTCTACCTCGGTGAGCATTCACATCTTAAAAAGTACCACAATGCAAGATTTGAGACGCCTAGCACTTGTACTAAAAAAGTTTCATACAAACTATCAACCCCAAAAACAAACCCCTTGGGGTCGAATTTCGCAAAATCCCGTCATGGTGACCATCTACGTCCTAAAAGGAAACTTCATGCAAACCTTGAAATTCCCAGCACCTGTAATAACTAAGTTTCATACAAACTATCAACCCCAAAAACAACCCCTTAGGGGCCGAATTTCGCAAAATCCGTTCTTAGTGCTCACCTACATAGCATAAGGAGGGCTTATGCCAAATTTCAAGTTTCTAGGCCCAGCGGTTTGGGCTGTGCGTTGTCAGATCAGTCAGTCAGTTTTGAATTTTTTATATAAATAGATACAAGAATTGCTCGTTTAAAGATATTAGATATATTAGAATATTGTAAATAATGAGCACTTGAACCGGGTTTAGGATCAGCTTTTGGCAATGATATAAGAGCCTATTCTCCAAAATCATATTCTACATTTTTATGCTGTGGCAGTAATGAGACCCCTGCCTGGTCCGCGGTCTGGTGGCCCCATACCAGGTTAGTCACCACTTCGAACAAGCTACTACATCTATAAAGCCTGCATGGCAACCACAGGCTGCATACGTCTCCGTCTACAGCAGCTCTGCGGACACAAACATAATTGACTAAATCAGTCGATGCCGACTCTTTACTAGAGCAGTTGCACCTTCCATCATCAGCTCATCCACCTGAGATGATGATTATCAGATGCAAATACCTGAACAGCTTTAGAAAATAATTATATGAAAATTGTACTACGTGCCTATAAAATTTGAAGGTTGCCCTCGATTTCCCTGGGATCCCATCATCAGACCTGATGATCATGGGACCACTTGGGAAGTATACCCTTACAAAACAAAAGATTTTTTTTCCAAAGCGTTCCAGGCGTCTTCGAAAAATCGGGGAACATACATAAAAAAAAGATTCCGACGAATTAAGAACCTCCTCTTTTTTTGAAGTTGGTTAAAAATTACTTTAAAGTTTCAACTATATTCCTTGTCAATATTGTATATCCTCAGACCTGCGATCAGCATTTGACCAACCATTTTTTTTACTATTGTTTACAGACAAAATTAAGAATAAATCAAAATGAGAAAGAGGTTTTCAACGGGTTTATTATTGCTCCAACAATGCATGTTAACTGTGTACTTGATGAATATCAATCAGGAAGCGATAATATCAAAGAAGAATTACAAGATGATCGTAAGGAAGAACATGATAGTATTGAACACGAGGAAGTACATCTTGATATCAAAGATGAATTAATACATCATTGTGAAGAAGAAAATGAGTGTATTGAACCCGAGAAGGAACAGTATGATATTAATGAAGAAAATGAAAGTATTGAATTCGAGGAGGAACATCATAATATCAAAGAAGAATTACAAGATGATCGTAAGGAAGAACAAGATAGTATTGAACACAAGGAAGTACATCTTGATATCAAAGAAGAATTACTACATCATTGTGAAGAAGAAAATGAGTGTATTGAATCTGAGGAGGAATATCGTGATATTAAAGAAGAATTACAAGATGACTTTGAGGAAACAAATGAAAGTTTTGAATTCGAGGAAGAACATCATGATATCAAAGAAGCATTACGAGATGTTTGTGAGGAAGAGAATGAGAGTATTGAACCAGAGCAGGAACTTCAAAGTGGTATGTCTCATATATTATAGTAGTTTATCTACTCTCATATCGTAAACTTCGAAATACAAAACTCAAAACGAGTTTATAATGACATACTTTATACCATAGAGTATCGTAATGAAATTAAAAAAATAAATTATAACACTGTTTGTCTAACAAAACAATGTTATAATTTAATTTTTTTTCATTATGTTACAGATTACTGATCATAGATACATTTTTTTACTTTTTTATCTGTGGCTGCGCGCGCTTTCTAAGGGAATGTTGGGATTTTGACGTTTGTGTTTCGGTGGATGACATGGTGGATGATTATTAGTGTTTATTAATTTTTATCTTTTATTTGATATGTTCGTGTTCAATGAGAGTAGATAAAGTAGTGTATGAAACTGTACATAACTAGGTATTATGCCACTCGTGTATAATACCCCTCATTATGTACCAGTTACATAAACTACTATTATGTAACTGGTATATAATGAGGGGTATTATACACGAGTGTGAGTTTAAAAAAACGAGCGAAGCGAGTTTTTTAATAGTATCACACGAGTGGTATAATACCTAGTTATGTACAGTTTCATACACTACTTTATCTACTCTCATTGAACGCGAACATATCAAATAAAAGATAAAAATTAATAAACACTAATAATCATCCACCATGTCATCCACCGAAACACAAACGTCAAAATCCCAACATTCCCTTAGAAAGCGCGCGCAGCCACAGATAATATCTGTATCATAATGAAAAATAAATAAATTATAACATTGTTTTGTTAGAGAAACAGTGTTTATTTAATTTTTTAATTTCATAACGATACTCCATGGTATAAAGTAAAGTATGTCACTATAAACTCGTTTTGAATTTTGTATTTCGAAGTTTACGATATGAGAGTAGATAAAATATTTAATTTGAAGTTTATTTAGTAGACAGCCCAACAGACAAAATATGGCACATTCAAAATAAAACACAGTAACTTCTGATATCTAAATCACGTCAATAATGCCAGGAAAGTAATTATCGAAGTTCTTGTGTTCAAAATTACTTTCCTGTCTTTATTGACGAAAACATTCAATATTTCCATGACATTTTGTAAAGATTATACGGTACGGTAGCTCTTTAGTCCCGCGACCCGTGGCTTCACTTGATTATTTGGGCTAACTAAATAGTAAATGCCACCATTTTTAATGTCATAACACTTGTACCGATCAATATTTAGATCTCAATAAGCCAAAACTTCGCAAAAGATCGAGCGTAGCGAGCTTGAAATATCGCAGCTTTCATCACTATGAAAAGACAATTCCTTTTTATAAAGTAAGATGGAAAAGTGAGAAGTCTGGGTCACGAAAAGCCAAGACTATGTATTTGAAGGCCGAGCGTAACGATCTCGAAATTTTTTTACTTTTTAAACAATTCTGGGTTTTTGAAGGAAACGACACAAAACTAGAAGGTAGTACTAATACAAACTGCCTATCCATATAAAATTATGCATAAAAGCAGATTATTTTAATTCATCCCTATGTTTATTATCAGAGAAATAAAAAACAAAATTGTCTTGTTCAACTACATCCAGAAAATGCTCCGCTACTGTTGCCGTAGAGAGACAATCAGAGAGAATGAAGAGACGCTGAAACATATCCTGCGTTCTGCCGCGATGCTTACCAGTCCTATATTTACCAGTTTCATATTCACAGGTGCGTCTGACGCGAAGAAACCAGAGCTATACGTACGACTGACAAGACTAGAAGATACAATGACATTCCAGCAAAAGAAAACTGAACAGCCAGACTTACTAATTATCCGGAACACCGAAAAACATAAGTCTGCAGCTCCTTCTAAATTTACAAAGCTTGTCACAAATTCTCAATCTATCAGTAATATTGTGAATAATAGTGATACAGCTGTGAAAGACCGAATAAAAACATATGATTGCGATATGTGTCACTATAGTTGTACTAGAAAACATCAATTAAAAATACATATTCGTATCCACACTGGTGAAAAGCCTTACAAATGTGAAATATGTCAGAAAAGTTATAGAACAAGTTCTCATTTAAAAAGCCATGTTCGTATTCACACTGGTGAAAAACCTTACAAATGTGAAATATGTCAGAAAAGTTATAGAACAGGTTTTCAATTAAAAAATCATGTTCTTGTACACACTGGTGCAAAACCTTACAAATGTGAAATATGTCAGAAAAGTTATAGAACAAATTCAAATTTAAAAAACCATGTTCGTATTCACACTGGTGAAAAACCTTACAAATGTGAAATATGTCAGAAGAGTTATAGAACAGGTTTTCAATTAAAAAATCATGTTCTTGAACACACTGGTGCAAAACCTTACAAATGTGAAATATGTCAAAAGAGTTATAGAACAAGTTCTAATTTAAAAAATCATGTTCTTGTACACGCTGGTGCAAAACCTTACAAATGTGAAATATGTCTGAAAAGTTTTAGGGAAGGATCTCATTTAAAAATTCATGTTCTTGTACACACTGGTGCAAAACCTTACAAATGTGAAATATGTCAGAAAAGTTATAGAACAAGTTCTCATTTAAAAAGCCATGTTCGTATTCACACTGGTGAAAAACCATACAAATGTGAAATATGTCAGAAGAGTTATAGAACACGTTTTCAATTAAAAAATCATGTTCTTGTACACACTGGTGCAAAACCTTACAAATGTGAAATATGTCAGAAAAGTTATAGAACAAGTACTCATTTAAAAAGCCATGTTCGTATTCACACTGGTGAAAAACCTTACAAATGTGAAATATGTCAGAAGAGTTACAGAACACACTTTCAATTAAAAAATCATGTTCTTGTACACACTCGTGCAACACCTTACAAATGTGAAATATGTCAGAAAAGTTTTATGAAAGTATCTCATTTAAAAAGCCATGTTCGTATTCACACTGGTGAAAAACCATACAAATGTGAAATATGTCAGAAGAGTTTTACTGTAAGTAGTACATTAAAAAGCCATGTTCGTATTCACACTGGTGAAAAACCATACAAATGTGACATATGTCAGAAGAGTTTTAGTTCCAGTCAAAACTTAAAAGCTCATATTCTTAGGCCCTTCGTACATTAGGCGACTCCGGTATCCGATACTCCAGTCGAATACCCAAGTCGCGCGACTCTAGTAGCGCACGATCCTTACACAGCGGCGACTCGAGTCGTAAGACACAAATCGTCTATTCGGCCA
This sequence comes from Agrotis segetum, assembly GCA_036375495.1. Taxonomy (NCBI): domain Eukaryota; kingdom Metazoa; phylum Arthropoda; class Insecta; order Lepidoptera; family Noctuidae; genus Agrotis; species Agrotis segetum. The sequence continues at coordinate 4,605,295 of JAQSVV010000142.1, forward strand.
CCATTCTATATTCAACCTTAATAATACAATGTACAAAACACAAAATGTACAGACGCCAGCAGGTCAACCTACCCGAATCTGTCAGATTTTACCAATCAAACGTTATCCTTCTACTCTTGTGATAAGGTTGAAATTCCATTAAAGAAATCTGACAGATTGTGGTAGCTTGATGTGCTGGCGTCTGTACATCTCATAACACAAATTAAAATGCTTCTATTTTAAAAATGGCGAGCGCATTCTTATTTCAAATTTTTGGAATTAAGAATTGGCGCATATAGAGGAAAAATTCAATCTAGATAGGTCTCAAGTCCTGGGAAAATTCTATTTCTCCGTATTGTCACGCAAAAAATTTAGAGAATGAATATTATGGTTCATAATTTCGCCGCGCCAACCGGTTACAAGGTAGCTCGATTTGTTCAAGCTTTGACTTTCAAGGTGGTGACCATGGGTTCAATCTCCAGGTAAACATAGAATTTTTCCTTTTGAGTTTTATTCAATTTTTTTCTAGGTTTTTTTTTATAGTTTTCTTTTATTTGCACCGGAACGCTGACGCCCTTACTGCTATGATGATGACTCTGGTTTCAAATTTCAGATTTGAATAGGTTTTTTTTAATGTTTTCGTTTTCTTAATTACTTTATTTTTGTCGTATGTGTCCTGAGTGGGAATCGAACCCACGTCCTCCGGCATAGCAGTCAGGGTCACTAACGACTAGACCAACGGGCTTGTCAAATTCAATAGAATATTCTAATAGATAATAAGCGCATGGAATAAGCTTTTTTTTTAAGTGGTAAAATCATCATATTTAATGAGTCCTCCAACCCCGGGCAGGGCGGGAGGGACTGTCAGACTTCTACTGACTAAAATCCACCGTGTCCTTCAATAGCCTGTTATGTTCCGGGGTCACGGTAAGGGAATAATCCCGCGACCCCGGCAGGCTTTGGCCCTCTGAGATGGGGGCCCCGTTATTATGCTGACGCTCTTTGAGGCGCGCGTGGGACACAACGCGCCGTCGACCCGGGCATGGTCCATGGTCGGGCAGCGAGTTGCCCTTTACTCGCTGCCCGCATGCCCGCGCCTACGGTGGCCGGAGATCATCAAGCGACGTCCGTCGCCGTGGGCGTCTACCACTGCGGGTGGGGCGGAGGGAGGACTCTATCCTCTCTCGCTCGCGGCCCGCCTCCCTGAAAAGGATTTAGTCCTTTTACGAGCATTACTGCCTCGCAGAAAGAGCAGACCGCTTCCCACTCCGTTTCGCCCCGCAGCATGGCCGCAACCAATGCCGGGCGCGAGAGGTCTCCGCCTATCGCAGCCGTGAGGACACGTCGGTGCTCCGCCCAAGCTGGGCAGTCTTGCACCGTATGCTCCACCGTGTCCTCCGGGCGATCTTCGCAGTGGTGACACCCAGGCGTCTCCTCCTTTCGCATCAGACACAGGTACCTCCCGAAACTTCCGTGTCCGGTGAGGACCTGCGTCAAGCGGTGGGTCAGGACGCCATGACTTCTCTCCAGCCACTCCTCAAAGAGGGGTCTTACTGCCGCAATTGCGGCGTGCCCGGCCTTCGGTCGCGACAGTCGTTCCTTCCATACAGCCCTGAGATCGCGCCGGAGCTCTTCCCGCCGCGCCTCGACTTTTCAAGGCAGCGGGGTCATGCCCCGCGCCACTCATAGACGCGCTGGAGGGCAGTCGCCTCCAGATCCCAGGGCAGCAATCCGGCAAGGAGGTTGGCCGGTTCGTCGGCAATCGTGCGGTATCCCCGGATCATCCGGATAGCCATGACCCTCTGGCATGCGACCAGCTTCTGTGGTCGCGTCCGGATGCTCAGGGCCCACACAGGGGCCCCGTAGAGGGCCATGGACCGCACGACGCCGGCGTACAGCCTACGGCAGGAAGCGTTTGGCCCGCTGAGATTGGGCAGGAGTCGCCTGAGGGCGGCTGCTGCACGGTTCAGCTTTGGGGCCAAACTCAGGAAATGCTTCCTGAAGTTCCACCGGCTGTCGAGGACGAGTCCCAGGTACTTTATCGTCCCCTTGACGCCGATTGGAACTCCTTCCACCGTAATGCTGTAACTCGACTGTGGCGCGTTGCGGTGGCCATAAAAACACATGGCCTCCGTCTTGTGCAGCCACGTCGAGTCCTAACCGCCGGATCCTGTCGACGACTGTCGCGACCGCTTCCGTCGCCACGTTGGCCGCCGCCTGGTGCGACTCTCCCTGTGCAAGGACGAGCGTGATGTCAGCGTAACAAATTACGCTGACGCCGTCAGGGAGGTCGCTGCGCAGCACCCAGTCGTATCCGATGTTCCACAAGGGCGGTCCCAGGACCGAACCCTGTGGAACACCGCACGACATCTCTCGCCGGTTCCACTCTCCCCGGTGACCGGGGTAGATGACGGCTCTGTCCGTCAGGTCTACTCATGACCTGCGGAAAATTCGAGGTACTAATTTTTTATAATGCAATTTGATGTTACGACATAGACACTAGCGCCGCGTCAGAAGGCCATGATGGGTGGGTAAGAATATGATTTCAAAAAGTCTGACACATGACTGTGATGATCAAAGTATATTGTTTAGGGTTCCGTAGGTTCAAAAAAAAACGGAATCATTAAAAGATCAGTCGTGTGACAGTCCGCCCTTCACAGTTAATTTCCTGCGAACCGAACATTTATCCAAATCCAAATACTTTAAATTAATTTAAAAAATTTATTAAATAAAATAGAAAAAAAAACACCTCTCCCATCTTTTTAATAAAACTGCATACCAAATTAAGATTTGTTATGAGGATTGTAAATATTTTTCTATTTCAGCGTCGAAATATCGGGAACTCAAACAATCAAATAATCACGGAAGATCCCGTAAGCGACATTTTATATTTTTCTATAGTTTTAAAATAATTACTTTCCAAAAATGATTCAAGAATATGGAACCCTTTATTCTGTGAATAAAATTAAAAATGGTAAATAAATTGTTCCACCATCTTGAAAGTCGCGGAAACTCAAGTAGCGGCGATGTCAACAGATGGGTAGCGCGCGATTGGCGTCGCGCGTCGCGTGCATGTGTACGAACGTATTTGCATTTCTATTGCGAGAGTCGCCTGGATACTGAAGTCGTAAGGTATCGGTTACTTGAGTCGTATAGTTGACGAAGGGCCTTATACACACTGGTGAAAAACCATACAAATGTGAAATATGTCAGAAGAGTTTCAGTAAAAGTAGTCATTTAAAACGTCATGGTCTTGTACACACTGGTAGTAGGTACGCCTTACAAATGTGAAATAAATGTCAGAAGAGTTTTAGTCAAAGTATTTATTTTAAAAGTAATTTTTGTATACACACTAGTAATAAACCTTAAATCAAATCTTTTATTTCAATTCAACTAGGCCAATTACAGCTTTCTTTTTTTTTAGGTGGTAAAATCATCAAATGAGTCCTCCCGCCCTGGGTGGGGCGGAAGGGACTGCCACACTCTTACTGACTAAACTAGTTCCAACTAGTTCCTTCGGATGCCCTTTACGTTCCGGGGCCACGGTATCCTGGGTTAAGAAAAAACCCGCGACCCCAGCAGGCATTTGGCGCGAAACACGACGAGCCACCGACCCGGGCTTGGTCCTTGGTCGGACGGCGAGCGACCCATCACTCACCGTCCGCAAGCACGCTCCGCCGCTGTGCCCTCTGCTGATCAGAGAGACACGCGTTGGGGCATCCACACGACAGGCTATTCGCATACGGGCAAAGAGACCACTTAGACGCACAGTGCTTAAGGAAGAGTTTTTGCCCGCATCCCAGGGTGCACCGGCCCGTAAAACTGGTCTTCCCCCCGGACGTATCCGAGAGGGAACTCCACAGTCCACGGGCGCACGTGGAGGTTTCCTGTCATAGCACCCCAGGCCAATTACTGCTTGGCCAGAACGTCTTGAAATGGAACTAATCTTTTTGTTTGCTGACAACGTTTTAAAATCTTTGATATTTGATGTAAACAAAGAACGCAGGTTTGTTAGATTTATTATTATGTAATAAGTGAAAAAAAACTTTCCAAGTGCTGGTAGCGAGAGCATAGTGGTAACTTCCGGTTTTCTAATCTTATTTACCAAGCCGTACAGGCATTTAAATTGTCAAAAGTCATAAAATAAAACAGTGAAGTACAAAAATAGTAATGGTGCCACAGTCCCTGTCAAAAGACATACAAACTGTGAAAGTACCGTAGGTGCTCATTCTAAAGTGTAGATCTCTATGGAGAAGAAAGAGCAAAAAACTTCATGGACATTCTCTTTCAATCGCCAAAATTATTACAGAACTTTTGTGTTACATCATTCATCATCAGTAAGTACATTATGTGAGAACGATGTGGCAAGTTATTAGTGTCCATAATAAATATAAAAAAGACAATTCAAAAATATTATTATTAATAATTATAATAGACCGTGGCAGCTAAGAGATGACCAGTCCCAAGAAACAGCGCGAGTTCGCTAACATGACATAATGTACAAAATGTAACATAGTTAATTAACGCACATCCTGAAATTAGTTTATTCAGAATCGTTTACTGAATCGATTTCTATCATCTATATTTAAAAAAGCAAAAGGTCACTCACTCATAGGACACGAAATCTCGAAAACTACCACTGCTAGGGGTTTAAAATTTTGCATAGGGGTTCTTCTTAGGACGTAGGTACCCGCTAAGAACGGATTTTGCGATATTACGCCCCTAAGGGGTTGTTTTTGGGGTTGACAGTTTGTATGAAACTTTTTTGCTACAAGTACTAGGAGTTTCCAATTTTGCATGCGGGTTCTCGATTCATATTTATCCTTCTGCGACTGAGGTGGTATTATCCTTCTAGGACGTAGGTGCTACTTTAGAAAAGGGTTTTTCGAAATTCGACCCCTAAGGGGTTGTTTTTGGTGTTGAAAGTTTGTTTGAAACATCGTTATTACACGTGCTAGGAGTCTCAAATTTTTCATAGGGGTTGTTTTTAGAACTTAGATGTTCACTATGACGGTGTGATTCGAAATTCGAACCCTAAGGGGTTGTTATTGACGATGATAGATACAGGTTTCAAATCTTGCATGGGGATTCTTTTAGGGACGTAGGTGCTCACTAAGACGGGATTTTGCGAAATTCCACCCCTAAGGGGTTGTTTTTGGAGTTGATCTACCTCAGACGAGTTTTGGATAAATCAACCCCTAAAGAGTTTTTTTTGGTGTTAGTAGTTTGTATGAAACTTCATTACTACAAGTACTAGGAGTTTTTAGTGTTTCACCGGAGGTTTCTTTTACGACGTAGGTGCTACTTAAGCCGGAATTATGACGGGAAATTCCCCCCCTAAGGGTTACTTTTTAGCTTCAGAGTTTGTATGAAACTTCGTTACTACAAGTGCTACGAGTCTCAAATTATCCCAGGGGTATATCTTTAGGATGAAGGAGCTTATTAAGCTGGGATGTTGCAAAAACCGACTGCGAAAGGGATATTTGTGGTCGAATGAGAGAGAATAGAATTTTAGTTGCACATTGATTTGGAGAAGAAATTCACATAACCAAAGCTCCAAATAAGCGCGGACGAAGTCGCGGGGGAAGTGCTAGTTTATTATATAGGTAATTTTTATCAAAAATAATTAAAACTACGGAAATTATTGTCACATTACCCCTGTACAGTCAGAACAAACTAAGATAGACCGTAAATCAAGGCAACAAGACTTAAAAGTGCAATTTTATTTGTATAATACAAATTCCGTCATTCAATAACAAAATAAAGAAAAATAAACCTTACTGCAAAATAACTAATTTTGTTAATAACAATACATTTAATTTACATGTTAAATTAGCGTATGAGTGAGATTTATGTGATTTTTAAAGAAATGTATGCCATAGTGTAAGCCAACAATCTGTGTTTAATGTGATTTTTAAAGAAAAATTCAATATTTGAAATAACATTATTTTTTTAATGATTATAACATAATATTCTAATTAGGGTGTCTGAGGGTGTGCGTTAATTACGTTACCATGTTGTATATCAGTACCATTCAATTCAACTCAACCATTTTGAAGGGAACTAAATGATCCGACACACGCGCCACCATCAGCAAGACTTTTGAGTGAGCATGATATATTCGCCAGAGTCAAAGCGAAATGAGTTTGTATCGGTAATACAATCGATTCATATTTATAAAAAAATTTGACTCAAGAAATGGTAGATTTACAATTGCGATAAAACTCGAAAGTGACTTGAATGTTGGTTCAAGTCAGTAGTAGTAGTGCATCGCGCGATATGATACGCGGAACACGGGCGGCGCGTGGTTTGCCCGGTCGTTGCACTTTTGAATCAGCTGATCATACTTTGAGTCCTGACTTAATAAAACACAAAACCCAATAAGTTATTTCAATTTTCCCTTCATACTTTTACGGATTTAGGACTGTCTTATATAATTATCTTTTAAAAAGTCTGATTTAGATAATTAGGTATTTAAGGTGTATTAAAAAAATCATGCTACGCGTGCAGGCCGGACAAGACAGGAAAGTCATTAGACGAATCGAAAATGCCTGGAAGAGCTACTGGTCCATAAAAGACCTTACGAAGGGAGATCTCCCCTTATCACTAAAACGCAAAATCATGGACATGTGCATTCTCCCCATTTTGACATATTATGGATCTCAAACTTGGGCTTTGACAAACATACAAAAGTCCAAACTCAAGGTTTGCCAACGTGCAATGGAGCGCAGTGTTCTAGGCGTTAAGGTGATTGCTTCGATGTAGGCCGCGAAATTAATTTTTTTTTACGTTTTTTGCAATTTGCAGGCCAGTGACATGTTGTAATTTTATAAATATATGTGTTGCGGTAATAACAAGTATAATTTTAAATATAAAAATTATCAAAAAATTCGCTCCATCAGCTCTCACATAGAAAAGGTGCATCGTAGTTAGATTTCGGAGATTTTAACATGATGAGGCTGGTTGGAGCATCCCCCTTAAGCTAACTGATCATATTCGTAACACCACACTGAGGTCCAAAACATAGATCACCGACGTTGCTAAAATGGCCGCTAAAGCTCTGGTTTCCTCCAACAGCGGTGCCGTTTTTAAACGGACGCAATATGATGACCGCAAAAAGACGGCCGTAAACATGTGGAATGTTCGAGACTGCAGTGACCGTTTTATTACGGTGAACAGACCACAAATAACGTATCAATGGTTGAAAATGGACGAACATTATTATGTGTCACTCGTACCTATATTTGGAAGATGAACAATCATCAGAAGACGAAAATAATCGTACGGAGGAGAGTGATTTATAATATACAAAGCTCGGACTACCGAAGGTGCTTTTGAAATGTTGGTGTGTCCTCGTCTGTATTGTAATGACGAAAACCCATTTTGAACAATAAATATTTTAAAATGGCACGCAAATTAATATTACGCTTGAAGAAAATACCTTCACCGCTATGAAAAAAACGTTGACAGACACTTTGACAATGCCAATCTTCAAATTTTGGACTTCCGTTTAGGATAATGACGCCCGATACTTTTACTGCTAGTGCAATCATCCATTGACAAAAAATGAAAATATATATTATTTTAATTTCATTTTAGTTAAACTTAATTAAAATAATTTATAATTTTTGTTTTTTGCCTCAATGTGATGGTTGCACTAACAGTAAAAGTATCGGGCGTCATCATCGTAAACGGAAGTTCAAAAATTGAAGATTGACCCGGCACAGCTTTTTGACGTTACGGTGTCATTTACCGTTATCTAGGAAACCGCGCCATATTGTTTACATAGACAACGTTCTAGTGACGTCATTCACCGCTGTATTACGGCCGCAACATGATGGCACAGCTTTTGGAGGAAACCAGAGCTTAAGCTGAAGTGGGACTCGGCTGGCCACGTCTGCCGGATGCCCATGGCATCATTTTGTTAATGGGGATTTTGCTGTCAAATTGAAACTGTTTTCAGTTTTTTTTTTTTTTCAAAATCAAAAGTCATTTATTCAAATTGAGCTGTTGGACCGGAGATGAACAAGTCAAAGACCAAACTAATGTCGAACACCACTAAGGGCGACTTTCACAGTTTCACCAAAAGTTAAACATGTTTAAATTTTTTTTAATGTGTAAGTCGCCCTTAATGTCAAAATTCTATTGAATTTACAACGTTTTAAAACCAGGATTATTCCGGCGAGTGAAAGTGACAGAGCTATACAAGTCGTCTAGCGCCATCTCGTTCACTCAATGGAACAAGCCTGGTTTTAAGACGATGTAATACCCCCCATGTCATACGGACATTTCATTTTGGCGTTGCGTTCGCTGCTAGTTATAAAAAAAAGGTTTTAATGAACACAAAAAAAGTAAAATTCAAAATATTTTTATTGTGGACATAATTATGTTAGTTACAACTCTTTAACAATATATTATAGTATCAATATGTCCTTTATCATAGGCATACAATAATTACCTACGTAGGTATTGGCATTAAATTTTAAATAGTTTTATTGTAAAAAAATAAACAATGATACTAATACATGGTCAATATTATTATCCATGTCGAATACAGTGAAACTAACATACGAAACATAACAGTATAACATTTAAAAATTGCTTAAAATTAAGTACTGACGCCAGCAGGTCCACGTACCCCAATCTGTCTTTATTACCAATCGAACATTAACCTACACTAACACAAAAAAATTAAACATCTGTTCAACACTTGCCTAAAAAAACTGTCAATGTCAAATCGACATTTTCACTTTGTTTTATGGTTCGTTTTGCAGTGACACTTTATTTTAGACAAATTGAGGTAGATTGATGTGCTGTCGTCTATTTGCAATTTCTACAAACTAAAAATGAAAATCGTCCTTGCTAAGATAAAGTTATAATGATGTACCTAATTGGGCGTTTTTCCATTAGCCAGCACGGCACCGGCACCGGCACGGCGGTGCCGGGGAAGCAATAATGCATGAATTTGTATGGCTCGCTTTTGCACTTACCGGGGCCGGCGCCGGCACGGTGTTCGTACATTTTTACTTCCCCGCACCGGCACTACGCCGGCGCCGGTGCCGGTGCCGTGACGGCTAAAGGAAAAACGCCCATTCGATTGACTTGCCGTCGTCGTCGTGGCAAGCGCGTTATGTTTTTTCTCTACCCTTAGGCCCCTCGCCCACGGGCGACTTTTTGTAGCGATGCAGTCGCGATGCTGTCGCGCGTAGCATCGATACAGACGCGATGCTGTCGCGCGTAGCATCGATACAGACGCGATGCTGTCGCTAGCTGTGTGCCCTCGCCCACGGGACCAGATTCAGTCGCGATGCAAACGCGTCACTCTAATCGCGACACTCCCTCCCCCCTCCGACCTCTCTACCGAAGTCGTCCCACGCGGTCGCGCGTTTGTATCGATACAATCGCGATGCAGTAGCGCGTTGCAAATGCGACTAACTCACGTTAGAAGCGATGCTGTCGCGCGTTTGCTAAACGCGCTACAGCATCGCTGCAAAAAGTCGCCGTGGGCGAGGGGCCTTATACAACTGCACGTTTTATGTGAAATGTCGCAGTGGAAAGGATGATTTTCACTTGTAGTTAGAATCTGTTGAATTGAGTTGCGTCGCATTACGTCTTAGGGAGCTCTCTTAATTTGTCGTCATACAATATCATAATATAATAATAATAAACAAAAAAAAAAAAAATGAAAAAAAAAACAATATAGAACCAGCTTAGCTGTCTATATTTCCAATAATTATCACAAAAAATATCATTAACCCTTTAACCGCGCGTGTCGTATACATATAAGCGACAAATATTTCCGTGCCCCTACCGCCCGTGTCGTATTTATGCGACAAAGAATGTTTACGATTTTTGTTGTTTTTTTTTCAATTTTATTGCAACTATTTTTCTGTCTATTTATATAGATAGAATACTTTTTATCGTACACCATCAACGACGATATAATACTAGACTCCTAATAACAGGCGACCGATGTCTGTCAACACATTAGGCAAAAAAATCTTATATTCGTCTCATTTCGACCAATCCTGTCAGCCGTAAACATACGCTGAGACAGAACAGACCTTGAGTTAGCCAATCACAACGCAGTACCCCGTCCCCCTCGCTTACGTAGTACCTCAGCGAGTTGACAGAATAATTTTTGTTCCTTAGATCGTGCATGCGGAGTCTAGTATTATATCGTCGTTGTACACCATGATATTTTACAAATCGGAGCAGAAAGATTAGAGCTTTTATTTCACCGAATGGGCGTTTTTCCATTAGACGGCACGGCACCGGCACCGGCACCAGCGACGGCGACGTGCCGGTGCCGTGCCGTCTAATGGAAAAACGTCCAGTCGTAGCCGGGCGCTCGGGGCACGGCAATTAATATTAGCCTTTTCAAAGGCTTGCAACCAAAAACGATAACACAAGATTTATATACAATAATATCCAGTTTCGGTCTATTAAAACTTAAGGGCACATAACCAGAAAGTTGGCAACGTCGCTAATAGCTGTCAAATATTTACAAGTTTTAATTAATTTGGCAATGTTACTGTATGGAAATAAGAAATATGGCTCTGTAGTGCACAAAAAAACTAATATAGTAATGCAAATAAAATTTGGAATGCTTCCAAATGCTTTTTTCGTCTAAAACCATATTCGGTGTTACGATATTTATTTATTGCATTCCCTAATCAATTTTTGAGTGCACCACAGAGCCATATTTCTTATTTTCGTACAGTAAATGTGTAAAAATAATTAAAAATTGTAAATATTTGATTAAAACAAGCAAACAACAAGTAACAAGATTAAAAGAAACGAAAAGAAGAAAAATGATATGGCTGCATCTAGTAGTGCCGTTGCTATTGTACCTAATGAAAAGTTAGAAGAGTATTATGCCCAACTTGAATACGCCAATGATTTAAACACAGAAGTGCGATGCAAAATCTGTTTGGTATATATGCCGTTTATAGAAAGAATAGTGATAGAACATATGGAAAGCGAGGGGCACAAACAATTAGCTACGGAATTTAAAATAGACGAGTACAACAAATTCCTATGCTACACGGATGATGCTAAAACAAAAGTTTTATGTGAAATATGTTATGTGTACATACCAAATAATGATAGAAACATTATTGAACATATGGAAGGTAAAAACCATGAGTCGGCAGAGGTTGAACTTTTAGAATTTCATTCAATGAAAGAGGAAACCGACGGATATGTTTGTGAATCTTGTGATGTTCACACGAAAGATTTTATTGGGCATATAAATAGCAGGCCCCACAATCTTACTCTGTTAAAAACAGAAGAAATAGACAAGAATGAAATGAGAAGGTACGTATACGTGGACGATATTAACGATTTGGTTTCTCGACGTTACAGAGATTTGCATAAAAATTTGATGAAGCATAATGGCATTTATAAGCTAAATGATACGACCTATTATTGCGGCATGTGCCAAATTAAACTAGGAAGAACTTGCGAAATTGATCATGTTTTTGGTGAGCGACATTTGTTGAAGTTAGGAGAAATGACGCAACTTTCTTCGATTTTAACGTTTATGTAGTTTTCTCTATGTGTAATGTTTAAACCAAAGACATTAAACTATATACGAGCAGTAGACGGGACATCACGAAGTTTGTGATCCAAATTTTTTTACCAATAGGTAAAAAGTCCCTCAGTCTAGTAGTCGCGTTGCTATGCAACGCTTAGATAGTGCTACTGACGCACGGCATCAACAATTTTGTATGACAATTTTCCCAATGCCCGCTGTATAGGTTCTTTTAAATCTCTTTGGTTTAAACATTTATTATCAATTTATTTGTGCAGTAAATTACCTTTTTGAGCAAGTTACCTCCCATTTAAGAGCGCATATTCTGAAAGTTGGCAACGTCGCTAATAGCTGTCAAATATTTACAAGTTTTAATTAATTTGGCAATGTTACTGTATGGAAATAAGAAATATGGCTCTGTAGTGCACAAAAAAACTAATATAGTAATGCAAATAAAATTTGGAATGCTTCCAAATGCTTTTTTCGTCTAAAACCATATTCGGTGTTACGATATTTATTTATTGCATTCCCTAATCAATTTTTGAGTGCACCACAGAGCCATATTTCTTATTTTCGTACAGTAAATGTGTAAAATAATTAAAAATTGTAAATATTTGACAGCCATTCGCGACGTTGCCAACTTTCAGAATATGCGCTCTTAAATGGGAGGTAACTTGCTCAAAAAGGTAATTTACTGCACAAATAAATTGATAATAAATGTTTAAACCAAAGAGATTTAAAAGAACCTATACAGCGGGCATTGGGAAAATTGTCATACAAAATTGTTGATGCCGTGCGTCAGTAGCACTATCTAAGCGTTGCATAGCAACGCGACTACTAGACTGAGGGACTTTTTACCTATTGGTAAAAAAATTTGGATCACAAACTTCGTGATGTCCCGTCTACTGCTCGTATATAGTTTAATGTCTTTGGTTTAAACATTACACATAGAGAAAACTACATAAACGTTAAAATCGAAGAAAGTTGCGTCATTTCTCCTAACTTCAACAAATGTCGCTCACCAAAAACATGATCAATTTCGCAAGTTCTTCCTAGTTTAATTTGGCACATGCCGCAATAATAGGTCGTATCATTTAGCTTATAAATGCCATTATGCTTCATCAAATTTTTATGCAAATCTCTGTAACGTCGAGAAACCAAATCGTTAATATCGTCCACGTATACGTACCTTCTCATTTCATTCTTGTCTATTTCTTCTGTTTTTAACAGAGTAAGATTGTGGGGCCTGCTATTTATATGCCCAATAAAATCTTTCGTGTGAACATCACAAGATTCACAAACATATCCGTCGGTTTCCTCTTTCATTGAATGAAATTCTAAAAGTTCAACTTCAGCCGACTCATGGTTTTTACCTTCCATATGTTCAATAATGTTTCTATCATTATTTGGTATGTACACATAACATATTTCACATAAAACTTTTGTTTTAGCATCATCCGTGTAGCATAGGAATTTGTTGTACTCGTCTATTTTAAATTCCGTAGCTAATTGTTTGTGCCCCTCGCTTTCCATATGTTCTATCACTATTCTTTCTATAAACGGCATATATACCAAACAGATTTTGCATCGCACTTCTGTGTTTAAATCATTGGCGTATTCAAGTTGGGCATAATACTCTTCTAACTTTTCATTAGGTACAATAGCAACGGCACTACTAGATGCAGCCATATCATTTTTCTTCTTTTCGTTTCTTTTAATCTTGCTGGCAATATTTTCCATTACATTTTCTAAAGCTTTCAAGTTAATTTCGATTTGTTTCTTGTGTGGTTTACCTTCTTCGTGGATTTTTTTCCCGTCAAAAGGTATCTTAACATTACAAATATCACAGTATTCCGAGTTACTATTTTTCATAACTGGAGTAGGAGAGTTAGTATTTTTACCGTTAACTTTGGTCGCAACTGTGTTTTTAACTTTAGCAGGAGCAGTATTTTTCACGCTCACATCAATAGCACCATTTTGCTCACTTAAGGCAATAGCATTTTAGCTTTTTTAACTAAATGCGAATTGGCAATAACATGGTTTCTAACATCATTTTTTAGTACATTTACGTTACAAATTTTACAGAGGAAAACATTAGCGATTTCTGTAAAAGTCAGTGAATTTTGTTTCACGAGTACGTTCAAATGTTTCTTGGAATTGATATGAACATCATAATTATGATTATCAATGAACAAACTACAATCTTCGCAGAAGGTTTGACCAGATTTTTGAACGCGGGTATCTCTTATAATCTTTTTATGATTATCACTATGCGCATGTTGTGTGGAGTCAGTTAAAACTACGTCGTTGCAAGGCACGCAGTGACTCGATATGCTGTCGATCTGGAATAGAAATTATAACTGTGAATTTTTCCACCAGGCTTGGATGGCTATATCCGAAACTATGAGGAATATCGATGATCCCTGAAAGGAGTATCGAGGCCGATTTTGATGAAAACTGAAACTGCAACATTGGATTTTAGAAAAATCAAGTCCCTTCAATAAAGGTGCATTCATCAGTCACCGTTACGTCACGTCACCGGCCCGGTTTATAAAACAAAATGTTTCTTCACTCCTATTTGTTCCCACACGTTCTGAGCTGAATATTAGTATTTTACATGAAGCGACTGACTATCGGACCTCCACAGTACAGTAACTGGGTAATACGATACCCCATGGTAAGACTGGTTGTCAGACTTTAGAGCTTCTGACAAACAGTAACGACTGTCAAAGATCTACAAATGACCGCCGCCGGAACCAAAGGCTTTACGTGGTTTCTTATGCACGGAGGAAACTCGCTATGACAGATGGTCACCCATCCGCAGACCAACTAACCCGGAAGATTGGTCACGAGCTGCATGGGCGTAGCCAGCCATGTGCTCAGGGTGGGGCAAAATTCTAGATATGTGCTCAGGGTGGGGCAAGATTTGTTTTGTGTTTTCTGACGATTGTCGAGTTTGAGGTTTCTTACGGATATTAGGGTGCTTGTACACGGCGCATGTAACCCACTCAGGTATTGGCTCTAAGTATTGTATTAGGTAAGTACCTAGATAATTTTATTTTGGTTAAAGGACACCTAAACAAGTCGGTGTCATGGTGGGGCAAGCACCCCACCCTGCCCCACCGTGGCTACGCCCATGACGAGCTGTAATTATGAGGCTAGACGCACACACAAAATAATATTGACAATAAAGTACGTATTGTAAATAATATTCGATTTTATTTCATTTGGTTTCGATTAATATTGACAATCTTGCATTGACAATATTATTTTGTGGGTGCAGCTAGCCTTATACCAAGCCAAAAAAATTTAAAAGTTACGTACCATTCTGGCAAATTTTTCATTGACTGGTTTGAAGATATTTCTCGCATGGTTTTCAGTGATATCATGAGATTTAGTATCTTGAGAAATCCACATTTTGCACATTTGGCAGTATGTACAATTCTTCAGTTGTTTGTAGCTGTGAAAATGTTCCTGTGAGACAACTACCACACCACTTTCCGACTCGATTCTTACACCTTCTCCAACCATTGAAGGTGGGTTTGCTTTTATGTTGTATTTTTTCAACATTGCTTTCAAGTAAAATTCAAATGAATTTGGATTATCTTCCTTAAAAGGTTTGTTTATTTTACTCGGACCTGGTACAGCAATGTTTTCTGTTATTGGATGATCATTTTCAAGATGGTTGCTTACATTTTTATTAACTGAGACAGCATTATTTGCTTTCAAATTTATATTCTTATCAATGTGTCCATTATTCTTTTCAAAGATTAAAATATTTTCATCATCAATTTTGTCTTCTTTTATAATTTTAAAGAATTCGTTTATAATTATTGTGTCTTTTTTTGATTTCGCGTGGTATTCTGTTGATTCGTGTTTTTCTTTGTTTTCATTTTTAACTATCTTTGAGCAAGGGACACAATAGTATTCGTCCGTGTTGATTTTTTGATTGTTATTCTCGACATCTGTATCGATATGTTTAGATACTTTTTCTAGTACCTTCTGGTGTATTTTTTTAATTGTGCCATGTTGATCACTTGCGTTATGTTCTTTAGAACATATTTTGGGTACATGTACGTTGCAAATGTGACAAACGTAAGTTTCAGTGAGCTCTGAAAAAATTTTAATGAGCATATTTATTTATTTAATTGTTATTTTAAACACTCAGATCAAAGAAATAGGCAGATAGAGTGCTCAGAACACGCGAGTGGGTCCACCAAAGTTAATACAAAATCAAAATCGAATACAAAGTCGCGACAGTACACACGGCTACACATCAAGCTATACAAAACTAGTATAAGCTGACCGTTCAATGTGCGGAAAGATCATTTAAAGCGAATCCAAGACAAACTGGTTTTGTATAGCTTGATGTGTAGCCGTGTGTACCAAGCTACGCGTCGTACCAAGCTGCGCGTCATTGTTGTTTTTTGCCAAAATATGCCGTCTCGTGTCTTTAACCATCGTAAAAGTTGTTCTCAAAAACAAAAAACATTATGGAATGTAATTCTATTTAATTTTGTATTAACTTTGGTGGACACACTCGCGTGTTCTGAGCGTTCTATCTGCTTATTTCTTTGATCTGAGTTTTAGTCAGTACAAGTCTGACAGTCCCTCCCGCCCTGCCCGGGGTGGGAGGACTCATTTGATGAGTTTACCATATAAAAAAAAAAGCACGACTGCTTCGCAAGGTGTCATCATCTGCCTAGCCTTTTACCAACTATATTGTGGTCGGCTTCCAGTCGAACCAGATTTACCTGGATATCAGTATTTTACATGGAGCGACTGCCTGTCGGACCTCCACAACACTGTAACTGGGCAATACCATATACCCATGGTAAGACTGGTTGTCAGACTTTAGAGCTTCTGACTAACAGTAACCACTGTCAAAGATCTACAAATGATAGCCGGGACCAACGGCTTTACGTGCTTTCCTAGGCACGGGGTAAACTCGCTATGACAGATAGTCACCCATCCACAGCCCAATCTCGGCAAGCACGGCTTAACCCGGAAGATCGGTCTGTGCGGCTGTAATTATTTAGCCACGAGGTCCTCCAAAGTAGTATGGTAGGGGTGCTATGACAGGAAACCTCCACGTGCGCCCGTGTACTGGAATTCCCTCTCGGATACGTCCGGGGGGAAGACCAGTTTTTCGGGCCGTTGCACCCTGGGATGCGGGCAAAAACTCTTCCTTAGGCACTGTGTGCCTAAGTGGTCTCTTTGCCCGTATGCGAATAGCCTGTCGGGTGGACGCTCCAGCGCGTGTCCCTCTGATCAGCAGAGGACACAGCGGCGGAGTGGGCTTGCGGACGGTGAGTGATGGGTAGCTCGCCGTCCGACCAGGTCGGCGGCGCGTCGTGTTTCGCGCCAAATGCCTGCTGGGGTCGCGGGTTTTTTCTTAACCCAGGATACCGTGGCCCCGGAACGTAAAGGGCATCCGAAGGAACACGGGTGGATTTTAGCCAGTAAGAGTTTGACAGTTCCTTCCGCCCCACCCAGGGCGGGAGGACTCATTTGATGATTTTACCACCTAAAATTTTAAAAAAAGGTAGTATGGTAGCAAGGTAGTATTTTCTTAGGAAAGGAAAAATTCGATCTGCGGGCAGAATTCGAACGCCGCGGCGAATTCTACCTTCCATTTCTAACGTCTCATAAGGCAGGTAAGATCCTCGGTGGCTCGGTTGGTAATGAGCGTCGGATGTACTGAATCCGAAGGTCGTGGGTTCGAATCCTGCCCGCAGATCGAATTTTTCCTTTCCTAAGAAAATCTTTGAAATTCGCTACGCATGCGTTAATGCGTTTAATATTTAAAAATATTAAGGTAGTATTTATGTGAATAGGTAAATAAATCGCTTACCAGAAAAGCAGTTTTCGTCGTTCTGAGCAACCATTAGTTGTACATGACAGTATTCTGTCTCTCCGTCCAGTTTTTTTCTCGTCCAAAGTGGAACAGTCTCTGCTGGTCGATCCACATACTTCCCTAGATACTTTGTATCTATGCTATCAAATGGTATTGTGTATGCCTCCCCAATCGTAACACGAGACATTTTTTTTCTGAAAATAAAAATAATATAATAATAATATTCCACAACTATCACACAACGCCATCTAGTCCCAAGTTAAGCAGAGCTTGTGTTATGGGTACTAGACAACTGATAAACATACTTATATATTTCTAAATACATAAATATTATAGATAAATTACACCCAGACACAGAACAAATGATCGTGCTCATCACACATACATTTGTCCTTTGGGAATCGAACCCACGACCTCCGGCATAGCAGTCAGGGTCACTAAATACTAGACCAATTGTTCAAAACACGTCTCGACCCCGCACAGTTCGATACAGCTTTGGTGGAGTCTCGGCCTTTGCAGCACTCAAGGGCATCGCCAGCTTATGAAATCAGCCTAATTTGAATAAATGACTTTTGATTTTGATTTTATGACTAAAGGGGGGGGGGGGGGCGCTATGGGGCTTAATTAATGTGAAAATTTAAAAATATTGTTATTATTCTGGATATTTCAGTACTTTCTACAATATACATTAAGGCTTGTTAATTTATTTAAGTTTTGTAAGAAAGTCAGTCGCTCGTACTGTGGTCGCTTTGAGGCTAGCTACATTTGATCTCTAGGGGTGGGCAGCTGCCCCCCCCTGCCTCCGCTTGGCGACGCCCTTATAATTACTTAATTATTGATGATAATTATATTATTATTCTTTTTCAAGTCGTTCAGTTTGTCTCACCGGATGTCTCAGAATTAGAAATGGGTTGTGGGCAAAACCAATACACGGTCAGCGGTGGTAAAAAAAATTTAATACCAATGTGTGTAAAACAACTTAAATGTGCAAATATCCCAGACAAGAAACATGTTTTTGGCATTTATAGGGCGTTTATAAAATGAGTCTAAGTCTGTGTCCGGGTCGACGGTGCTTTGTGTTCCACGAGTGCCTCAAAGAGTGTCAGTTCGTTAATGGGGCTCCCTCTAGAGGGCCAAAGCCTACCGGGGAGTTATAAAATTACCGTGACCCTGGAATGTACAGTGCTATTGAAGGACACCGTAGATTTTAGTCAGTACTTGTCAGCCCTGGGTGGAAGGACTCGTTTGATGATTTTACCACAATTAAAAAAAAAATAGTCTTATATGTCTGGGTTGTAAACCTATCTTGTCACAAAAACACACACTTTCTATGTCTTTCTTTCAGTGATTGGTGACGTTGAACATGTTGAAACTAATTTTAAGTATTGTGCTCAAGTAAGTTTTTTTTTTAACATTGTTAAGTTTTATATTGAGTAAGTATAAAGTTGGTTTAACCTTTTAAGCGCTTGGCCAAATATTCGTAGCTATGATTTTGTAAAGTATAAAGTATTCTATCTATCTACATAGGTACTTAAATAAAGAGGTATGTATAGAATAGATGCAATAAAATCGAAAAAAAAAAACAACAAAATCGTGAATATTCTCTATCGCAGAAATACGACAAACAAAGGACACATCCCAAAGTAAGCCTGGATGACGCAGGACACGCCTTCAATGCTTTTTTACTAATTAAATGAACTTTAAACAGAGTTCAAAAGTTTGATGTAAACAATTCGTCGCCTATTTATTATTGAAGTCACAATTAAATGGAAAATTAACTTACCAAAACATTTATTTTACTAGCACGATACACTAGCACGGTTTGGAGTTCTAGGTGTAAATATAACTTAGTTTAAAACTTTTCAAACAATTTATTGCTGATTAGACAAGTACAATCGCTTACGTTATCAATGGGGATGGCAACTCAAAGCTAATCGTAGATGGCGCTGCGATAGTTGGTCCCCACGTCTACCTTGTACAAAAAAACAAACAAAATTATTTGTTATAAAAATTGAGTATAAATACAAAACAAATATGGAAAATTATTCGTCCATGCAAGTACTATATACTAAAAGAAGAATTAAGACGCCGCGGTGCATCTACAAGAGGAAAAAAGTGATTTAATTGAGTGGTTATACATTTGATTTTACCGTAATAAATCCACAATTACTTGTAGTTGAGGTTTCAATTTTTGAGTTTAGGTATCTTTTACCTGTCCTCTCCTTTATCAAGAATATAATGCTGCTTTTGACTTTCTATTTTGATAAAATATCATAATGTTTTAAGTCAGTAATTTTAACCTTTTTTTCTATTTAGATTCCAGAAATATCACAATTTATTTAATTTCTTAACACCACAACTATTACAAAACTCGTTCCAGGTGATAATTCTTCGATTTTCGAGCGATGCAATACTGGTACTTAACCTCCAAAAGAAAAGTAGATATTATTTTGAAAAGTGTATTCGATTGTTTAGTTATGGTATAATCATAGAATTTCATTAATTAACTCAACTAAGGGCCTGTCTCGGCTTCGCAAGGCTGGATATTTGTTTATTATTATAGCTTTTTCTTAGTATTAATACAATTTTTGTTCTCACAGCAGTCACAGCAGCTACCCATTATTTCTTGATAGTGTGAATTGTTGGAAATTTGTATGTTCCATCATTTTTACAGCTTATTCCACAACATCTAGTCATTTTACATCAATAAATCGTTTTTTTTCTGAAAATTCCTTTGATTTGACAGTTCTTTGGGGACCAAACTGTCACTTTTCACTTTGACACTTGCCTTCCCCATTTGACAGCTGAAATAGTGAAGTCAAATAACGAACTTAAAATTATCGATAAACGGATTCAATTTCATTGACTAACTACGTGACCAGACACATTTTGAATAATTATTATGTTAACAATAGGTAAGTTCTTGGAAAGTTAGACACTTAAATGGTTATTGATATTATAGAAAAAATATACCTACTGACTTAATCAAAATTGATGTTTCGGCAGTTGATGATTCGGTACTTTAATTTTCTTGCACTGGTATTTGAGTAAAAAGAGGTATAATTATGGTTAGATTTAATGACAGAAAAACTAATAAATAATTTAAAACAAATAAAAAAGGTACAGCTTTTTTATTTCTTGAAATAATCCCCTGTGAAACAAAGAGAAATGAATAAAAAAGAGAGATGTCTCTAGGAAAAACACGTTTACGCGTTCGACCTTTTTAGGCAGTAACTTACATTAATTACTCAAATAAACAATAGATATTAGATTTTATATAAGAATAAAGTATAACTGATTAAGTTTATAATCTGTAGGTCTGTGGTACTCACGTTAAGACACGTCTAGACTGACATTAACATGACCAAAGTAACGCAACATAGTCTTTTATAATATCCCAGTTTTGCTATCTCCGGGGTTGTGGGACTGTCTCACTCGGTAACCGTGACCCTGGTACATAAAGGGCTACTGAAGGAACACCGTGGATTTTAGTCAGTACAAGTCTGACAGTCCCTCCTGTCCCACCCTGGGCGGGAGAACTCATTTGATAATTTTGCCACCGTTAAAAAAAAAGTTTTGCTATCTTTGTGTATAGTAACGCCTAGAGTACCTTTTGGGATAGTCTTGAAATATGAAACATAAACAAAACTCATATAAAACTGAATGTTTATCTGGGTTTCATTTCCTCGTCGTGCTTAGTTTCAATTTTTATTTTCGATAAACTGTTTTCTAAAATATTTTCAACAAAGAATATACTGAAAGAGAAGTAAGTATCCTAGACTGATTGATAAGTAGATTGAGAACGGGCACAAATAAATCAGTCTTGGAGTTTTCTATATTTTATTTTGTAAGAGTTTATGAAAATATAACATAATATGAACTTTCTAAATTGAAGGAAAATTGTAGCTTGGAATGAATTGAGAATTCACACAATTTTGGCCGATTTAAAAAGAAAATATAAAGAAAGCACTTGTTTTTTTTTACCGCGCTCTGTTGGCATGTTAAAAATATAATCGATATAATTTCGACACTCATCGATACTTTCCAACACTAATTACCAGTGAAACCGTTAATTTCCCCGTCCATAGAGTTTGTTGAGTTCTCAAGTAGATTGTCTATGGTACGAATGAGTCATTTTTGATGAGTGTTTATTGTAGACTAATTACTTTTTTTTCTGCCACTTTAATACGTCAGAGCTTATTCCGGTAGTTCGGGTAGTTCCCTTTATCCACTTTAAAATCTTTAATTAATAGACGAACTTGAAACTTGCAAACTCTAGAATTGATGACACGCTACTTGATTTCAAATACATACTCTAATAGCAAATAATTATGCAGGTAATTCACCTATTTTTTTTAGCATTGTATTTCTCGGACCATAGACATTAAAGATGGACTGAGAGGCATTTTTTTTTTGGTACGAAGTTCCCAGGAAGTTCCTTATCGCGCGTTGTGAAAGGGTGCTAGAGCTCAAAGAGTGGAGTGGAGTGGAGTGGAGTGGATTCGCGACGATTATTTTTGTTGAGTGTATACAGTAACTTCGTTCCACCGGGTGTCCCTTGACACCTCTCAAGTTTTTTTTTTTTTTTTAGCGTGATAAAAGCGTCAAACGAGTCCTCCTACCCGGGGCAGGGCAGAAGCTACTGTCAGACTTGTACTGACTAAAATCCACGGTGTCCTTCGGACTCCGGCAGGCTTTGGCCCTCCAGAAGGAAGGGGGCCCCGTCATAATGCTGACACTCTTTGAGGCGCGTGGAACACAACGCGCCGTCGTCGACTCAGGTTACCTTACTCTAACTAATTATAATTACATTTTTCTTCAATTTCACACAACGCTGACTTTCATACAATAAAAATACTCATAAAATACAAAAGTTACCATAGAATGATTTCAAATCATTTCCTATTAAAAGTTTTGTAGAAATAATTCTGTTATCAAATGTTGGAAATTTAATATTCAAAATGAAGATCTACATTTTACTTTTTCTAATTGGTATGTTTTTTTTTTAATTACATACTAGTCGTTGTCAGCGGCTTTGCCGAATGTGAGAATGTCGCTGCTGGTAAGGGTCAATGGCCTGGGTCAATCTTCAATTTTTGGACTTCCGTTGAGGATAATGACGCCCGAAACTTTTAGGTAGGTACTGCTAGTGCAACCATTCATTGACAAAAAACAAAAATATAAAAATTATTTTAATTACGTTTAACTAAAATGAAATTAAAATAATTCCAGTCCGGTCCGGTCAGGTCCGGTCCGGTCCGGTCCGGTCCGGTCCTCTCCGGTTCGGTTCGGTCCGGTCCGGTCCAGTCCTGTCCGGTCCGGTCCGGTCCGGTCCAGTCCAGTCCAGTCCATTCCATTCCATGGTAATAAACACATTACCCTCCTTTGCGTCGCGCAGTGGGATAACAGTGTCGTGACAACTTTTCGATTTTTTCTCCGTCCAGCTCCTCTTTCACAACGCGCGATAAGGAACTTCGTTCCAAAAACAAATAAATATGTTGTAAAAGGTAAAAGTATAATAACTTTTTATTTGATTTGACCTGATTTTTCTGCTTTTTCAAAGTAATACCGGGATTATCCACTTTTTTCTTTCGCTGTATGCAATCAATAATACTTCTAACTAATTCCGACCTATGTTTACCACTTGCATCCATCGGTTGCCCGCGACCCTCACGATGTCGTCGGTCCACCTAGTGGCACCTAGCCTACGCTGCATCTTCCGGTCCGTGGTCGCCATCGAAGAACTTTTCTTCCCCATGGGTTGTCAGTTCTACGAGCGATGTGGCCTGCCCATTGCCACTTCATTTTTAACCGACGTTACAGGAAAAAGTTCTCAATTCATTTTTTTACATTTTTTATAGTGATCCAAGTAATAGCCAGTGAAAAGGCCGTTTCAAAATTAAGGAAAAAGCTGATGGTGCCGAAAATGAATGAGAAATGTAAAAAGATAAAATGTCCGTCTGTTGAAGAGCCTCAGTGTGTGAAAATGAGACGTGAAGACTTGGGAATTACTCTACATATAATTGCAGCCAACAAATGTGAACTGGAATACATGAAATGTCACGACGGTAAGAGCTTTCACCACTTCCTTTTTATATTATAGTATAAGTACTCTAGTGTTCACCACACACAAGCATTATTATCGCCTAGAAAGCCACTAGGAAGCTTTCTTCCCAAACTGTCATTAATCTGTCATTAGTGTCAAATTTCATAAAAACCAGTGGGAAGTTTTCTTCCCCGTGAAGGTAATGAAAAAAAAAACCGGCCAATTGCGTGTCGGGCCACGCACAGTGTAGGGTTCCGTAGTTGCCCATCAAAATACTTATGCGAACTAACTAAACGATTCGCTGAATTTAATTATAAAAAGAAGAATTTTCAAAATCGGTCCAGGAGTCTTTGAGAAATCGGGGAAAATACATAAGAAAAAAGATTACAACGAATTTAAAACCTCAGCTCCAGAACTTAGTTAAAAATAGTTGACGATAAAAACCTACCTATCCCCAAAAAACATACCTTAAAAGCTGTAAAAATAAAGTTGACAAACTTACATTTATAATTGTCTCCGAACATTACGTTTAATAAAATATGATATCAAGTACATTTTTAAGTTGGTCGATATTACTCGTAAAGTTGTAAAGCCTACTTAGTCATGACAATGTTTCTTTTGAACTTCGTTATATACAGCCGTGACACTTAGTCATCTTACAAAACAGCCCAGTTCATGCCAATGACTAGAACAAAAGTTACCATAGTTTTTAATGATCAAAAAATTGGTATTTTAGAGATTTGAAAAAATTCAATAATAAAATTTTAATTCGTTATTATAATGCAAGGCCTAGTCAAGTAGAAGACCCTTGTATCATTAGCCAACAATTGACAATGGAATGACCCTGCCCGACTATTGCGTTGGGTAGGTATAGTCTACAGCTTGATACGTATACATTTTACCCTACGTTTCATAGTCTAATTACCTATTTTTAAAAATAATTATTACGATAAAAAAATAAAAAAAAACTTACCTGGAGGTATTTTCTCTGATCATTAAGGGACCACTTTGGTAAGACGACTTGTCACGGTGTATACTACTAGCTGTTGCCAGCGGCTCAGGCTACAACATCGAAACTTATCCCACGGGAACATAAAATCGGGATAAAAGCTATCCTATGTGTTAATCCAGGTTATAAACTATCTGTGTAAAATTTTAGCCAAATCCGTTCAACTTGGTTTTTGCGTCTGGAAAGAGTAACAAACACTATACATCCATACATACAAACTGTCGCCTCTATAATAGTAGTAGGACTATTGTGAATTTTTTCACACCCCCAAACATAACCGTTTAGCTTACTAGATCGGGGGGGGGGGGGACACTCGAGTCGAGCAAAATTTAGCACTTTAAAGCTTAAATTTCACAAACGAATTTTTTTTATCAAAAAATATGACGTAATGTAAACTATCATTATTTTTTAAACGCCTATTTAATGATACCCCACACTAAGGGGTATGCGAGAAAAAAAAATCCTCACTTTAAGTGTAAGTACTGGAGGTACCCTGTATCAAAAAAAAATATTCTACGAGATTTTATTTTACCACTTTTTCGAGCACAACAATTCCGTAAATTTACACCAAATTACAGCTTTTAGTACTGAGCGTCTCTGAGCTAAAAACTGCGGTTAGACGGACGGACGGACGGACGGACCTAAAATCGGAGTACCGGATCCGGACATGGCGAAAGCTATAAGGGTTCCTTATTACTACAAACCCTAAAAACGAACGATTACTCGCGCCACTCGCCCGCGGTCGCTCAATCCTGTGCGAACCTGGTCAAGCGAGCCGAGCGAGTATCGCTGAGCGAGATTTGAAAGCTCGGTACTCAGCGACAAAACAAGTAAAGCGAGTCGTCGCTGGCAGTGTGAACAGTCAGAGAGCAACTATTAATATGTTATGCACATTTATTGTGCGTTTCCTGAGACTCAGCGACAAAACAAGAAAATCGCAGTGTGAACAGTGAAATATTGTTAAAATGTGTTTATTGTAATATGATTAAATAGTTTTTTTTTTTATTCCTCAACTATCACACAACGCCATCGAGTCCCAAGCTAAGCAGAGCTTGTGTTATGGGTACTAGACAACTGATAAACATACTTATATATTTCTAACTAGTGTTTGCCCGCGGCTTCGCTTGCGTTATTTTAGAATTTGAGAAACAATACGGATCGTGTGGCGCCATCTGGAATATGAACGTAATTGTTTTCTCGGCAACAGCTCTCTTCTGTTATTCGGGATCTAAGATACCTTATATCCGTGTCTATACTCCTGACAACGTATATGCTAAATTTTGGGACGATCGATTCAGTAGGTAGTAATGCGTGAAAAGGTAAAAAACAAACATACTTGCATTTTTATTATTAGTTTAGATCAATAATGTTATATCTAGGTACATAGTTTGCATAGGAAACGTCCTTATTTGAGCGACATTAATTTCAAAGAACCGTGTTTATTTTAAACATTAGACTATCATTTTTGGGTTGATTTACAGTATCGCTGCAAATTGAACGTACGATAGCATTGCTCTTCTCCCTTGCATTCCGCGTGATACCTAAAAAATAACTAATTATCTGACTCGATGAGTACAACTTGTCGTCGTTTAAAACAGAATCTATGCACTGGTTTGAACACCAATTCAAAACATAAATAAACACATTTTTTTCTAAGCTTTAAAATTCCACACCTCGAAACAATTACAATTTAAAAAAATATCCAACTTACTACCTACAATTTAAATCAGTGTATACTTATATCCTAGAAAACTATTGAAAAAAAAATAGTAATAATTTAAAATCGCGAATAATATTGAAATAAAAGTATACACATTTTTTTTAATTATTTGAAACTCTCAGGACAAATATAAGAAAACTCAAAAAGTGAAAAAAAGAAACAGCGAGATTTGATCCAGAGACCCCTTGCACGAAAGTCAAGCAGGATACCAACCAGACTGGCTAGTACGCTGACAGTGTTTTCAAATAGCGGTTCTTATACAAATGTCAACAATGACTGAAAATCAACATATTATAAAATTGCTAATCCCCCAAAGGGAATAGCGTAATTATACATATCCTATTATAAGAAAAGCAGTTTAAGGAATGTTTGGGGAAAAATTGATTAAATAATATCCAGTGGTTTAGCTTCCAACTAAAAACAAACAGATAAAAACAACAACATTTAAAATTGCTTATGTCCCAGGAAAAATAGCGTAATGATACATAGCCTATCAACAGAAGCATATTATTAGGAATATTTGAGGAAAATTTGATCGACAACTTTTCAGTAGTTTAAGAGATAGATCAAATCAAAAAAACATAAAAAATTTCGAAAGAAAAAAAAAGTTGATTTGGCATCAGAATCGATCCCTTATCTCGAAAAAAATACAAAAAGAAAAAAATATTCAATGTACAGGAATGACAGCTCTACGATTTTATTATATGTAAAGATAAAGAAGAATACATACATATTATAGATAAATTACACCCAGACACAGAATAAATGATCGTGCTCATCACACAAACATTTGTCCTGGGTGGGAATCGAACCCACGACCTCCGGCATAGCAGTCAGGCTCAACCACTAGACCAACAGGCCAGTTTATTTGGCTTCGGCCGTTCTATTTAATATAATAAATAAATGATCAGGCAGCGAGTCGCCCTTTACTCGCCACCCGCCCGCGTCTACCGTGGTCAGAGATCGTCCTGCGACGTCCGTTACCGGGGGCATCTTCCACTGCGGCTGGTTCGTGAGGTAGACGCTGTCCTCTCCCTCACGCGTCCCGCTTCCTCTTAACTTCTTAGATCCACGCAAATTCAATCCGTATGATGGTCAATATGAGCGTGTTTTGCGCCCAACGACGATATAATACTAGACTCCGCATGCACGACCTAAAGAACACAAACTATTCTGCCAAGTTGCTGAGGTACTACGTAAGCGAGGTGGACGGGTTACTGTGTTGTGATTGGCTAACTCAAGGTCTGTGCTGTCTCAACGTATGTTTACGGCTCACAGGATTGGTCGAAATGAGACGAATATAAGACTTTCTTGCCTAATGTGTTGACAGACGCTGGTCGCCTGTTATTACGAGTCTAGTATTATATCGTCGTTGCTTGCGCCCGTCTGTACTATTCACTGCACGCCGTACCCTTCTCTCTCATTCTGCACCGTTTCTTTTATTTGCAGACGTGGAAGCTAAAGTAGTACCGATGAAGTATTGTGGTCACAACACTGTGCAAACAACTGGAAATAAGAAAAATAAGACTGGTAGGTACAAGGTGTTAAAATATTAACTGCAAGAATTTCGTGTGCGTGTATCAAAAACCAAGTTCTTATATTCCAATGCTTTTTTTTTTCGAGCACTTTTTTCGGAAAAAAAATTTTTCTTCAAACAGTTTTTTGTTCATTTTTTTATTTTATCCTTTTATGTATATTAATGAATTTTATTGCTGTTTGAGTTCGTTCACCCGTGTGTAGTGTTCACAGCTGATTCCAAATTTGCAGACTTTGAACTGGCAATTCATCGTAATAGTTACAAATAACTTATTTTATTGGCCATATTAATAGGCCAAAAGAAAAATGCTCGATTTCTTTTTATAAATATTGAAAAAAACATTTTTTTTAATGTACTTGGTTATTGAATACCGAGTACGCACACGAAATTCTTGCAGTTAATTTTTGAATACTCCTTATAATAGACCAGGGAGATGG
The DNA here is from genome assembly GCA_036375495.1 of Agrotis segetum. Classification (NCBI taxonomy): domain Eukaryota; kingdom Metazoa; phylum Arthropoda; class Insecta; order Lepidoptera; family Noctuidae; genus Agrotis; species Agrotis segetum. Next base: position 4,633,416 of record JAQSVV010000142.1, read on the forward strand.
CCGCACCAACTGAACTCGTCTTTAACGTGAGAGTGTCACTGGTTACATAAAACTGGCCAAGTGCGAGTCGAAATCGTGTGCAAAGGGTTCCGAACTAAAAATATTTTTTTTAAATCTCTCACATTCTATCAAGTGGGGTATCAAATTAAAGGATTTTAAAAATGGTTTACCTACCAAAATATGTATAACTTATATGTTTCAATTTAATTTGGACTGATAATAAATGCTACGTAACAAAAACTGAAAATATAAAAAAAAAATAAAGAACAAAAAACCCGACTGCGTAAAAAAACTAAAAAGAAAACTAAACTAATTTACTGGGCTTGTTTCTTTCTTTTTAGTTTTTTCACGCAGTCGGTTTTTTGTTTTTTTTTAATATTTATTTTGTATGTACCTACCAATTTCATGAACTACTATTATTTAATACCAATAAACATTTTTCTTCTTTTCTTTTAACTTAATATCACTATAATCTTTCACTGACCAGGTAAACCGCACACCCGTGTGAAGCGTAGAGCCGAGTCTACCAGCAAGGAGGTCAAGCATCAAGGAGAGGAATCCAGTAAGTATACTTACTGAATTATTACACACTAGCTGTTGCCAGCGGCTTCACCCGCTACAACTCGAAAATTATCCCACGGGAACATAAAATCGGGATAAAAGCTATCCTATGTGTTAATCCAGGTTATAAACTATCTGTGTACCAAATTTTAGCCAAATCCGTTCAGTGGTTTTTGCGTGAAAGAGTAACAAACATCCATACATCCATACTTACAAACTTTCGCCTTTATAATAGTAGTAGGATGCTATTGAAAGAGCAATAAACTGAATTTATGCTTAGTACCTACTAAGGGCCCTTCCGTGCCACCCAGGGCGGGAGGACTCATTTGATGATTTTACCACATAAAAAAGAAAACGCCACCGACCCGGGCTTGGTCTCTGGTTGGACGGCGAGCTACCCATCACTCAACGTCCGCAAGCCCGCTGACAGTCCCTTCCGCCCCACCCAGGGCGGGAGGACTCATTTGATGGTTTTACCACCTTAAAAAAAAATAGTTAGTGACATGTTATTGTAATATGTAAAACAAAATGCTTTGCTCATGTCTGTCTGTTCTCACTCATGTTTCAGAACTTTCAGATAAAGTCAAAAGCAAGTATTTATTACTTTTTTGCAATTTATAAATAAGCTCCAAGAGTAACTTAAAAATAAAATTCACTATATATTATACTTTTAAAGTAATACTTGAAAACTACACCATCTAATGCAAAGCAAAGCCTCTTTTTTGTCAGCAGTGACTGGAAAGATAAAGGAAGCGACTTCATTTTATGCTATGTAGTGATTTGTCATAACTTACAGCTACATCGAAGCCAAGTAAGTCTATATGTTGTCTATATTTTACAAAATATATTTATACTTATCTGAAGAGTTTCATTGATTGTGTTAAAAATGAATGCATGCTACTGCAGGGTTTGTTAATTCAGAATGCAACATTAATTTAGTTCCTTTTTTGACCATTTCCTCTGTGTGTCGCTTCAGTATTTAGATAGTTTCAATAAAGTCTGTACAGCTTGGCACAAACGAATTGAAACGAAACTAGTCTTTTTATTTGCTGACAACGTTTTTAAATCTTTGTAAACAAAGAACGCAAGTCTGTTAGATTTATTATTGTGCCGTAAAACTAACGTAATAAGTGAAAAATAATAGAATAAAATCATTCAAAGTGCTGGTAGCGAGAGCACAGTAGCGACTTCGGGTTTTCTACTGTTTTTTGCCAAGCTGTACGTAATTTTATTGCTTCAAAACCAAAGACGAAGGTCTATGTTAATTCGAAGTGAGAAGCACGAGTAATGTAAGACAGTGGTCCGACCGACTATTAACGAGTAACGAGTCTAGAACTAGAAACTATAAAAGAGTTGGCGATCAATGGGAAGCGAGTGTAATTACTCGCGCCACTCCCCCGCGGTCGCTCAGTCCTGTGCAAACCTGATCAAGCAAGCCGAGCGAGAATCGCTGAGCGAGTTTATTTTTGAAAGCTCATCGTTTAGCCGTCGTTTAAACGAGTCGTCGCCGGCAGTGTGAACAGTCAGAGAGCAACAGTAACTATTAATATATATGCAATTATGCATCTCTTTCGTTTACACGGAATGTATGTACAGACGCCAGCACATCAAGCTACCACAATCTGTCAGATTTATTTATTAGAATTTCAACCTTATCACAGAAGTAGAAGGTTAATATTTGATTGCTAAAATCTGACGGATTCGGGTAGGTTGACCTGCTGGCGTCTGTACATTTATTATGCGTTTCTTGAGAGAGAAAATCGCCGTTAGATACTCGTTTTCTCGCCGCCGGCGCTGGCCAGTCGGACCACTGCTCTACCACTGCTCGGTTGTTTTTGATTGGATTATGTTTCTCAGAGTATATGGTGCCATTCGTACAGCAGCCACACCCAATAAAGGATCCATGGGGAAATGATTTGGCGGATAAAATACCCCCTGAACTGTACCTTTACTTAGTGATTTAATAAAATGGGATGACTCACGGGTATTTTTCATTACAAACCTACCAATTCGTCTACGACTTTTGGTCTAAGGCAGTGTTTCCCAATCTGTGGTCCGCGGACCCCTGGGGGTCCGCGAGTATATGTATGGGGGTCCGCGGTGTCTGGACCATACGCCAAATGCTAATGTCCTGTAATCGGTATGATTGGAGATGATGAGAAGCAACACCAACCTTTCACATTATTTTTTTCATATTTTTGATAACAAACAGTAATGAGTACCTATTCTCTATATGTAATAAATAAATACCTAATTCGATTTCTTTTTGCCGTTTATTTTATTAAGGGGGTCCGTGAAAACTGTGCTTGATTTCCTATGGGTCCGTGGCTGAAAAAGGTTGGGAAGCGCTGGTCTAAGGGTTCGTACGTGCGGTTACCCGCAATGCGGGTACAAGGATCATACATTTTAGCCTTATTTCTTGCTTGGCTAGTTCTCACATACGAATTATTATATTCGATGGTTAGTACTACCAGCAAACCAATTTTTCGGTATAATAAAAAATAAAAACTGACGAAGGATATATGTATAATTCGTATAATGAGAAATAGCCAATCCAGAAATTAGACTACAATGTATGACCCTTAGTTATAAAAAGAAATATAGTTTATGTTGTTTTAAATAAATTTCAGAACTGACCCAATGGTCAGTTCTGAAATTTATTCTTAATGAGAATCTAAATGGGTGCCAAGTTCAATAACTTGGCACCCATTTAGATTTCACTTCTTTTTTCGTTGAAGTCAACAACCAAGGCATAATATCAAACTATTGTGCTTGGCTTTGGCTCTCATTTCACATTTATGTTTTTGATGGGAGAAACTTATACAAGTGTAACGTTAATAGCGCAAAACGTCTCGTGGGTTACCCCTCAGTCCATGTTACTGAACAATGTTTGTTCTAAGACTGTTGGAAATTCGATAATAAAATGATTATTCATACTGATGGGCCCGATCAATTTCTCATTTTGTATGAAAAAGCTAAATGGGTTTGCAACTTTTAGTACGGACCTTGGCATCATTTTTTTTTTCTTTCGCCAATGATGAAACTTTGGCCATAAATAAACTGCTACCTAAGAAGTCCATAGAGAAAAAAAATAAGTTTCTAAACCGTAACCAATCAGAGATATGGTGGTTTGTATTTTGTACTACCTACTAAAATAAAATAACTCCAGATTAGAACAAAATAAAGACCGTCATATCTCTGGTTAGTTACGTTTTAGATTTTTTTATTATTTTTTACGAACTTCTTAGGTTATGGTCTACTAATGACCAAAATTTCATTACTGGCGAAAGAAAAAAAAAACATTGATGCCAAGAAGTTGCAAACCCCTTTCTTTTTGAAAATATCGAAAAGTCTTGGAACAATCATTGGACAGGACATTTCTGCCGCATGCCGAACGAGCTGTGGGCACGCAAAGCTCATGACTAGTGCCCTCGAAACAGCGACTTGAGACCGCGAAGGAGATGGTGGGACGAGCTGGATGTCTTCCTTGAGAATTGGAAAGAGGTGGCGCAAAGTCGCGAACATTGGAAGGAATGGAGGGAGGCTTTTGCCCAGCAGTGGGACAGTTCAGGCTAATAATAAATAAATAAATATAGTATCACGAGTGTCCGTTTCGACCGCGCGGCCACGACGTTTTTTTTAAATAAAAACCGTCCCAAGTTTTTGTAAAGAAATGTAAAAGTCGATTCCCAAAAACCATAAATTTGTCAAAGCAATGGTTAAAAAGTTATAAGGGTTTGAACGTGGCCGCGCCATCGAAACTTTCCGAACCGCGCGGCCATGGAGATCTTTAAAACTAAGAGTCACAGAGACCTGAAATTTTGGGAAATAGTAGATTGAATTTGTAAACCAAATGTAAAAATATAGAAAAAAATCCTGTGTTTATATTTTAGGAGCTGCAAGGCTAAAACCTAAGCGAACAATCTGTGATTTTTAAAGAAATAACATTATTTTTTTACGTACCTTATTGTTTCATTTAAATTCGAATCCTTGAGATAATATAATTTCTAATATAAAAATAGGTGGAAAGTTCTCTGTAAATAATAATCCGTGGTCACCCTAATCGAGATATTAAAGATGTATTAGAGATTTTGTTCAACAGCTCCTGAAACATAAACCTAGGATTTTTTTTTGTATTTTTGGTAGTTTCGACATATTTAAATCTAGGTTTTACAAAAAAATTCAGACCTCTGCGATGCTTTTTCAGCGAGATATTGGTGAAAAACTAAATTTTCAACGTTTCGATGGCGCGGCCATGGGGTTTTAGTCTTATAGCTCCTAAAATATAATCCTAGGATTTTTTGTTGTATTTTTACATGTTTCGACAAATTAAAATCTATATTTTACAAAGAACTTCAAACGTCTGAGATGATTTTTCAGCGAGATATCGGCGATAACGTGTTCGTCACCGTTTCAATGGCGCGGCCATGAGGTTTTCGCCTTGCAGCTCCTAAATTATAAACACAGGATTTTTTTCTATATTTTTACATTTGGTTTACAAATTCAATCTACTATTTCCCAAAATTTCAGGTCTCTGCGACTCTTAGTTTTAAAGATCTCCATGGCCGCGCGGTTCGGAAAGTTTCGATGGCGCGGCCACGTTCAAACCCTTATAACTTTTTAACCATTGCTTTGACAAATTTATGGTTTTTGGGAATCGACTTTTACATTTCTTTACAAAAACTTGGGATGAGTTTTATTTAAAAAAAACGTCGTGGCCGCGCGGTTGAAACGGACATTATCACGACTGTAGTGTCAGAGTACTTTAATATGTCATACAAAAAAAAATCATAAAAATCGGTCAAGTCTTTTCCGAATATAGTGCAACGACACATACCTACCGTGACACGAGATTTTTATTCAATAGAAATAGGAAGATTCATTCCTAGTTCTTTAACTGTGCATTCAAACTGCATGATAGGTTAGGAGAAGTTATAGTAACATGTAATACAAAATACTTTTTCACACCACCTGCTCGAAAATGTCTAATTATATGTCAAGCAACCTTAACCTAAAGTGAGTCATTAGTGGCCGAGGGCACAGCCGGTCAATAATGTTGTACTGGATTTCATTATTACCCGCTGGTCAATAATGTGATTTGAATTTGGAATATGTTTATAAACAACAAACACCCTTTGGTGCTAGAAAGATTTTTTTTTTTAATTTTCTTTTCCCTTTTGGGAAGACAAAGGGATCTATCTAGCCCATGCAGCCTAGATTTTTTTTTTTGGTTCTTTTCGTCCCTCTTTGGGGCAGGCAAAGGGAGCTGAGCCCATACAGCCAAGTCTGATTTAGTGTGCCAGAAAGAGGAAAGCTATTCTCGAAACCCTTATTCTTACTGTTTTTTTATTTCATAAATACTTTGTTTTTCGTCCTATGGCTATTATTTTCTCACAGTAGGTGTAAAAAGTAGAGTATCCTCCTCTGGGCTAAAGGTGTCTTTGCCTTGGGCTAGCTTGAATCCCTCGCTGCATTCAGGATTCTTGTATTAACTCCCTCGCTTCGCTCGTGAGTTAAACTCTTAACTCCCTCGCTACGCTCGGGAGTTAAATCCCGAATCCTTCATTGCGCTCGAGATTCAATATGACGCCCGTGACATAAGACACAACTTTAGCCCCTCGGTGCATAATCTACTATTTCATGTTTCAGATATAGTCAAAGGCAAGTATTTATTACTTTTTTTTATTTAATTATTCTCTTTATTTATTTTTAGACTTATAAATTACATTTTTAAACATTTTATTATATAAACAAGAAAAAAAAAATAGTTGTCCGTCGGCGTGGGAGCAGGGTCCAAGCTACCGGTGGTTAGGGCTCCAGAGACAGGAACCTCCTCACAATACGAGCCGTATCAAGGAGTACTACCTTCTGAATCTGGCCCTTGATCCAACCCCCTAAGGAGAGCCTCGAAAGGTGTTCGTCGAGGCTCTTTGCCATCAGGCCATTGGCAGTCACGACGATCGGCACAATGATAGCCGAGCTCACATTCCACATTTCGACAACCTCGCGTGCTAAGTCGAGATATTTGATTTGTTTATCATTCTCAGCCTTCACGAGGTTCTCGTCATGCTGCTGCTGCGGCGCGCTGATCTGTCTATCACTACTATGTCAGGCTTATTGGCGACAATAGTCCTGTCAGTAATGATAGGCAGATCCCAGTTCAACATGACATGGTCTTTCTCGAGAACCGGCGTGCATGATGACGGGGCCGCCTCTAGAGGGCCAAAGCCTGCCGGGGTCTCGTTACTTGTCTCATTACCGTGACCCCGGAACATAAAGGGCTATTGAAGAATGCCTCAAAGAGCGTCAGCAAGATGATGGGGCACTCTAGAGGGCCAAAGTCTGCCGGGGTCGCTCCCCGGCAGACCCCCCAGTCAGTCCCTCCTGCCCTGCCCCTGGTGGGAGGACTCATTTGATGATTTTACCTCGCTTAAAAAGAAAACAAGAGTAATAAAGCTCCAAGAGTAACTTAAAAATTGCTTAAGCAATAAATAAGTACAAAATAATAAAAAACTACACCACCTAATAAAAAGAATACAAGAATATAAAAAGCAAAGCCTTCTTTTTTCCTCTGTTAAGTTTAGTGTGCGGTCACATGACGATCAGTCGGTGTACCTAATTTGTACACAGTTTACAGGCCGAGTTTATTTAAATAAAGAAATGTAAAAAAAAAACTTGAGAGGTGTCAAGGGAGTCCCGGATGGAACGAAGTTAACAAAGATAATCGTCGCAACACCACACTGTTCAATGCGAAATAGAAAGACGAAACGAAAATATCTGGCTTGCTTTCTATTAGAGAGAGAGAGACAGAGAACTAAACACAATCGCAATACGACAAGAGTCACGAGGAACGGGGGTTGAGTGAGGGGTACTGGGCGCGGGGTGCAGGCGCGAGGTGCGGGGCGAGGCAAAAAAGTGTCGTGCCAACTTTTCGTAATATTTTTTTCCGTCTAGCCCAACATCTTAAAATATATATATTCAGTGTTACGATATTAATTATTGCATTCCCTGATCAATTTTTTAGTGCACTAAAGAGCCATATTTCTTATTTTAATACCGTAACAATGCTAAATTAATTAAAACTTGTTAATATTTGACAACCATTTGCGACGTTGCCAACTTTCGGAATATACGCTCTTAAGTTTTTGTGGTAAGGCTGATAATGTTTAAATAAGTAAGGATTTAAAGACTAATATTTCTTATTTTATACCCCCAGACAAATCAAAGAAGAAAAACTTTGTGGAAATGAAAAAAGCAAGAATTCATGACAAGAAATTAGCCCTAATGCAAAAAAACAACATGGTTTCGAACGTCATCACTAAATATTCCGTTCTAGACAATGTAAATCAAATGAGAAAGAGGAAAGGAGTCAAGAGCAGGCATTACGCATTTAGCACAGAAACTGAAAGTGATATGGATAGTAAAACGGGAAAAAAGAATTTAAAAGGTAAATATTATTACGTGACTTTGTGTGTACACTTATATCCGAACGGCTGTAACATAATGAGAAGTTTTCTTTTTGGAGTTTTAAAAAAAAAAAGTAGTTTCCAAGAACTCTATAGATGGCGTTGAACTGACGGCGTTACTCTAGGAAAAAGATGTATGCCTTAATTTTTGCACAAATCCACGAGGCAAAGACTTCTCTTCTTTTTCTCTTGGGACATTTTCTTTCTAGCGTGGAAACTCATAAATTAAAAAGACTGGTTAATGAATATTTTTTTCTTTTTCCTTGTTGTTATTTATTTTCAAAATGCCATTTGTGTGATGTGATGTGACTGACAATGACAAGACATGTACTTTTTGTTTTACGATCTCAAAATTACATCCAAGTGAAAAAAAATCAATAAATGACGTGACGTTCCGTTCATTGCAGTAACATAACAAGTTCAGCGCCATGTATCAATTGACTAGGGAAAACATAAAAAGAAAATCCCTCATTATGGGATAATTATTTTTTATAATTTTATCATAATAATGTAAGAACGTTCTTTGAAAATCGACTAGGAAGGTCACTACGGGCACGGCGCGATCGCGGCGGTAAGACCCCTCTTTGAGGCGTGGCTGGATAGGCGTCACGGCATGCTGACATACCACATGACGCAGGTCCTCACCGAACACGGAAGTTTCGGGAGGTACCTGTGTCTGACGGCGCATGTAGCTCGAGCATGTTGAGGCACTTGCGCGGGCTACATGCGCCGTGTACAAGCACCCTAATGGTCGACTCGCTGCCCGACCATGGACCATGTCCAGCCGTCGACGGCGCGTTGTGCTCCACGCACGCCTCAAAGAGCGTCAGCAAGATGACAGGGCCCCCACTCTAGAAGGCCAAAGTCTGCCGGGGACGCGTTACTTATCTCATTACCGCGGAACGTAAAGGGCTATTGAAGGACACCGTGGGTTTTAGTCAGTTTCTCCTACCCTGCCATAGGGAGGACTCATTAGATGATATTACGACGCTAAAAAAAATGCTACTACAGGGCTTGATACTCGTAGTTCAGAATGCATCATATTTTATTGTTCCTTTTTTGACCACATCCTCTGTGTGTCGCTTCAGTATTTAGATAGTTTGCGCAAAAAAAAAGGTAGGTCACTAAATATGAACTAGTGCTAAACGAGGGGTGCGTTAGAAAAGAAATTGGTTTGCTTTTGGTTTCAATGTAGCTTAGAAGTCAAGATGAGAATTGCCGTCACGTTTGGTGCAGTGGTTGAGCAATTGGTTTAGTTGCTAGTGACCCTGACTGCTATGCCGGAGGTCGTGGGTTCGATTCCCACCCAGGACAAATGTTTGTGTGATGAGCACGATCATTTGTTCTGTGTCTGGCTGTAATTTATCTATAATATGTATGTATTTAGAAATATATAAGTATGTTTATCAGTTGTCTAGTACTCATAACACAAGCTCTGCTTAGCTTGGGACTAGATGGCGTTGTGTGATAGTTGTGGAATATTATTATTATTATAATTGGACTGCTGCGCTGTGTGTCTCGGGTTCGATCCCCGTACGGAGCAAATATTTGCATGATCAGCAATTAGTTTTTCCGGGTCTGGGTGTTTGTGTATGTGAATTTCTTTGTTTGTAAAAGCACCCACGATACAGGAAGAAATTCCTAGTGTGGGGCAACATTGGTTATTAATTTAAATAAAAACCTAAGATCCCCAACAAACCTCAGAAGGTACTGGAGTGAACAATTAAAATCATTGGGGGCTGGACTCCAACAGGATGTAGACTACAGGCCCATGTCCAAATAATTAATAGATTAAAAAAAAACAGGGACCGAAACCGGTATGATCAATACGGGTATTTTTTCGGTAACAACCTTTGTTTCTTTTAAGTACAGGTAATTTTAAAGATTACCTTTAGTATTAAAGTGAATACATAACCAGTATTAATACCGGTTACCGAAATAAAACTTACCCCTATCTTGCACACTTCACACGTGCCGTCGGCAATAGTCACAAGGCGCGCATTGCCTGTGTGTGTGTGTGACAAAGAGTCGTCATCTTTAGGTAACCGGTATTAAAACGGTAATCTGAATAGAGGTTACATTTTTCTTCGGTCTGGTTACCCAGATGGCGGTAACCTAAGTCTGAAAAATAACCAAAATTCTTCAATACCTGTACCGTAATTAATAAAGGTTTTCGGTCCCTGAAAAAAACTAAAAGCCCACGTTTTTAAATGCTCTAAAAGTAAGAAAATAACCCTACGGGTATGAGAGAGGGGCCACTCAAAACTTGGGGGCCTCGGATAAAAAAGGTCTCGATTCTGTAACAAAATAGTCTTGTGTAGTTCGCGAACGAACTAGTTCGAAAGAACTGCTCCCACAGATGAACTAGTGAACTAGCTCCCACATTTTCCGCTCCGTAGTTCAGTAGTTCGGACAGAATGAAAGAGATCGACTGATCTAAGATCGTTGCACGGGAGTGGGACAGCACTACACTATAATACTCCTCTTCACTCACTGATCATGCGCGCATCCCGTTTCGTACACTTTACACAAATTGTCGCATGCAGCAGGAACCGTATTAAAACGAGCGAACAAAGACAAACTAAATTTGACATCTCTTTACGAGCGAACGATTTGATCGCTCTTGATCGGTCGGTCTCTATTACGACTCGAGCTAGGAACTAACAAACTAGTTCGTTTAAGAGCGGAGAACTAAATTGAGCGCTCTCAGTAGTGAACTAGAATGCCCAAGACTATAACAAAATGTATTAAAGTCTGTACAGCGATTTATTAAACTCACTTAATGTTCATTCTGTATTTTCTAGGAGTACCCGGAAACCGCCTTAGTAGTGGTGTGAAACCTTATGGAGCAAAAGCTGTCGTGACTACAAGTAAGACTATTTCCATAGTATAAAGAGGGGTAGTAGGTTATCTCCGGCCCAATCCACGATAATTGTCTACTGTCTCAGGGATGTCCTATTTTGTCGGTCGGGATCTGGAAGCTGTATTTACAGCTCGACATAAAAATGTAGAAAACCGGAAGTCGCCACTGTCTTCGCGCTACCAGCACTTTGAATGATTTTATTTTAATTTTTATCACTTATTACGTTAGTTTTATGGCACAATAATAAATAACAAACCTGCGGTCTTTGTTTACATCAAATATCAAAGATTTTAAAACGCTGTCAGAAATAAAAATTTTAGTTCCGTTCCTACATTTTTATGTCAAGCTGTACATAAGTTCAGTATAATAACGCGTTAAGTAGCTGGTGGGCCTGCCCCGCTTCTGTAGCGCATCGGGTATGTTCGCGGATGCGCATGAAGACTGTTTCTACACAACTATGCGCAAAAGTTGTGCTTCCATGGTGCGCAGGGTGTGGGGCAGCTCCAACAGTATCCTGGACATGATTTCAAGTCGCCTAGACTGTGTCTTCGTGAGTCACTCTTGTGCGATATGTCATGGGTTGCCACCGCAGTGATCTACTATGATGATTATTGTGTTTTTGTTACTGTTGTTATTTAATTTTTCATTTTACTAATATAGTTTTAAGTTTTACTAATGTATTGAGTCCAAGATACTTGAATAAAGATAACTCTATTCTATTCTATATCCATAAGAGGTTAGCGTTAATTATGTTATAAATACGTTGTATACTAGTCATTTTTTTTTGTATTTTTTTTTAATGACATTTATTAGTATTTTACACACAAATGACCATTATTTATTTTTAACTAATACAAACATAAATAATGCAATAATATCTATTGAATCACACAATACGTTCTCCTGCGATTATCACACATTTTTCATTCACTAAGCGGTGCCGAAAAGTCGTGACGCGCGAACCTCGTGGAGTGTTAGCCCCGACTAGAGTCCCTCGAATCCCCTCGAGATTTTGTTAAGTGTGCGTGCGGCGACGCATAGATACTACGGCGCACACATACAAGCCGCGCGCGGTGCGTTTGTATGAAGATAACTTACTTCCCCTCTTTATACTATGGTATTTCTAACCATTCTTAAGAGGAAACAGCGCGGCCGTTTTTCCATACAAACGTAGTCCCCTGTTTTCTCCCTGGATAATGCCAGTAGAGCAATATTTTTTTTTACAAAAAATCTATGACCACTATTGGCATGTCTCTATGTTTTCCTTTTTCCTATAAATTAATTATGAAAAGAGATATGAACATTCAAAATCCTAAAAAATGGCCAGATTTTCCGCTGTGTTCAAATAATCAGTAAACTTTGATGAGATTATATAAAAAAAGGAAAACATAGGAACACGGCCAATGCCTTCTTTATTTTTTAAAGGAAAAAGTAGAGAAATCGGTTAAGTTTTGGAGGAGTAATCAGGGGACTACGAATCGTTGATTTTGTGCCATTTAATAAGGTATTTTCGGTCCAAGCTGCTGTTGTCTCTATCGCGCTCTGTAACTCTGTTGTGGGCACTGCGCGACAGCAATAGATTTTACAAATACCTATTTTTCAATTCTCCAGCCCTTGCTGTTTCCTCATAATATTGAATCTAAGCGAGGTATAAACATACTTTATCTTCACAGATGGACGAGAAACTGGAATGAAACATTTCTTTGCAGAACCAGAGAATAGTGAAGATGAACAGGAAGAACAGAAACGGTTATGGTTTCAAGGAATAGAAATGGTTTCTGAAGAAGATAACGGTGGAAGTACGTAATTATTAAGACACGTTAAATCCTTGTGTTCAAAATCAAAATCAAATATTTTTTATTTCACATAGGCCCATGAGGGCACTTATAAAACGTCGACAACAGGTGCTCGGTTCGGGTTCGTCGATTCCATGGAGAAGATCCGGCAAGAAACTCCATGGTTACTCTTTTAAAATGTGGTATAGTTTCACAAACTTATTGTAACAATTTTGAATAGGTAATTGGATATGTAAGAAAAACGTAGGCCTAGTAACAAGGGAGAAGTCCTTACGAGAAAAGTAATACAAAAAAAAAAAAAAAAAAAAAATATACACACGACCTACAATGTTCTCACATTCACAAAAAAAAGAAGTTTGTAAGAATCTATATAAAAAAAGAAAGCTATATAAAGCTGCGTTACTTCTATATTATCTTACAAACTAAAAAGTCTGTACAAAAGAGCAAAATCTGTGTTATAAGTTGAGCTACACGATAACTGACACATGCTTGCACTGACTGGACAGGTCCACTCAAATCTATGTGGTTCTTTCTTTAAAATCCATCTCAGACATGGTTCTCTAACTCGTATAACTTTACCAATACAAAATTGTATGGACTTTAAAAATAGGACTGTGACCTCTGAGTTTGTTTCGGATGTTTCTTCTCAGAGTAGTGGAGTACGAAATATCGGCCTCATCTAGCGTAAAAATAGTGTCTTTTTGACGTGTTAAAGAGTTTGCCAAAACCAATTTGCTAATATAGATCATTTATCTTTGATGCGTTTTGTGGCTACGCACAAACTCATTTGTCATTCAACAAAGTTGAATCATGACCCATTTTAACAACACCACAACATTTGCGACGTTGCCAACTTTCGGAACATACGCTCTTAACGTTTCTACTGCTAACGTTACTCTTAACGTTTCTACGTTTTAATTTTCGTTCTATAACGAATGACTTCGAATGACACTTGTCTTATTAAAAATGCATTGTATTTTTACAGCAATTAATGATGTGGGTATGTATCTATTTTGATATCAGCTATTCCTATTATTATAAAGAAATAGAAAATTTGTATATTGAAATACTCCCTATATTTCATTCACTAATGGTAGCCATACACCATACTGCCTGTCGTCCAATCGGCATGATACTGCCAATTGGATCAGTTAGAATTGACCGAGTGTGGGCGGGGAAACCATCAAATTGGCATGACATGCCAATTTGATATTGATCAAAATCGGCATGAGTCATGGCGATCGATTTGATGGGTGATCCAATTGGCATGACGATCGAAAATTGTAGCTTTTTTTCGGTCACCGAATAATAGCTAGATCTAGCTAAGCTATAAAGTTGCTAAGTTGGCATCACAGCTGTAGATTTGAAGTTGTGTCAAATCGATCATCATGTCGATTGGACGATGTGCAGTATGGTGTATGGTATATATGGACGAACTGCCATTTGATCCGATTGGCAGCGTCATTTCGATTGGACGATAGGCAGTATGGTGTGTGACTACTTTAAGTATTTTATTTTTCTTTCTAGAGTATAGCCATTTTATCTGTTAGTTTGCTGAGGAAGGCGCATCCATCATGTCTGAAGTTATGCTTAAAATAGCCATTCTCCCAAGAAATAAACAACCACTAGGACGTAGATAGGCGATGCACACACGGCACCGCTCACCGCTGCGGAAGGCGGTGGCAGTAAAGCAGATTTGCGTGCATATCCGTTGTCCGCGTGGTTGGGCTTAACAGGATTTTCACAGACGAGAGTGAAGCATTTTGACAGCTGTCTCAGCCTATGCTACTCAGCATTCGCCATTTTTCTTTTAGTGCTGCTCAGATATTGTATCGGCTAACCGTACCCCTATGTCTAAGGTTTGATATCAGATATTCTATTTCAACAGATAAGGAGGAATACGAAGCAGAATGCCCAGAAGTTTGTCCGTCTCGCAATGTTATGGTCTGTGCTAAATGTCAACACGGGATATACAAGACTTTTATGAGCGTTTGTCACATGAGAAAGTTTACTTGCAGATATCGAAAAGAAGGCAAGTCTCTTTTTTTACTGGCGACAATTCGTCACTGTGCGAGTCGCTGTGCCTTGTAAAATTCTGATAGATTCGTCACTGCGAACGTCAGTCTCGATTTAGATATACCTATTTAAATTGACTGTGATTTAAAGATTTCACAGACATATTTTGTGGTTGATAAGTCTAAGTACTACTAGCGCCACCCTGAAGTCATGACAAAAATCTGAACTACATTATATTGAAATCTGAACTAAAGCGCCATTTATACGGGGAGAGTTTCACGACTCGAACATACGATAATCGAAGGAATATAAAATATTGTCTTCGTCTAAACATCGCCCGTTGACTTGGGCGATAATTGCCTCGAATAGGAAGATTTCTCGTAAGGGAAATTATTTTGGACGCTTTCCCTTAAAATAACGTTCCACGGTCACGGTAATTGGAAGTCCCGGGACCCCGCAGGCTTTGGGCCCCTAGAGGGGGCCCCCGTCATTATGCTGTTACTCTTTGAGGCGCGCAAGGAACACAAAGCGCCTGTAACCCGGGCATGGTCAGACAGCGAGTCGCCCATTACCCGCCGGCCGCATGCCGCGCGTACCAGTCACCAAGGGCTTCTACCACTGCAGCTGAGGCGGGGGAAGGACGCTGTCCTCTCCCTCACGCGGCCCGCCTCCTTCTTCGCGAGCATGACTGCTTCGCAGAGGGAGGCGACCCCTTCCTACACCGTCTCGCCCCGCAGCATGGCCTCGATCAATGCCGGGCGCGAGCGGTCTCCGCCTGTCGCCGCCGTGAGGACACGTCTGTGCTCTGCCCAAGCGGGACCTACGCTCCACCGTGTCCTCCGGGATTTCCTCGCTTGTGACACCCATCGTTCCAAGTTTACAACGTCGTCATGTAACAAGAAAAAACTTTACTTTGATGTCGTTTATTTTCACAACAGAACTGGAATTGGTATCCCGATTCCCATGTATTCAGTCAGCACCATACTTGGCTGGCGATGGAATGAAGCCAAAAGGATGGGTAGTAGAAGCGGAAGACGACGACAAAATACAACGATACTTGATATGTAAGGCGACTGGGGGACTACGAATGAAGGGGAACAGAACAGGTTAGTACTGTACGTAAGATTATGGTGAAGTTACGCAAGTGTAAGCGAGAGCGCGTATAGGTGCGAGGGGCACAGACGAGTGACGCACCAATCGCGTGCTCGGATCGGCACTACCTCATACCGCGCGACCCGCATGACTACCAAAGAGATCTACAAAATGACTTCTGCGCATCTAACGACTCTTGCCAACTTACGTGTCGGCCACTGCACTGTTCTAGTAGACTACAAGACATGCAACAATGTGCGTTAGTACCTATGTACTATCGACCAAGCGGAATTATGACTCACCATAAGCTTATTTTCCCAGAGACATTCAAATACAATTAGGTCCACATTCGCGTAAACATACATATCCATGGTAACAACTTTGATCTTTGTCAATTTGACAGAATCAAACGATTTAATTGTCAAAATGGGTCATGATTCCACTTTGTCGACTGTACATGGTGGACATGGATATCTGAAGGTGCTCCTTCATCGAGAACGTTCTCAGTGAGAGAGGAAAGTAGGATTATTCTTAACCTGACCCGAAATCCTAACCCGGTTTTTTTTAAGGTGGTAAAATCATCAAATGAGCCCTCCCGCCCTGGGTGGGACGGAAGGGACTGTCAGACTCTTACTGACTAAAATCCTCCCGTGTTCTTTCCTATGCCCTTTACGTTCCGGGGCCACGGGATACCGTGACCCGGGAACGGAACCCAGGATACTGGGTTAAAAAAAAACCCGCGACCCCAGCAGGCATTTGACGCGAAACACGACGCGCCACCGACCCGGGATTGGTCCTTGGTCGGACGGCGAGCTACCCATTACTCACTGTCCGCAAGCCCGCTCCGCCGCTGTGCCCTCTGCTAATCAGAGGGACACGCGTTGGAGCGTCCACACGACAGGCTATTCGCATACGGGCAAAGAGACCCCTTAGGCACACAGTGCCTAAGGAAGAGTTTTTGCCCGCATCCTGGGTGCACAAGCCCGAAAAACTGGTCTTCCCCCCGGACGTATCCGAGAGGGAACTCCAGTCCACGGGCGCAAGTGGAGGTTTCCTGTCTTAGCACCTCATCCTAACCCGGTTGCGGGGGTTAGTTTGGGAACTTGAAAAAAAAATGTTCTTAACGTAACCCTCTTCCTAAGGAAAATGGGACATCACAGCACGTACTTTGTTATTTTATAAAACAAGTATTCTATCAGTGAAGTTTGTAATTACACAGTGTGTAATAACTCAAAGGTGTTCCCTCACTGCGAGCATTCGCTCGTAATGTAACGTTACAAATTCAGACTGACAGGCCTGTTGGTCTAGTAGTTAGTGACCCTGACTACTATGCTGGAGGTCGTGGGTTCGATTCCCACCCAGGACAAATGTTTGTGTGATGAGCACGATCATTTGTTCTGTGTCTGGGTGTTTATTTATAATATGTATGTATTTAGAAATATTTAAGTTTATCAGTTGTCTAGTACCCTTAACACAAGCTCTGCTTAGCTTGGGACTAGATGGCGTTGTGTGATAGTTGTTAAAAAAAAAAAACGAGTATTACATCAACGATTTGTATCGCAGGCGTTACAAATAACGTCATAACGCCAGAGTATTAATAATTATTTATTTCAACGGACTACTGACGCCTTTTAAATCAAGTCAAGTTAATTGATTGGTTCCAACAACTCATTAGCATACCTTTCAACGATTTTAGTTAATTAGCTCGAAATTCAATCACGGTAATCTAATTTAATACGCTTTAATTAATATTGGCTTTTACCATAGATTATTGTGAGGGAACTGTCAATTCTTTGTGGTTTGCAATGGGGAAGGCAAGTCAAAGCTAATTGTAGATGGCGCCACCACTGCTCAGACCTAATCCGACCAATGACGTAGTACTCTTTTGAAGTACCTTTAAGATTTGAACTGATTTGAACCAATGACGATGCTTGGTGCAAGCAGTACTAGCGCCATTAGTTCCCCAGTTGCCAGCCCTATTTGAGATGGCGTTAATTCCAAAGGAGGTGCTTTTTTTTGGCACAAACATGTACCGAGATACAAATTACTATTAAAATCCCTTCCAATAATAAGTATATTTAGCAGTATTCAAAATCCCTCAATATTAAATAGAAAAAGAAATAAAAGTATATGAAAAAACACAACTTCGCAATGGAACTGCGTTCAAAGAAACGTTTATGACAGTATTTACGGCTGTCAATCTGTTTCATCTGTCAAAATCACGTCAAAATATGACATCGGTGTTTCATTATTTGACAGCTTTTTGACAGTAATGAATACCAACAACAATAGAAAAAAACTATTGGCCTAGGTCGGGAACCCTGGCTTTTGGCCGGCAGACAACCAAACGCAAAAAATAATACGAAATGTGAAATAAATGTAGTTTTTAAAATTCTTGTTCCCATAATTATTAAAAAAAAAAAAAAATATAAAAAAAGGTTGCACTCCAGGAGTGCCGGTAGAAGTGAAAACTTTTTTGTTACTATGTTTTATTTTTAATTTGAATGACGTCTTACTCATTTTCGATCAGGGTCACGTGACCCTGACGCGAGTTTTGGTCACGTGACCCTGACGCGAATTTTAAATTTTTTACCCATTACAGAAAAAGTGTACAACGCCGCTAAAGAAGTTTTCACTTCAAAAAATCGCTCCATCAGCTCTCGCATAGAAAAGGTGCATCATGTTAAAATCTCCGAAATCTAACTGCGATGCACCTTTTCTATGTGAGAGCTGACGGAGCGAATTTTTTGATAATTTTTATATTTAATTAACTTATGGTGAACGCACACCTAGCCGCACCGCAGTCTCCGCAGTCAGCTTTCTTACCGATTCTGCGGCTACTGCGATGCGGGTGAGTGTGCGAGGTTTCATGGAACTTTATACAAAGAATTCGTAATGCGGGGACTGCGGAGACTGCGGTGCTTAGTGATAGTGGTCTAGTGGTTAGTGATCCTGACTCCTATGCCGGAGGTCGTGGGTTCGATTCCCACCCAGGACAAATGTTTGTGTGATGAGCATGATCATTTGTTCTGTGTCTGGGTGTAATTTGTTTATAATATGTATGTATTTATAAATATATAAGTATGTTTATCAGTTGTCTAGTACCCATAACACAAGCTCTGCTTAGCTTGGGACTAGATGGCGCTGTGTGATGGTTGTGGAATATTATTACTATATTATTATAACTCACATTACTACATGCACTCTTCCAGGGCCCCCGTAAGGTCTCCTGGCGCCTGTGTGCAAAAAAGGATTTTGGCGCCCCTTATGGCATTTTGAATAATCTTTTTTTTTGATGGTAGATCGGTCAGTGGCGTATTTTAAAATTCAGCGCCCTGGGGCTGTAAAGCTTGCGCTTCGGGAATTAAACAAAAAAAAAAAACCATCAAGTGCTACTCAAACTTCACACCCAGAGTTCCGTGCCATCTTAGAGAAAACAAATTTCATTTTTTGTAGACCAATACAAAATTAACTAACATTATGAAGCATTTGCTACTCCTATTACAAGCGAGGTCATGTAAAGCGAATGCCAACCTTAAATGTAGCGCGAGCGAAGCGAGCGCGAAATTTTTTAGCTTTTTGGAATAGGACAAGGCAATTCTTCCTAGAAGAACTCAGTGAGCTCTAAAAGTTTAACGATTCCGGACTTCAAGTTTTGATCTAAAATTAGTGAGATCAGATATTTGAAGTCTTTAATTAGTAGGTACTTAAAAGTAATCATAGGTTACTAACTTTTCTTAAAAAAAATATTTTTGTTTTTTTTTCAATTTTTTTCTGGGCCCTTGGTTTTGGCGCCCCCTAAAGGATGGCGCCCGTGTGCATTGCACACATTGCACATATGGTAGCGGGGGCCCTGCACTCTTCGGCATGATGTTAATTTTGATATATTTTTTGCAGTTGATCCGAGGTGTCAATTCCGATTATTTGCGAAGGCCAATTTGAAGTATTACGACTTTAAAGGTATCAATGTGCAAATTGCTCCTCACGTGATAAGTGATACAAGTTCGGAGTATTACTAAGATTCTCATCGCCATTCTACGATAGCATCAAATCTGCCCTTTGTCACCTTCAAATATCAATAATCATGACAGCACCCACAAGTGAAGCACATTATTGTGGACTTTATAACCTGCCAATTCATGCTAACTGAATAAATTTTTGAACAGGCTTTGTTTTTCATTAAAAATAATTCCATCTGCCTGCCTTTTCCCAACTATATTGGGGTCAGCTTCCAGTCGAACCAGATTCAGCTGGATATCAGTATTTCACATGGAGCGACTGCCAGTCGGACCTCCACAACCCAGTAACTGGGTAATACGATACCCCGTGGCAAGACTGGTTGTCAGACTTTAGAGCTTCTGACTAACAGTAACGACTGTCAAAGATCTACAAATGACAACCGGGACCAACGGCTTTACGTGCTTTCCGAGACACGGGGGAAACTCACTATGACAGATGGTCACCCATCCACAGACCAACCTCGGCAAGCGCGGCTTAACCTGGAAGATCGGCCTGTGCGGCTGTGATGAAAAATAATGAAAACCTGAAAAAGTACTAATAACTTACTAAGTACTAATCCTACTACTATTATAAAGGCGAAAGTTTGTAAGTATGGATGTATGGATGTTTGTTACTCTTTCACGCAAAAACCACTGAACGGATTTGGCTAAAATTTGGTACACAGATAGTTTATAACCTGGATTAACACATAGGATAGTTTTTATCCCGATTTTATGTTCCCGTGGGATAATTTTCGAGTTGTAGCGGGTGAAGCCGCTGGCAACAGCTAGTACTTAATAGTTAAGATGCGCATATTCAAAATATTACTATAATATGGAACTAAGAAATATGGCTCTGTTGTGCTCTCAAAATTGATAAGGGAATGCAATAATGAATACCGTAAAACCGAAGATAATATAGTTTTAGATGTAATAAACTGATGATGATACTTGGAAACTTGCTTAATGCCTTTTTTACACATGAAACGGTTACAACATTAAATTCATTGTTTTAATTGCATTCCAACATCAATTTTTAGCTATGGCTCTGAAACGTGGTCTTTGACTGCTGGCCTTTTAGAGAGACTAAGAGTCACTCAACGAGCAATGGAAAGAGCTATGCTCGGAGTTTCTTTGCGGGATAAAATCCGGAACATGGATATTCGGCGAAGAACCAGAGTCACCGACATAGCTCATAAAATTTGCAAGTTGAAGTGGCAATGGGCAGGCCATATCGCTCGTAGAACTGACAACCGATGGGGAAGAAAAGTTCACGAGCGCCACCACGGACCGGAAAACCTCCCAATAGGTGGACCGACGACATCGTGAGGGTCGCGGGCAACTGATGGATGCAAGTGGCGAATTGTCATTCGGCGTGGCGATCTAAGGCGGCCTAGCCTCCGGCTAATGATGATGAGTGTTTTAGATTATCGTTTGCGACTTGGCTAGTTCGGCTGGTATTGTACCTATTTGCGGAAAACAGTTGTAGGTATTTATTTCCTTAGCCTATGTCAAATTGACTAATCCGAAAAGAGTTGATTATTTGTTTTTTCTTACATTGTATTTAGTCCAGTTTTGTCTTGATTGCGTGTGGACTAGAAGTATGTGAAGATTGCCGAATAAAACATGAAGTTATGTAAGACATATTTTATTAAATCTAATATACAACGAGAGCAGTGGTGGCCCAATGGTATCGGTCCCGACTTAGGGTGCTCCCACATCTATCGACGCGGAATCGGCTTTTTCCGTCGCCCTTTCTCTTTCTGTCGCTTAGAACTACCATTTGCTAGACCGAGACAGAAAGTATAAAAAAAGCCGATTCCGCGTCGATAGATGAGGGAGCACCCTTAGCCCCTTCGTACACTAGGCGACGCAAGTCTCCGATAGCTTACGATTTTGGTGTTCATTGACGCGTGACTGTGTTCGAACCTCTATGGATGTGGATTGCGATAGCCGCTTGGATACCGAAGTCGTAAGGTATCGGAGACTTGAGTCGCCTTGTGTACGAAGGACCTTACGAATTGTAGGTCGTATGGTTCGAACCCCGCCAGGCGCATTACTCTATGTAATTTATTTCATTCACCACTGCTCTCAAAAGTGTAAAGGAAAACATCGTGAGGAAACCGGCATGTCCTAGAACCAAAAATTTGAAGACATGTGACATCCACCAATCCGCACTGGACCCGCGTGGTGGATTATAGCCCACTCCTTCTCACAGAGAGGAGGCCCTTGTCCCAGCAGTGGAAACATTATAGGCTGATGATGATGATGATGAATATACAACATGTAACGTTAAATGCGCAAAACCTCTCGTGGAGTAACTCAGCCCATGTTACTGAACAATGTTTGTTCTAAGACTTTTTGAAATTCGCATACTTTCTTTTTTTTTACAATTTTTTTGTTCAGTAAAATGTTTAGAAAAATTGTTCAATAAAATGGGCTGAGTTACCCCACGAAAGGTTTTGGGCTTTTGGCGTTTCACGTTGTATATATAATGTAAGTTGTTAATAGTAATTTTAGTATACTCATTCACTTTATTGCACCTATCTTGGATAACTCGACGCGCCGCCGTGACTTCGTGTACAGTAGTTTTAAGTATATTGTTTAGAATAATATTAGATGTATTAGTTTATAGTTATTGTTTTATATTTTATGGGCCTCTAGATGCCTGAAATAAAGGATAAAATAAAAAATTACTATTAATTGGCCACTCAAGTTATCTTGTAAAGTAGGTAGGTACCAGGGACCGAAACCGGTATGATCAATACGGGTATTTTTTCGGTAACAACCTTTTTTCTTTTACAGGTAATTTTAAAGATAACCTTTATTATTAAAAGTGAATACATAACCAGTATTAATACCGGTTACCGAAATAAAAATTACCCCCATCTTGCACACTTCACACGTGCGTCGGCTATAGTCACAGGGCGCGCATCGCATGTGTGTGTGACAAAGAGTCGTTATCTTTAGTTAACCGGTATTAAAACGGTAACCTGAATAGAGGTTACATTTTTCTTCGGTCTGGTTACCCAGACAGCGGTTACCTAAATCTGAAAAATAACCAAAATTCTTCAATACCGGTACCGTAATTTATAAAGGTTTTCGGTCCCTGGTAGGTACTTGGTTAAGAGTTGGAAGCTGTTGTTAAACAGATAACAACAGCTTTATACATATAAATTAATATAATACATATAAATTATAATTATTTATACATATTAATAAACCAGCGGCCCGGTACGTGCTTTACTACTTTTTAAAAATGTTTATCCCACTAATATAAAAAAACTTCCATGTAACTTTTTTTCTTTTTAAAACATAATCTTTCAAATCCAATAGATTGCCATGGCGCTCGAGGAACTGGTACAGAATTTCAGAAGATTGTGATAGTCCCTTTCTTTCTACCCTGGGCAAGATACAAGATATTTATTTTGTAAAACATGAGTGCAAAATTATGCAGGTCTTAAAAATAATAGGAGGTAGCTACATGTTTTGCCAATCATGGCGTACAAAATGGGCTTGAGAACTTATTTGATACTCTAGCTGTTGCCAGCGGCTTCACCCGCTACAACTCGAAAATTATCCCACGGGGACATAAAATCGGGATAAAAACTATCCTATGTGTTAATCCAGGTTATAAACTATCTGTGTACCAAATTTTAGCCAAATCCGTTCAGTGGTTTTTGCGTGAAAGAGTAACATACATCCATACTTACAAACTTTCGCCTTTATAATAGTAGTAGGATCTCCCCAACAAAAAGAAGTATGCAAGTTAATTCTGTATACTTAATTCTGTGTCCAGTAATAATTTTCTTTTTTTATTAATTTCAGTAACATTTTTGCTACTGATCCAGCTTTGGATATATTGTAGCAAAAGCAGTTGAAAATTCACTTTCATGTAACGATTCTCTCGAAAATGATCCTCGACCCAAACGAAGTGATGAAATTGACATAGATTCTGAAATAAAAGACAAACCAGGAAATGTACTAGAAGATGATAATATTAGAAGAGACGTTTCTCAACTAAACAATGATACTGGTGATAATTTAGGTGGCACAGACAATAGTAATGAAAAAACAAATGAATTTGAAGTAAATCCCAACAGGCTGCCACAAAAACTACCTCTTGTCCAAGATGCTTCGACTTGGCCTGTCAATATTGAGAAAACAGGCGTTGAGATAAAAAAATCGACATCTCAAGATGTACCACAAGAAGAAGCTGTGTATTACCAAGCTATAGATCCCAAATACCTCATCATTTCTGGACTATCGTTACCTAGAGGCTTTAAAAATGCAACTAATACCAGTGAACCTGAAGATCCAGTTACTGTTTTTAAAGAAATGGTAACAACATCTCTAGATAACGTAAATGTGTCCGAAGTTATTAACGTAACAAATGGAGATGAAGCAACAAACAGAAACGGAGATGAAATATTAGTAAATGATGTAACAAACATACGTGAATTAAGAGAGCAGCTTCTTGATCATTTGTTAGACTATTTTATTAACATCATCAAAGAAGAAAATCTTCTACAGAACAGTACTAGAAAGAATAATGGTAAAGAGAGAATTAAAGTTGAAGAGAAATTAAGTAATTATTATGATCCGCAACATTTGGACATGCTCTTGGATTATAATGATGATTATAATGATACTTATCAATATAATACTGATTCTTACGGCAGTGAAGAAGATTTATTAGATAATGAAGAATTACACAAACAAAATGTTATTAGCAATCACTCACATATAACCATAGCAGAAGAAATTTATGACGATGCGGATGAAATAAAAAAATATCCCGAAGAATTTGAAGAACTGGATCTAAATATAGAAAGAAATCGAAACAATAGCAGTTCTAATGAGAAAACTTTAAGTGCCAACTCATCAGAACCTACTAATATAGAATATATCAATATGATTGAAAAAGAAAACGATTTCAGCTTAGCTTTGTCTAAAACAACGGAAAAATCTGAAGAAAGCTTTGATAGCAATATTAATGTTATTACAACTACAGAAAGATCTTTTTCCCATGAAACTTTGAATGATGAATTACAAACAGGGCATTCAAACTATTCTGATGAAGTAACTGATGAAGCAGACAATGTTTACGACATTCGTTCTTTAATCATAGAAGAAAATACATCCTACGAAGATTATGTGAACTCGAAAGAATTTGAAGCAATCAAAAATATAAATATTGATGTATATAATGAAAAATCAACTGTTGATATAAAGAAAAACGAAATACGACATAACGTGTCGGATAAAGAGAAGTTAATTGAGAATGAAACTTCAGAAAATGACACAAATACTAAAAATTCGGACAACAGCACTGCGAATTCTAAAACTGAACACGAGAAAGGTACCCAAACTAAAGAATTAGTTGTTTTAGATGCACCGAACAAAAATGTAGACGAAAATATTATGCCATGTGATGTTAATAAATACAATAAGAAATCTTTAAAGAAACTAAAACACGTTACCAAAAAGAAAATGAGGCAGAATAAGAAAACTAGTGATGTCGTTAACAAAAAGAATAAAAAATCTAAGAGACAGTGTGAAGACAGCATCGTAATTAATTTTAATATAAATTTTAATTAAGTTTCATGAGTTTTATTTCATTCTTACATGTAAGACTAGGGCTGACTTTTCATTAGTCAGATAACTGTTATCCTGGGCTGCGTTTAAATCCTTTATCCAGTTTAAATTTATACTGACTAAATGTCAAACACCCCGTTTAAGTACACCGCGTGGTGAAAAATGAAGCTAACTAAAATGTAATCTGCCCCGTTTACGGTCGTCCGCTGGTATAAGTTTTTACTAAATGGAATAAATTGCGAACGATTACCTCGCAAAATTTTATCCTGCTGTCAGACTGACATTAAGTTTTGTTGTTTTGCTCGATTCGCGCCATAAAACGAATATTATTTTTATTTTAGAGAGTAAATATTATTTGTGGATTATGGATATAATATATGTGAGAAATATTTGACACACGCCACGAGACTTCGCCAGTGGCGAATTCGCGTTACTTTTTATTCGCATCGCCCGTCTTAGCGTTAGCGTATTGTATAAAATAAATATATCTATAATAATAGAAAAAGATTTCTTACTATAAACTTTACGATTGTAACATACTATTAAACTTCACGAGTTTTGTAATAAAAATGGTATAAAAAAAATGGTCCCTCCAGCATTACTTGGATTGCTCAGTAAGTCACACTATGACGAATAATCATCCATTCAGTATTACTTTAAAAGGAAATATTTGACAAAAATTGAATTAGTCCACCAGTTTTTTTTTTTTGTTGCGATAACCAAAACTGACGAAACTTTTTTAAATTGCCAATTCGTGAAGCGTGCTTCACAGTTGAATTAACATCGGGCGAGTTAATGATCTAACGCAAGCCTATTGCTGTATAAAAAATATAAAAAGGAGTATATAAGGATATAGTGGTCAAACGCGAACCTATCATTAATAAAATAAAACAAAATAAAAGGAAGAGAACTTCATCCCTGACTTTTACTTATTTCTCAATTTATCAGGTTTATCAATCATTTTCACAAAACAAGTTGATGGCAGAACTTTGAACAAAGCACATAATGTTGCGGAGAACGCAAATGTAGTTAATCAAAAATTTGATGTAGCTGATGCAATGAGAAAGAATTCGGAACTAATAAAGCCTACAAATCCCAAATTTAAACGTGGTATTGTATCTAGAAATAAATATAAACTTAATAGTGAAAATATGGACAGTGAAGAAGTCAACGTTTACAAAAATCAAGCTGTAAAACAAAGCAAAGAAACAGAACTGGGATTAAAAGTCAGAGAAAAAGTTAAAAATGCAGGGGCAGAACTGAAAATGGTCAAACCAATATATAGACAAGAATATAATTGGCAAGCAATCGCTGAAAATTCATTAACAACTGAAGTCGATGACGGAATGCATCATAGTGAGAATAAAAATGAGAAATCTTTCAAAAAAGAATCACGAGAAGACGTTATCTATGAACTGAAACGTCATAATCCATTTGAAATACCGTCCAAAAACGATATGAGATCACATAATAATAAAAAGTATTTCAAACATGTTGATGATTACGAAGCAAAAGAAGAGTCAGTTTCAAACCAAATAAATTCAGAATTCACACCTAAATACGAACTAAAGTTCCTGAAAAGGAGAAATCATAACAACTTAGTCACAAAAAATAAGAAAATGGACATATCAAAACAATATCCATTGAAACGTGATTTAAAAACAAATCAAGACGAAACAGTATACATGAGAAATAAAAATTGTGGATCTGAAAAACATGAAACTATACACAATGTTGAATATAAAAAAATCAACGATTCTACCAATAACTTAAATTCTGAGGTAAATACGCAAACATTGGAGGAACTCGATAGAAAAGGACTAGATACTATAAAAAGGCTAAGACTTGAAAACGAAAGGAACATACAGAATAATAACCACAATAAAAAGAAGTCTGACACATTGTCTTTAGAAAATGAAATCTATGCATTAAAACAGCGTCTTGACGAAATAAAACATAAAAAATCGAAAGTGCCAACAAAAATTACCACACTAAAACAACCATTACGCACTCAAAAATTGCAGGATGGTAAAATTGTAAATAAAAATAATCCTGAGAAAGTAATTATGAACTTTGAAGAACAGAAGCACAAAAGGTACTTTGAAACAAACGCAAATTCAGAAGGTGGTATTGAAAATACAACGGACTCTAAACACAAATCGAAACTCGATGAAGAAAATTCGCAAATAGTAGACGAATATATTGAAAATGAAGTCACAGATTCACTCGAAGACAACATAAATCCAATTTTACCATTTTACATTTCAACTGTATCAAGCGTAAGAGATTTAACAAAAGATAAAAATGAAACGTCAATCAATTTAGATACAATTCTTCGGGAAAAAAAAGAAATAAACAACGAATTAAATAATACGATGAATGATTTAGTTTCATCAAAATTACTCGATTTTATAACAGACAGGGTAACAGGCAAAGTTCTAAAGAAATTAGAGAGTTTGATGCCACTGCATAATCAATTACGAAGTGCCACCGTCAAACCAGAGACAGAGCAAATTGGAATTTTGTTTCAGCAAAATGGTGACATGCAAGTCGCGTTCAATCGAGAACACCTTACAACGGAGCAGGTTACAAACCAAAGTGGTGACGTTGAAACGTTTTTCCTTTAATACAACAGTCATCACTGACTTTATCGGGATTTTTGAGTGTAAAATAAATAAAATAAATATAAAAAAAAAAAACGAAAAACCCGAACCCAGTAGTTTAGAATTCACTCATTCACACTCACAGTCGGGGCCCCTTGGGAAGATTTGATTGTTATAATTTGAATGGGCCCCGACTGTGAGTGTGAATCTAAACTACTGGGCTTGTTTCTTTCTTTTTAGTTTTTTTTAAGCAGTCGGGTTTTTTGTTTTTTTTTTTTAAATATTTATTTTATTTTACTATTTTTAGTTTTTGTTAGCATTTATCAGTCCAAATTAAATTGAAACATATAAGTTATATATATTTTGGTAAAACATTTTTAAAATCCTTTAATTTGATACCTCACTTGATAGAATGTGAGAGATTATATAAAAAAAGGAAGAAAGGAGAACCCTTTGCACACGAGTTCGACTCGCACTTGGCCAGTTTTATGTACCCAGTGACACTCTCACGTTCAAGACGAATCTAACGACACCTCTCAAGTTAAAATCCATCAAGCCGTTTAGGCTGCAGAGCAACACACAGAAACATACATACATACATTCGAAAAACATAACCCTCCTGGCGCAGTCGGGTAAAAAGAATCATAATAACACAAGCGGCCCGTCCTGGCTTCAAAATCAAATCAAAAGTCATTTATTCAAATTAGGCTGGTTTATCAGCACTTTTTGAAGGTCTGTAATTAGGATCTGTTGCCTACATGTCTGCCTCGTAAAGATCATCTCTCAATTTTACTGATTGAGAATGTAAAAGCTTATTATACGGACCTTGTCAAAACTAGAACAAACTTCCGTGCGTTCAAGCGTTTTTGCCATACCTACCTATTATTGGAATCAAATATAGCAGCTCAAAATTTAGGACCCATTAATATTAGTAATCATTTTTACCCGAGGTGCTAGGCAACTGGGCTTCTCCCAGTTGTAATGTCCCTTTTGTGCCTATTGGCCTTGTTCTGTTCCGTCTCCTGCTTGCATGGAGGGAAGTGGTAACATATTTTTCCTACTCCTCCACTATTCTGATTAATTTCGTGCAGGATCCAAGACAGGTAAATTCATTCTCCGGGACACGTCGAGACTTCATTGTCTCGGCGCTTTTCTGGTGGTTGCCACTGTTGATTCTGGCGCACAGGAGTTGCAGTGGTTTGGGAACAGTGTGGTAGATTTGTACCATTAAAAAAAATAATGTAAAAGCTGAGCTACAAAACTATCTGACCGTTTCCACTGATGCTTTTCTTTTAGGTTGTAAAATCATCAAATGAGTCCTCCCGCCCTGGGTGGAGCGGAAGGGACTGTCAGACACTTACTGACTAAAATCCACCCGTGTTTCTTCCTATGCCCTTTACGTTCCGGGGCCACGGTATCCTGGGATAAGAAATAAACCGTGACCCCAGCAGGCATTAAGGCTGCCGTCTTCTTTTGCACAAAATTGAATCGCGTTCGGCCAGTCGATCGTACGTCAAATTTCGGGCTCCCTTCCCGCAATGCCCCGCATACATCCTGCCCACTGAATTATTATAAAACAATTTTGATACGGTAAGAACATTGCTCTACTAAGGATATTTATTTAAAAGGAGTTATAGAAATTTTAATATGACTTGGTTTCAGGGTTGGAAATAAAAACAGTTTTTTTCAAATTTATAAAACAAACAGTTCAAAATGTTTATAAGTGTTTTTTTTTTTAGTATCTGGTTATTTTTTAAAATTAATTCCACCTTGTTTGTTGATGTCTTAACGTATAAATCAATTATGTTTCATTTCTAGACTACATCTTTTCAAATTTACCCTTTGAAATGATTTTTTTACGAAAAAAGATCAATGGAATAAAAACATGTGGTCTAAAAATTTTAAGCATTATTTCATTTATTATAGTGTCAATAAAAGTTAAAAATATGACATAACAATGGCATTAAACTCAAAAGGTTTTATGTCAAACTATTTAGACTCCTGAATATTAATTTATTTTCATTTTAATATGCATTCATCTGCCTTAAAAAGTAGTTGAAACGGGTAATAAAAAACACTGTTTAATTTCAAACTGTTATAAACAGGTGTTTTAAAACAACTTGTTTTAATCATGCCAACCCTGCTTGTTTTGTAATAATACGAGTATCACACAAGTGTTTTAATACTATTTAAATACTCTCATAGGTTAAATCCTGTTAGGTTTCATTTGTTAAACACAATCGTGTTTAACTAATTAAACCTAAAAAAAGGTCAGTGCAGCAGTCATGTTGGCAAAGGAAGATGCGGGACGCGTGAGAGAGAGGACAGCGTAAACCTTACATCCCAGCCGCAGTGGTAAACCCAGAACGTAAAAGGCTATTAAAGAACGCCGTGAATTTAAGTCAGTACAAGTGTGACAGTATCCCTCGCATGGCCTGGGGAGGACTCATTCGATGGTTTTATCATGAAACAAAAGTCATGGGCCATGCCCGGGTCGACAGCGCGTTGTGTTTTACGAGCGCCTCAAATAGCGTCAGCATGATGACGGGGTCCCCCTCTAGAGGGCTAAAGCCTGCTGGCGTCACGGTACTCATTACCGTGACCCCGGAACATAAAGGGCTATTTGAAGGACACCGTGGATTTTAGTCAGTACAAATCTGACAGTCCCATCCAAGGACTGCACTCCTTGTCATAGGCACAGTCCATTACCACCGGGAGACAGAGAAACCAACGGTTTTGTTACTTGCTGGATTTTAATGAAGGAGCAATGTTAGCGAATGGTCAAAAATCGCTTGAAGCCGTTTTTTAACTTGCTATCGTTAAGCAATTTAAAAAACAGGTTCAAACGATTTTCGACCTTATTGACATTTATACAAAAACCGGAATTTAATGAAGGAGCAATGTTAGCGAACGTGAAAGTGAGAAAAAACAAACTAAATTTTAAATGTCAATAAGGTCGAAAATAGTTTGAACATGTTTTTTAAATTGCTTAACGATAGCAAGTTAAAAAACAGGTTCAAACGATTTTCGACCTTATTGACATTTATGCAAAAACCGGATTTTAATGAAGGAGCAATGTTAGCGAACGTGAAAGTGAGAAAAAACAAACTAAATTTTAAATGTCAATAAGGTCGAAAATAGTTTGAACATGTTTTTTAAATTGCTTAACGATAGCAAGTTAAAAAAACAGCTTCAAGCGATTTTCGACCTTATTGACATTTATGCAAAAACCGGATTTTAATGAAGGAGCAATGTTAGCGAACGTGAAAGTGAGAAAAAACAAACTAAATTTTAAATGTCAATAAGGGCGAAAATCGCTTGAAGCTGTTTTTTTAACTTGTTATCGTTAAGCAATTTAAAAAACATGTTCAAACTATTTTCGACCTTACTGACATTTATGCAAACACCGGATTTTAATGAAGGAGTAATGTTAGCGATCGTGAAAGTGACAAAAAACAAACTAAATTTTAAATGTCAATAAATACAGTAAATACAGTAAAAGTTCTTCGACATTTAGGTCAAAATTGAAGCAATTTTTACTAACACGCCAAAAAGAGTTTGAAGACATTCGAGCCGACATGTCAGCTATTTGAGAAACCTGTAATGTATATTTACCTACTTATTTCTTATTTTTGTATGAATATATTGTATCATTATTAATATTGGGTCCATTTTTTGAGGTATGATCCGATAGCCACTCACTTAGTTTATCTCAGGCAGTTAATTGTAAGTACACTGTGCACTGAATATTTAGAATATGTTTGTAAGTACAAATGTGGTTAGTATTAGTATCTGTATGTAGTAACTGTTGTCCCAGCTATTTTTCACGTGGGTTTTTTTGTCCAAAAAAATGTGCAAATTTCGTACTGTAAAACGTATTATTATAACACGTATTTGATTTCGAGCGTATGGCACTCATTGGGCTGCAGCTGAAAATCGGCGTCAGGTGGCAAACTGTGTGTTGCCGGCTGACATTATGCTGAGCTGAGGCCCTTTGGCATTAATTTTTATTAAGTTTGTATTTTTATAGTTTTAAGTTTTAGCACAAGTGCCAATAAACGCAATTTTCTTTCTTTCTTTCTTTCTTTCTTTCAATAAGGTCGGAATTCGCTCCAACTTGTTTAGGTACTTCTCCATATTATCTTTTAACAATAACCGGTTCACAACTGAAAATTCTGTAGGAAAATTGACAATTAATTCCTCTTTTTTTACCCCTAATAGGCCGAGTTTAATTTTGACATTTAAATGATACCAACTTTCAGATAAACTCTGTCGAAAAAAAAAAAAAAAGATTTTTTGATATTGGACCACCTTAGAGAAAGTAAAGAATGGTCATAAATAAAAAAAATAAAAAATATATACATGTCGAATTGAGAACCTCCTCCTTTATTTCCGTCGGTTAAAAAATATATTTTAACATAAAAAAGTAGAGCAACCTGAGATGCGTAACTGCGCGTCATCACCGTTAGAGCGAGAGAAGGTGCGAGCGAGAGGGACCATCAAAAATTCGTCGTGGACCTCACGTCCAATCGCTCCGGCCGTCCACCGGCCACTAAGGAATTTCTCTTGCAATTCTCGTTTATAAACACTTTTTGAGAGGTTATTTGAGATATTTTTTATTGTTGAAAAAAAGCGCTTTAGGTACAATTTTTTTTTTTGAATTTGCTTCATTGATGTGTTGACATCAAGATAATGTAATATTACATACCTACGATGCATAGTTCCTATGAAAAAAAACCATTTATTAAGAGATGAAATCCGAGAATTTTGATGATATTCTGCCATCTTAATTTAGAAAATGGAAGATAAATCTAAAAAACTAATCAGCGCAGTTTTAGAAGACGAGGATGTTGCGGTCATTATGCGCTGATCAGATTTTTAAATTAATTCTTCATTGTCTCAGATTGAGTGCACCAACGTAACTCGAAATGACGTTGGGCAGGAAAGAGCTGTTTTGAACGCTTGATTTACCTAATATAATCTACTTAAATCAACTTTAAAAAAATAACTAGCTGTTACTTATATTATGGTTATTTATGTGCAATAATAATATTTCAAGCTATTGCACTATTTTGTTCAAAAATCACAAACAAAGTTACGCAAATAATTCGGCGCGCGTGAATTTTAGAAGACCTGCCCGTGCCCCTTAAGCGCGAAAAACGACGCCTCTAAATTCAATACAGTCTTAATAATGACCAGCCGCTCACCTGGAACATGATATTCAATACGACTATACGTCGGTAAAAAAAACTTGTAGAATTGGTGTAAGAAAAAAGACGAAAAAAAACAATGATATAGTATCAATAATAATTTTATTCATCACTTGGTAATACAAATTAAAATGTATGTAGGATGCTTATTATTCGGAAAGGAGAGGTGGACATTTTTCGGAAAATCTTAAAGGTTCGGAAAATCTTAAAACCTTTTTTAACAAAAACCTTGAGCTTCTAAAACTCACAAAACGTCACTCGAACGCGCGGTATAATTTTACAGGCGTATGTTACAAACGTTTCGAAAGTGCTCTCTTTGGAAATGTTTTAAGAGGAAACACCAAGGGCTGGAGAATCGAAAAATAGGTATTTGTAAAATCTATTACTGTCGCGCAGTGCCCACAACAGAGTTACAGAGAGAGACAACAGCAGCTTTGACCAAATACCTTATTAAACGGCACAAACTCAACGATTCGTAGTCCCCTGATTACTCCTCCTTTTTCTTTTTAAAATAAAGAAAGGCATTGGCCGTATGTTTTCCTTTTTTTATATAATCTCGTCTTTGTTTTCTTGATATTTGAACACAGTGGAAAATCTGGCCATTTTTTTAGGATTTTGCATATTCATATCTCTTTTAATAATTAATTTATGGAAAAAAGGAAAATATAGAGACACGCCAATAGTGGTCATAGATTTTTTGTAAAAAAATTATTGCTCTACTGGCATTATTCAAGGAAAAAACAGGGGACTTCGTTTTTATGGAAAAACGGCCGTGCTGTTTCCTCTTAACTTTGTCAATATCCATTATTTGAGAAAAAAAAAGTGTACGTTATTTTTCCAATACTCTATGGCGCTGGCCACATAGAAAAGACGTAAGACGCAGACGGGGCGGCGACATAAATTATGTCTCTTCGGCGTCTCTTATAAAAAAAAGTATAGAAGCGTCCGCGTCGTGACGTAAAACATACAGAAGAGACGCGTCGCGAGCGCGACGCTCATACATTTTCCCGCGACGCGTCCACGACTTTTCTATGTGTTCCGCGCCTTGCTTGACAGAATAAACACACTTATTTATACACTTAACTACACTATCCACTATACTCCGAAGAATCACTTAACATCCAGTGATTTCTAATTTCAAGATTGACGTCTTTATAGTCGTAATAGTTCAAATTGGTCTTGGCAAATAATCGGAATTGACACCTCGGATCAACTGCAAAAATAATATCAAAATTAACATCAATACCCTTGTCATAAGTTTTCACTATTTTACTTTAGGTACAGCGTCTTTCCAGTATTTACAGCGTTTCTTGTATGGAAAAATGGAACAGCGTCTCTGGTGTGCGAAGAAAGAAAAAATTTTTTCCTTGTTTAGAAAATTTGAGAATGTCAATGTTCCAGGGTGTCGAGTCTGCTAATTATTAGTCAGAATGGCGCCACAATGGCGTTTCAATTTTCGAACCATTTTATACTCAGCAGTAAAAAATGGTTCGAATAAGCACTACAATTGAAACGCCATTGTGGCGCCATTCTGACTAATAATTAGCAGACCCGACACCCAGTTAACTTTCCGTCGGTCGGAATAACTTAGAACTCATGATAGGCCTCAAGCCGGTGGATTCCGAAAAGTGTAGGGTAAAGGGAGATTATTTGGTGAGACAACAACTCAGTGATAGAGTCATAAAAATCTCTCAAAACGTATGAATGCAGTACAGTAATGTGAAATGATGCAACTAGTTCACTACTAAAGTGGATAAGATGTTGTGACACATCATTTCACATTACTGCATACATAGGTAACGTTTTGTGAGACTTTTAGGACTCTAAGGCCGAGACTCCACCAAAGAGTCGAGACGTGTTTTGAACAACCAATAGAATTGCGTTGCCGGACCGGAGCTGTGTCAATAACGCAATTCTATTGGTTGTTCAAAACACGTCTCGATTCGCACAGCTTTGGTGGAGTCTCGGCCTACGGCAGTGGCCCGACCGACCGCTGACGAGAACTTTTCTTCCCCATCGGTTGTCAGTTCCACGAGCGATGTGGCCTGCCCATTCACGCAGAGAAATGTCTAGCTACAGGTCGACATAAAAATGTAGAAAAACCGGAAGTCGCCACTGTCTTCGCACTCGGATTTTGAATGTTCATATCTCTTTTAATAATTAATTTATGGAAAAAAGGAAAACATAGAGACATGCCAATAGTGGTCATAGATTTTTTGTAAAAAAATTATTGCTGTACTGGCATTATTCAGGGAGAAAACAGGGGACTACGTTTTTATGGAAAAACGGCCGTGCTGTTTCCTCTTAACTTTGTATATTATACATACATTAATTAAAACAAAAAGTGTACATTATTTTTCCAATACTCTATGGCGCGGGCCAAATAGAAAAGACGTAAGACGCAGGCGGGGCGGCGACATAAATTATGTCTCTTCGGCGTCTCATAAAAAAAAGTATAGAAGCGTCGTGACGTAAAACATACAGAAGAGACGCGTCGCGGGCGCGACGCTCATACATTTTCCCGCGACGCGTCCTCGTCTTTTCTATGTGTCTCGCGCCTTGCTTGACAGAATAAACACACTTATTTATTGCACTTAACTACACTATCCACTATACTCCGAAGAATCACTTATCAACCAGTGATTTGTAATTTTAAGATTGACGCCTTTATAGTCGTAATACTTCAAATTGGTCTTGGCAAATAATCGGAATTGACATCTCGGATCAACTGTAAAAATAATATCAAAATTAACATATAGGTACACTTATCTAGAATTGTAAAGTGAAGTTAATTTTAATTAAGTAAATAAGAAGTGTCCGGCGTATAATACTGATTCATGTGGAGTAAGCTTCCCTTGGCTGTACTTGGTCGAGGAATAATGATGAGAGTCCGGGATCCCACGTGGGGGGAAACCTGTCGTACAACGGACGTACTAGAAGGCGGACGTGAGGCTGGTTGGCTTAGAACCTGGTGAAACACTGGTAAATGTCTGATTCATCTGTGCTTGGTTTAAGTACCTTGCTGATTACAATGCCTAATTTATTAATTTTATTTTGCTGTTTTAAGACTTTAATCTGAGTTTCGTGTGATGCTTTTGGGTTACAGATTCGTGTAAAAAAATGATAATACGGAAGTCTGTATGAATGACGAGTTAAGCATGATTTTAGGCAAAATCATGATTCATCTATGCCTGATTTATTTGTTCAAAAACCCATATGAATCTGAAAATAAATTAGTTTTCCTCTTTTCCAGCCAGAAAGGAGCACTTTTGTTACGTTACTTTACTTTTTCATGTCAGTAGAGTGTGTGTGACATAATTTTGACATTATTCTTCGGTTTTTATTCATTATTATGTCAAACTCTATCTATTTTATTTTATATTGTTGTTTACAACAATGCCACTATCAATAGTAAAAAAGATGGAACAAAATATACTATGAGAAAAAGAGACTCACAGAACGTACGAATTTTTCATCTTTCTAAGATGGAAAATAAGAAAAGTTCCAGGCATGTATGCTGCGTGAAAATTAGAAATGAAAGAATTATATTTGAAAAAATAGAGAGAAAAACAAAATTAAACAGAGAGAATATTATAACGTAGCATTAAAATAACTATCTAGTATCTATTTATAACAAAATTCTCGCTTTTCTGTAAGTATTTATTTCTGTAATTGTTAGTTTAAAACAAGAATTTTATTGTTGAATTGACCAGATTTTTTCCTTGATAATATGATCACTGTTAATAAATTATTTTTTTTATAAAAAAATAATATTGTTGTTATAATATTATGATTATTTTCTTATTACAAAGCCCATTTTTATTTACATCTGTAAAAAAATCTGATTCATCTGGGCACAAAATTTTTAAACGTCGATATCTTAAAAACTACTTTGTAAAAAGAAGTCCCTCAAACAAATAAATGTTATTTGGAATATCTATTTTCATATGAGCATGTGTTACTGAGCTGAAAGTGAAATTAAAATTTGACCATATGAATCAGTCAAAGAATCAAATTTCGAAGAACTACCCCTAGACATTTCCCTCCCTGAATGGGCAGGCCACATCGCTCGTGGAACTGACAACCGATGGGGAAGAAAAGTTCTTGTCAGCGTTCGGTCGGGCCACTGCCGTATGCCCGGATTTTCCTCCCTCACTTCGTATGCTCTCGATGAGGAAGCACCTTCAGATATCTATGCACAACAAGTAGGTACTAAACGCAGATTGTTGCATGTCTTGTCTACTTCAACAGTGCAGTGGCCGACACGTAAGTTGGCAAGAGTCGTTAGATGCGCAGAAGTCATTTTGTAGACCTCTTTGGTGGTCATGCGGGTCGCGGGGTATGAGGTAGTGACGATCCGAGCACGTGATTGGTGCGTCACTCGTCTATGCCCCTCGCACCTATACGCGCTCTCGCTTACACTTGCATAACTACACCATAATCTTACGTACAGTACTAACCTGTTCTGTTGCCCTTCATTCGTAGTCCCCCAGTCGCCTTACATATCAGGTATCGTTGTATTTTATCGTCGTCATCCGCTTCTACTACCCATCCCTTTGGCTTCATTCCTTTGTCAGCCAAGTAAGGTGCTGACTGAATACATGGGAATCGGGATACCAATTCCAATTCTGTTTGGAAAATAGACGACATCAAAATTTAAAGATATTTCTTCTAATTTTATGATCGTAGGTACTTAAAAATCCACGGTGTTTGACAGGCCTGTTGGTCTGGTGGATAGTGACCCTGACTGCTATGCCGGTGGGAATCGAATCCACGTCGTTCGATTCCCACCCAGGACAAATGTTTGTGTGATGAGCACGATCATTTGTTCTGTGTCTGGGTGTAATTTATCATAGTATGTATGTATTTAGAAATATATAAGTATGTTTATCAGTTGTCTAGTACCCATAACACAAGCTCTGCTTAGCTTGGGACTAAATGAAGTTGTGTGATAGTTGTGAAATTTTATATTATTATTCTTTACGTTCCAAGGTCACGGTTTTCTGTTGAGACGGTTCCGCGACCCCGGCAGGTTTTTACCCTTTAGGATACCCCGTCAGATTGTTGATAGTTCTTTGAGGCGCTCGTTAACATGATACACCGTCGACCCGGGTATGGTCCAAGAGTAGTTTTTGCGTGAAAGAGTAACTAAAATCCATTCATACTTTCACATTTATAACATTAGTAAAATATTAGTATAGCTATAGATAAACCTAAAATTTCAAACCTATAAAAAGAGACACACATTCACTGGTATTTCGATGGATATTTTTAGTTATTATTTCTAACTAAATACTACTAGCGCCACCCTGACGTTATGGCAAAAACAGGAACTATATTATGTTGCATTCTGCACTAACAACTAACAGTTTAGTATTGGGTGCGTTCACCTAAATATTTATAACTCAAAGGTGACTGACTGACATAGTGATCTATCAACGCACAGCCCAAACCACCGGACGGATCGGCCTGTAATTTGGCATGCAGGTAGATTTTATGATGTAGATCCGCGATAGATTTTGATCAAAGCTACTCCCAAGGGGATAAAATAGGGGTTCAAACTTTATATGAAGATTTGTCAATTTTATAAAAAATACGATGTTAAGTTCCGACATCCACGCGAACGAAGTCGTGGGCACAGCTCATTTCATATAATGTTCTCGCCAGTGAAAAAAGAGACTTGCCGTCATCTTGATGTCTGCAAGTGAACATTCTCATGTGACAAATACTCATAAAAGTCTTGTATATCCCATGTTAAATTTAGCACAGACCATAACATTGCGAGACGGACAAACTTCTGGGCAGTCTGATACGTATTCATCCTTATCTGTTGAAATAGAACATCATAAATATCAAACACTAAACAGAGAGCAAAAACAAAGCACCGTTTGTATTACAGGTAAAAAGATTGGAAATGATCTCTCTAATGGTGAACGCACACCTAGCCGCACCGCAGTCTCCGCAGTCCGTTTTCTTACCGATTCTGCGGCTACTGCGATGCGGCTAAGTGTGCGAGGTTTCATAGAACTTCATACAAAGAATTCGTAATGCGGGGACTGCGGAGACTGCGGTGCGGCTAGATGTGCGTTCACCATAAAGGTGCGTACAGACCATATAATATAACACGTTATATAACAATGTCTGGTTGACCGATCTTCGCTCGGTTTCTTGATTTGGCTCTCATCGCGTTATAGACGGCGCTTCTTAAAACGCGGTTTTTAAAATGTGTATATCTTGGAAACCGAACTTTTCTCGAACCGTCCCAGGTTCGAGAAAAGTTCGGTTTCTAAGATAAATCGATTTCTTGAGCCGAAAAACCCCTAATCTGCAACTTTCATGAAAATCCTAGGAGCCGTTTCCGAGATCCTGATTATATATAAATAAATGTACAAGAATTGCTCGTTTAAAGATATTAGATTGTTATATAACATGTTTCAGATGATGTGGACACAGAATGTTATATAACATTGTGGATAGCACTGAAGAACGACAAACGACAATTGTTATATAACACTGTTACACTAATTTGTACGGTATTGTTTTTAAATGTTGCAATGTTACATGGTGTGGACGTGTTATATTAAAATGTTATATAACATTGCTACATGGTCTGTAGGCACCTTTAGGCTGCTTTTCCACCAAGATGTGCTATGCTACGTTTGATATCTACCAATCATATTCATTAGTTTACATAGCACAGCCACTGGTGGAAAGTCACCCTAGAGCGTGTAATTTGTTGAAATGAGGGATTTTCTTTTTATGTTTTCCCTAGTCAATGGATAGATGGCGCTGAACTTGATATGTTACTGCAATGAACGGAACGTCACGTCATTTTTTTTTTTTTTTTCACTTGGATGTAATTTTGAGATCTTAAAACAAAAAGTACATGTAATGTCATTGTCAGTCACATCACATCACACAAATGGCATTTTGAAATTATATAACAACAAGGAGAAAGTAAAAAAAAATCATTTACCAGTCTTTTTAATTTATGAGTTTCCCACGCCAGAAAGAAAATGTTACAAGAGAAAAAGAAGAGAAGTCTTTGCCTCGTGGATTTGTGCAAAAATGAAGGCATACATCTTTTTCCTAGAGTATCGCCGTCAGTTCAACGCCATCTATAGAGTTCTTGGAAAGTACTTTTTTTTTTAAACTCCAAAAAGAAAACTTCTCATTGACTTCTTAGAAATACCTTTCAGTTTCATCGCAATAATAGAGATAGATATCGAAATAGGTACATACCCACATCGTTATGTTTTACTGTAAAAAATACAATGCATATTAAATATGTGTCATTCGGTATCGGTCCCGACTTACGAAATGTAGATCTTGGGTTCGAAAGAACCCAGCCAGGCGCATAACTTTGTGTAAATGGGTCAATCTTCAATTTTTGGACTTCTGTTGAGGATAATGACGCCGATACTTTTATTGCTAGTGCAACCGGATGGTTACACTATATTTTTTTTTTTGTCAATGGATATTGACAAAAAACAAAAATATAAATTATTTTAATTTAATTTTAGTTAAACGTACTTTTTTTTTTTTTTTTAGCGTGGTAAAATCATCAAATGAGTCCTCCAACCCCGGGTAGGGCGGGAGGGACTGTCAGACTTCTACTGACTAAAATCCACGGTGTCCTTCATTGCCTGTTAAGTTCCGGGGTTACGGTAAGGGAATCATCCCGCGACCCCGGCAGGCTTTGGCCCTCTGAGAGGGGGGCCCCGTCATTATGCTGACGCTCTTTGAGGCGCGCGTGGGACACAACGCGCCGTCGACCCGGGCATGATCCTTGGTCGGGTAGCGAGTTATGCCCTTTACTCGCTGCCCGCATGCCCGCGCCTACGGTGGCCGGAGATCGTCGAGCGACGTCCGTCGCCGTGGGAGTTAAACGTACTTAAAATAATTTATATTTTTGTTTTTTTTGTCAATGGATGGTTGCACTAGCAGTAAAATATCGGGCGTCATTATCCTCAATGGAACTCCAAAAATTGAAGATTTACACAACTTATTTCATCACCACTGCTCTCAAAACGGTGAAGGATAACATCGTGAGGAAACCAGCATGTCATAGAAGGAACCAAAAATTCGAAGACATGTGACATCTAGCAACCCGCACTGGGCCCGCGTGGTGGATTATGGCCCACTCCCTCTCACATGAAGAGAGGAGGCCTGTGTCCCAGCAGTGGGAATAATATAGGCTGATGATGATGCTGATTCGAAGTCATTCGTCAGAGAACCAAAACAACCAAGATTTCGCGTCAGCAAGCTGAAGTGGAAGACGCACAGACGGGCGATGGTCCCGAAATTTGCCATATTTATTAATTTCACGAATGGGCCAGCCAAGTGTCATCTGGACGACTTGCGGCAAAATGGGTTGATGTTTTGAAGAATACGGTCTAGTTGTTAGTGACCCTGACTGCTATGCCGGAGGTCGTGGGTTTGATTCCCACCCAGGACAAATGTTTGTGTTTGTGATGAGCATGATCATTTTTGTTCTGTGTCTGGGTGTAATTCATCAATAATGTTTATGTATTCAGAAAATGTACCTACATATAACTTGTAGGTATGTTTATCAGTTGTCTAGTACCCATAACACAAGTTCTGCTTAGCTTGGGACTAGATGGCGTTGTGTGATAGTTGTGGAATATTATTATTATTAAAAACACTTATACAATTATGTGTAATTTGTACATCTTCAACAGTTCAACATTATTAAACTACGCACTAAAGCCACGTGCTAAAAAAGACGTAAAGCAACGACGATATAATACTAGACTCCTAATAACAGGCGCCCGATGTCTGTCAACACATTAGGCAAAAAAGTCTTATATTCGTCTCATTTCGACCAATCCTGTGAGCCGTAAACATACGTTGAGACAGAACAGACCTGAAATTAGCCAATCACAACGCAGTACCCCGTCCCCCTCGCTTACGTAGTACCTCAGTGAGTTGGCAGAATAATTTTTGTTCCTTAGATCGTGCATGCGTAGTCTAGTATTATATCGTCGTTGGCGTGAAGTGTAACTTCTCATATTTACGTACTTGAACCTTTATCTTCTTCAGAAACCATTTCTATTCCTTGAAACCATAACCGTTTCTGTTCTTCCTGTTCATCTTCACTATTCTCTGGTTCTGGAACGAAACCAAAAAAAAATAAGATGAAAAAATACAGGAGGAAAAAGGATAATACCTAAAACCAGACTTTTTTGGTTTGGTTACCTAAATCCAGACTTTTGAGAAATGCAACTCATTGGCTATTATGCATGGTCTTTGTCATACTTTTTTTTAGCGTGGTAATCATCAAATGAGTCCTCCCACCTCAGGCAGGGCCAGGGGGACTGTCAGACTTGTACTGACTAAAATCCACGGTTTCCTTCAATAGCCTTTTATGTTCCGGGGTCACGGTAAGGGAATAATCCCGCGACTCCGGCAGGCTTTGGCCCTCTAGAGGGGGGCCCCGTCATCTTGCTGACGCTCTTTGAGCCGCTCGTGGAACACGACGGGCCATCGACCCGGGCATGGTCCATGGTTGGACAGCGAGTTGCTCTTTACGCGCATGCCCGCGCCTACGGTGGCAGGTGGGTTTTCAATTGAAGTTTGCATTTCATTTGTATATCATATTTTTTTTTAGTTTCATCATTCTCTTATTTAAGAAGGTAACCCCCCCGTTTTACCCCCCCGGACCAACATTTTACCACTTTGGAAGTATCTCTCGCGGAAACTGTTCAGTTTCACCCAGGACAAATGTTTGTGTGATGAGCACGATCATTTGTTCTGTGTCTGGGTGTAATTTATCTATAATATGTATGTATTTAGAAATATATAAGTATGTTTATCAGTTGTCTAGTACCCATAACACAAGGTCTGCTTAGCTTCGGACTAGATGGCGTCGTGTGGTAGTTGTGGAATATTATATTATTATTATTAGTTTAGAAAAAAAATGACATTAGTAACCTCAACATCATTTTTAAAGACCTATCCATAGATACCCCACAGGCATCAGCGAAAATCTTAATGCGGTTCACATAATACATCTACTTACCAAGTTTCAACAGGATAGCTCTTATACTTTTGTAGAAAAGTGGCTGCGTATGTACGCAGTGGCAGATTAACGTATAAGCACTACAAGCACGTGCTTGGGGCTCCTGTTCTCCAGGGGCCTCCATCCTCTGCTGGCGTTTCATTTTTTAACTACAAGTTTTCGAGATTCATCTACGTTTCCAAAATCACAAGGCGAAAGCGGTCCGGGAGTGACCCTTCATACACTCCCGCAGGGCTCTTTTTACCTTCCTAATTTAAGCAATAGAGAGCCTACACAGGTTCTGTGCTAGGCCTCGGATACTCTTAATCCACCACTGGACATACGGATGGACTGACATTCAGACAACGAATCTATTTGGGTTCCGTTTTTTGCCATTTGTTGCCATTTGGCTACGGAACCCTAAAAAACGAAATATTCTTACTTTTAGTCACCATGAGTGCTTTTCCCTCCATGCTTGAAGATTCGAGGTCTTCACTACTGAGGCGGTATCCAGGAATCCCTGGGAAATACATTATTAACTTGAGTTTGATTATTACTCTAAATTCCTGAACCGATTTTAATGAATTCTTGTTACAGAGTCGAGATCTTTTTTAACCGACTTCAAAAAAAGGAGGAGGTTATCAATTCGACAGTATTTTTTTTTCTTTTTTTTTATGTTTGTTACCTCATAACTTGCGACTGGGTGAACCGATTTTGATAATTCTTTTTTTATTCGAAAGCTGGTGCTTCCCGTGTGGTCCCATTGTCACCATTTTAGGATCTGATGATTGAATCTTGGAGAAATCGAGGGCAACCCTCAAATTTTATTAGATGACACATAGTTTTTCGCAAATCTTATGAAGTAATTCAAGTACTTGCGTATAGAAATCATCATCTCATGTAGCTGAGCTGATGATGGAAGGTACAACTCCTCAAGTAAGAAAATTATGTTCGTGTTCGCATATCTCCGGAACTACAAGTCCGATTTAAGTAATTATTTTTTTGTTGTACTAGGTATCGTTCAACTTAGGGA
This sequence comes from Agrotis segetum, assembly GCA_036375495.1. Classification (NCBI taxonomy): domain Eukaryota; kingdom Metazoa; phylum Arthropoda; class Insecta; order Lepidoptera; family Noctuidae; genus Agrotis; species Agrotis segetum. The sequence goes on from JAQSVV010000142.1 coordinate 4,677,673, forward strand.
ATACTGCAAATTTCATCAAAATCGGTTCAGTAGTTTTTGAGATAGAATGAATGCAAGAGATGTTAACGATGTTATTATCGGTGCTACGGATTACGAAATTCTAGTGCACATCAGAGAGTATATAATCACTACAGAAAATTATGTATTTGACAAGAATGTTGGTTGAATATTTAAACTAAAAAGAGTAAAATAAAAACTTTTTCTAAAAAAAATGTGACCGCCTTCAAAAACAACCACAAAAAAGGGTAAAATAACCTACAAAACTTTTCTTTCGGAAGTCGGTGGCAAAAAAGACAATGAAATTAATAAAAAAAGTCACCGACTTCCGAAAGAAAAGTTTTCTAGGTTATTTTACCCTTTTTTGTGGTTGTTTTTGAAGGCGGTCACATTTTTTTAGATTTTTTTTTTTATCGTGGTAAAATCACCAAATGAGCCCTCCCATGCACGACAGGGCGGGAGTCTTTTAATAGCCCTTAAAGTTTTAGGGCGATTACGTACTACGTCCGATCCGAATCCGATCCGAATCCGATCCGAATCCGGTCCGAATCCGATCCGAATCCGATCCGAATCCGATCCGAATCCGATCCGAATCCGATCCGAATCCGATCCGAATCCAATCCGAATCCGATCCGAATCCGATCCGAATCCGATCCAAATCCGATCCGAATCCGTGAAAAAAAATCACGGACAGAGTTCGGATATTGCGCGCACTACTTCCATATCAGACAACCAGTCGCATACCTACCCCCCCCCCCGCACGCCCCGCTGCCTCTCTGCTCGTACGCAGCTCGGATTCAACTCGGACGCAGTGCGCGAGCGTTCATACAAATAATACTTTGGCTACTTCGGTCCGTCACTTTTTCTCCAAAACGGAGATTCTCGGATGACGGAGTTCGGACCTGTGGCCCAGTTGTATCGGTCATGAATTATGTGCTATGGGCGCATAACCAGAAAGTTGGCAACTTCGCTAATAGCTGTCAAATATTTATTAGTTGTAATTGATTTGGCAATGTTAATGTATGGAAATAAAAAATATCGCTCTGTAGTGCACTAGAAAACTGACATAGGAACGCAATTAAAACACAGAATTTGCTGTTATAACAGTTTAAGGTGTTTATAAGGCATTTGGAATGTTTCCAAATGATTTTTTTTACGTCTTAAACTATATATTCGGTGCTAAGATATTAATTATTGCATTATAATCAGTTCTTAGTTCACTACAAAGCCATATTTCTTATTTTCATACAGTAAATAAGCGAAATTAAATAAAACTTGTAAATATTTGACATCCATTTTTGACGTTGCCAAGTTTCAGAATAAGCCCTTTTTCGAACATAACAATATTAAATAATTATCCTTTTTTTTTTTTTGTACAACCGCTTCGAAGTTATATTGAGCGTTCAGAAACACTCAATTTGTAAAAATATTTATTGAATTACCTTTTTTAATTTTTTTCCTTTCATTATTTTCGAAATCACTGCCCGTTTCTGAACTAAATGGGTATCCCAAATCCAACCTCGCAGTTTTTTTTCGTTGTTGCCTTTTCAATTGATTTACATCGTTCAGAACTGAATATTTAGTTATGATGTTTGAAACCTTATTGTTTCTTTGCAGTAGGGCTAATTTCTTGCTACGAATTCTTGCTCTTTTCATTTCTACGTAGCTTTTCTTCTTTGGTTTGCCTGGAGGTTTAAAATAAGAAATAGTAGGCTTTATACATTTATATGATATGATGATTAAATATTAGTCTTTATACATCATCATCATCAGCTCCGGCTGATGATGATGATGTATAGGACGTCCACTGCTGAACATAGACCTCCCCCTTAGACCGCCACGCCGAACGACAATTCGCCACTTGCATCCATCGGCTGCCCGCGACCCTCACGATGCTGTCGGTCCACCTAGTGGGAGGCCTGCTATTGTGTGTGAGGTCGGGGCCTGAAAAGCCGGGTGTTCAATCAGTGCGCCCTTCCAATCCTAACCTACGGAGCCGAAACGTGGAACGTGTCTGCCAAGTACGTCTATTTCTGTAAAAAAATGTCTGGCCAGCTTGTTGCTGGATCGTTTGAGTTGATGATTATATCAATGTATCATCATCATCATTTCAGCCTTTTGCAGTCCACTGCTGGACATAGGCCTCTCCCAGGGAGCGCCACAGCGCACGATCTCTCGCTTTTTTCATCCAGCCACTGCCAGCCACCTTCTTGGCAAATAAGAGTAGAAACCCGGAAGTCGCCACTGTGCTCTCGCTACCAGCAATTTGAAAGTTTATTTTTTCACTTATTACTATAGTTTTATGGCACAATAATAAATGTAACAATCCTGCGTTCTTTGTTTGCATCAAATATCAAAGATTTTAAACTTTGTCAACAAACAAAAAAATTAGTTCCGTTTCAAGACGTTCTGGTCAAGCTGTATTTACACGTTTTATAGATTAACAATCAACGAAGGGATATTTTTTCAATTAGTAAATAAAATTCGTTTCTATCTAAATACTACTAGCGCCACCCTTAGACTATGGAAGAAACGGGAACTTTATTATTTTGGATTCAGAATAAGGTTTTTTACTGGATATGTTTTTTTTTTAACATTTCAATACTAAAATAAACTCAACTTGTAATTGTGAACAAATTAACATGTCTACCACGAGTTCATAACGTGATCCAGTTTAAGCTGTGGGAAAGAGATGACGCTAGACGACTTGTATAGCTCTGTCTTTTTCCCACAGCCTTAGTATGTATAAGAGCTCGTGGTAAGGTCTCTGTTCAATGTGCTGAGAAGCCTAGTCCCATCGCATTAAAGTGCTCAGATCGCCTCAAGCTTTCACGTCAAAAAAGACAGTGAACGAAAAAATAGTATATTAGATTGCATCTGAAAACATTATTTATATGTACATATCTAATTCTCGGAGTTTTATTTATAAAAAAATATATATATACCTATGTCTAAAAGTTATAAACACTTGCCTTTGAATTTTTCTGAAACATGAAAAAGTATTTTCTTTAAATGATACAATAATTTCTATAACATGTGTATTGTACCAGTACTTACTGGACTGCTCTCCTTGATGCTTAACCTCCTTGCTGGTAGCCTCGGCTCTTCGCTTGACACGGATGTACGGTTTACCTGATCAGTGAAAGATAGGAAATAAAGTATGTTTATTGGCATTCAGTAACCATTCAATTACAATAATGGTGAACGCACTCCGGTATCCTACTCTAATTTGCCAAGCTATACAATATGTATACATTAAACCTTTTGAATTTATTTACGTTTTGCCATGCGATGCGGAATTTATTAATAGGTAAGGAAGTCAATTACTGCTCTCAATTTGGTCTCTAGGGGGGCAACTGCCCCGCCCCCCCCCCCCCTGGGCGACGCCCTTGGGTATACTTTACCAGTCTTATTATTCTTGTTTCCAGTTGTTTGCACAGTGTTGTGACCACAATACTTCATCGGTACAACTTTAGCTTCCACGTCTGCAAATAAAAGAAACAGGGTGAGAATGAAGACGTTTCGACGCTTCCGCACCGCCTCCATACACTTTATTTAAGTACTGACCCAGCAAACTTAGTACAGCGTCAGAATTTGATTTCTGAATGACTTTTAAAAGTGAATTGATTTCTGAACGACGGGACGAACATCAATATTTGACAGGTAAGAAAAGTTGGAAAAACGTAATTGTTGCTTTTTAGTAGGGGAGCCGAGGATGGTAAATCTGCAGTTCCTCGAGCGCAATGGCAATCTATTGAATTTGAAAGATTATGTTTTAAAAAGAAATAAGTTTCTGACACGTTTTCTATTTTAGTGGGGCGGAGAGCGTGTAATTATTTTTAAAACTGTTTAAAAAAATACAGTTGTATAGAATACACAAACTATGTAGATAGAAGTAGTACTCGAGCGCGTCAGCTAACGATTAAATCAAGGGGGCTGTCCATAAAAGCGGTAAAAAACCCAAAAAAAAACGCCTTAAAAATAATTAAAATTAATTACCTAGACGGAACATTGATTGCTATAAAAAACGAGCAGGCGTTACGTTTTTGTTTTACAACTTCAGGACTCGCTCATTTCCTAATAATGCCACGCTCAAATTGTCAGATTATTGAGATGTACACTTTTCTGCACGCGTAGCTTGGCGATTCTATCTTTATTCTACCAAGAAAAGACAAAGTTATTTCATAGTTATTTCTACACAAATCGACTGTTTTTTTGCACAAATATGACACCATTCGTACACTATTGAAGAAAAGAAAGTTTTTTTTATTTCTATATTTTTAACATCAACATGCTTAAAATGCTAGAATTATTTCTACGTTCATTTTGTCTATTCTTGCGTCGACAAAACCCCTTTCTAAGGCGCCATGCTACGCCTGCCGAACGTAATTAATCTGATTACTATAAAAAAAGGGTAGTGCACCATTAGCACGAATTTTCACTCTTTTACTTTACTGTATTTACAGAGTTTCTTGTATGAAAAAATGGAACAGCGCCTCTGGTGTGCGAAGGAAGAACAAATTTTTTCCTTGAAAATTGTCAATTTGAAACTGTCAAAGTTCCAGTTTTACGTCTCAAATACTGAAAATTCGTGCTAAGGGTACTGTTCAGCGCATAATAGGGTTACGTTAGGAACAAAACATTTTTTTTTTCGAATTCCTAGTCTAACCCGCAGCCGGGTTAGGATTGCGGGTCAGGTTAGGAATAATCCGAAGAGAGGCGTCGGGTTAGGTTAGGATACTAGAAATATATTTTTTTCAAGTTCCTAACCTAACCCACAACCGGGTCAGGTTTCGGGTCAGATTAGGGACAGTCCGTCAGGTGGGTGTCGGGTCAGGTTAGGAATAAGGTTACTTTACGAACAAAAATATATTTCTTTCGAATTCCTAACCTAACCCGCACCCGGGTTAGGATTGCGGGTCAGGTTAGGAATAATCCTATTTACGCACGTTTATAAAGACGTCGTGTGAGCTCTTACCGTCGTGACATTTCATGTATTCCAGTTCACATTTGTTGGCTGCAATTATATGTAGAGTAATTCCCAAGTCTTCACGTCTCATTTTCACACACTGAGGCTCTTCGACAGACGGACATTTTATCTTCTTACATTTCTCATTCATTTTCGGCAATAACAGTTTTTTTCTTAACTTTGAAACGGTCTTTTCGCTTGGTACTACTTGGATCACTGAGACATGAAAATTATAATGAGCAATTAGATCTTAATTTTCATCATCCTATAATGTTCCCACTGCTGGGACATAGGCCTGCTATCTGTGAGAGGGAGGGCCATAATCCACTTCGCGGGAACTATGCGAGTTGGTATCACTTTTTTTTTTTTTACGTGGCAATATCATCAAATGAGTCCTCCCACCTGTCTGTCAGACTCGTACTGACTAAAATCCACGGTATCCCTCGGCAGCCCCTCATGTGCCGGAGTCGCGGTATACGTATGTCGCGCAACCCCGGCAGGACCGTGGCCCTCTATAGGGGGGCCCCGTCATTATGCTGACGCTCCTCTTGCCTGCCCGGCGGCAGGGTTAGTGCACGCCGGGCCCGCTCTTACTCCAACCACTGTGCCCTCTGCTAAACAGAGGGACACGTGGTGGAGCGGTGTGTAATAATAATAATAATCTGCCACGCCCTCCTAAAGTCTGGGATCCCATGATCCCAAGATCTTAAAAGATATTGAAAAATAATAATAATATTCCACAACTATCACACGACGCCATCTAGTCCTCATGATGTTTTCCTTCACCGTTTTGAGAGCAGTGGTGATGAAATGAATTACACAAAGTAATGCGCCTGGTTGGTTCAACCCCTAAGGCCATAACTTGTAGGTCGGGGCCGAAACCACTGCTCCACAGCTAGTGTGTAATTAAAAACACATACCCATGAGAAAAATTAACACACAGATTTTCATTCCGAATTTTTTTTTGTAAACTTCTAGCGTTTGATAAAAAAAATTGATTCTTGAAATCTTTTCAAAAGGAAATGATTTAATTTCAGTTTTTAGTAACTTTGTATTTTATGAGTATTTTCATTGTATGAAAGTCAGCGGTGTGTGAAATTAAGAAAAATATAATTAGGTACACTAGCACGGGTGCAATCTCTACTATGGCGAATGTTATGTTTCGAGAGACGTTATTTCGACACACGCTACTACTACTACTACTACTGCTAGCCTACATCATCCCACTGCTGGGCCTCTCCCCATGATTTCCAATTTTCACGATCCAGGGCCAAAGTGGACTACTGGTCATCGGTTTTATCAAGCTCGTCCCGCCATCGTCTCCGAAGTCTGCCGCGACGCCTTCTGGCTGTGTCAGGGCTCCACAAAGTGGTTATTTTGGCCCACAGCTCATTGGGCATGCGGCAGACGTGTCCGGCCCAAGCCCATTTCAGTGCAGCGGCCTTTTGACCAACGTCAGCAATTTGTGTTTTGGAACGTAGTGTGGTGTTGCGTACGCGGTCTGAAAGTGTTACACACGCTATTTCGAAAAAAAGTAAGAGTGGTACGCCAGTTCGAAAACTCATTGAGTCGAAAACCGTTATATCAAATGACGTTAGGGTGCTTGTACACAGCGCATGTAACCCGTGCAAGTAAACATGCGGGTTACCCGCGCGAGTAACTTACGCAAGCTACTTCAAGCTACCCGCGGGGTGCTTGTACACGGCGCATCCCAGATAGCATTTAAATTTGCTGCAAGTTTGTTCTTTATTTGATATTTAGTTGTTACGGCAAACTTGTTGTGGCAAATTTATTGCGAATTAGCTGTAAACTTGTGATATTATTAATGATATGGCAAGTTTGTTTCGATACTGTTGCAATCTTGATATGTAAGGACAAGGTAAACATGATCTGTCAAGTTTGATCCAATAATACTGTAAACTTGACACGATACCCGAACTGGAATCATCAATAGGTAACAACTATTTTAAAAGATCTCACTTTATTCCTAGTGGATTTTGTGATGTAAAATTGGTGTAGTTTTGTGTCTCAAGAGTCCACGCCCCTGGAAAATACGTGGAATAATTTTATTGAAACAAAGCGTGATATTAAGTGGAGTTGAGAATTTTATTGTAGTTACTACCTCATAGACACTTACCGAGAAGGCCGAATCGATTTATTTGCTGCCAGATAGGTACTCCGATAACCATTAGAATGTGTTACATCCGTATTCTAATGTAAAACAATAAAAATTAATACCACTGAAGACTAGGCTGCATGGGCTAGATGTCTTTGTCGACGAATCGTTCTTCGGTGAAAGATTTTGTCGTCGAATCGCCTATGAATCAATCGTTGTGTCGGCGAATCGTTCAGCGGAGAAACGTTCGTCGGAGTTGTTTCAGAGTGCATATTAATAAGGATCTGTCGTAGCAATAAACCATTGTTGATTACAATGTATGCAACAAACAAGCAAGTACCTATGTGACAACATTGTAGGTAATTTGTCAAGACAAAGAGTTGGCAAGTTGGCATTGGCACACATTATACAAGTTTGATGGGCGGAAACTAGACATTTGATATAAGTTTGATATAAACTTGCCACAAGTATGTCCTTTGCCTCGTCAAACTTTATGCAAACTTTCACATTTGATATTTAAAACTTACTGCAAGCCTGAAACAAGTTTATATTGCTATCTGGGATGTAGCTTGAGCATGTTGAGGCACTTGCGCGGGTTACATGCGCCGTGTATAAGCACCCTTATGCATGTCATCCTACTACTATTATAAAGGCGAAAGTTTGTAAGTATGGATGTATGGATGTACATTGGATGTTTGTTACTCTTTCACGCAAAAACCACTGAACGGATTTCGCTAAAATTTGGTACACAGATAGTTTATAACCTGGATTAACACATAGGATAGTTTTTATCCCGATTTTATGTTCCCGTGGGATAATTTTCGAGTTGTAGCGGGTGAAACCGCTGGCAACAGCTAGTATAATATATACCGACTAATGGTGAACGCACACCTAACCGCACCGCTTAAATTTTTGGTTATATACAACGTACCTATAACTGACCTATAACGTTAAATGCGCAAAATCTCTGGTTCAAAAAACCGGTTATACTCGTAAACGCCCAAATGGTCGGTCCATCATTACGCGGGTTAGAACTCAGCCCAAGTTACTGAACAATTTTTGTTCTAAGACTTTTGGAAATTCACAAAAAAAAAAAAAGGTTGCACTCCAGGAGTGCCGGTAGAAGTGAAAACTTTTTTGTTACTATGTTTTATTTTTAATTTGAATGACGTCTTACTCATTTTCGATCAGGGTCACGTGACCCTGACGCGAGTTTTGGTCACGTGACCCTGACGCGAGTTTTAAATTTTTTACCCATTACAGAAAAAGTGTACAACGCCGCTAAAGAAGTTTTCACTTCAAAAAATTTTTCATAATGATGGGCCGGATCAATTTCTCATTTTGTATGAAAAACCATTTATTTTGCGAATTTCCAAAAGTCTTAGAACAAAATATTATTCAGAAACATGGGCTTTGTGTAGAATATACGTATTTGACGTCCGGCTCGGAAAAGCTTGGTCCATGCTATATGTCTATGGTCAAAATTCAGAAAGGGTTGCCATTCAAATAATTTTCTACTAATGTTGTGATTTTATTGCCATAGAAATGCGATTCCATTTCTTATTATTAGGTACTATTTATGATTGAGTTTCTTCCCATTTCATGTAACACCATATTTTTTATGTGTAACACCTTTCCTATCGCTTCTGTTGAAGTGATTTAATGAAATGTTATGGAAAAGTATACGGTAGCGGAAGAGGATTACTCAAATTACGTATCCAAAAGGGCTTTGTGGCTTTTTGTACCAGTTCCTTATCCGCCATTTTGTTTTTTTTTTTCAGAAAGGCGTACACGAATAAAACATTGATAAATTGATAGATTAGATCACATTTTTCACGAATTCCAAATGCTTTTTAGATAGGATTATTTTGTTTAACACAATTTCAACACAGAAAATGCGTGGAAAAACTAATATTCAATAATTGAATATTATTTTTCCACGCATTTTAAGTAACTAATTATTAGTTTTATTGCGGAAGTATCCGTTTTGATCGATAAATATCATAATATTAAAAAATTAAGAAAAAATATGTCATTACTTGTACATGTTTGACAGCTCATAACTCAGAAACGTGACGGTTTACATTTTTTAACCGACTTCAAAAAAAAGAGGAGGTTATCAATTCGACTGTATTTTTTATGTTAGTATGGTGCGATTTATGAATGTTTCATTCGTGTACACCATTTAAAAAAAATGGCGGATGGCACCTGGTACACGACCCATACAAAAAAGTTCAAACTTCAGTTTCATGTTTCCAATAAGTGCACGTTGTAAAGGAAAGAGCCATCAGACGGTTGTACGACCTTTACCAAAATTTACTAAAAATTATTGTATGTGTATAATAAAAAATAATTATGTTTAATCATAATGTTAAATATATAAATTATTTTTTATTAATGAGCATATTAAGTGTTTTGTGTAATAACGAAATAAAAAGATTTTTTTGAATTTTGAATGTTACCAAATTACTAAAGGGCTTCGTTTTGTATAATTGCCACTGGAACTTTGACGTAATGAAATATTTAAATTAACGAAATATTTTTATTTATCGATAAGAACAATTTTGTGAAACGAGTACCATTTTACTTTCTAGCGTTGACAACACTATTTTTGACAACTTCAATGACCTGTCTTGACACGTGCTTGACACATTGCCAGATTTGTTTCGAGTGTTGCTATGATTAGAATTTTTCTTGTATTGCGGGAAAAAAGTATTTAAAGTGAGACGTTGAAATCTTTCAAAAAGGATCCCATAAATTCCCATAGTATGAAGAATACATAATTAATGTAACATCTTAAATAAAAAAATTGCAGAATAATACAATAAACAAATAAATTAGGCACAAATTATAATTATTATTTAAAGTAAGAAAACTATACGAGAAAGATAAAAGATAATTATAAATTTCTTCTTGCTTTTGACATTAATTGTCTCGGGAAGGATCATTCTATGTCTCAATTCTCAAACTCTATGTTAGTATGGGGGATGCTCCAACCAGCCCGCGAAATTCAAATGTTATTACGTTTTTTTTAACTTAAATATATTTGAATTTCACGGGCTACATCGACGCAATCACCTTAAATACGGTAATCCGGAAACGGAGCATCAAAGAGCAAAAAAATACAATGAATAATAACGAAACGGACTAGAATTTGGGGAAAATTGAAACATGAACTAGCAACATTAACCTTTGACACAAACAATGTCACATCTGTAATATGGCTGTCAAAACAAAATTTTTAAACGAAAAAAAATAATAGCCTAAAATTTCAGTAAAGTTATGAATCAAACCTGAAATACAACAATTTTTGTACCAGCCATGGATGAATTTCTTACTACTACGTCCACGAGCCTGGTAAGCGATAGCTCAAAATTATTTCTAGCCTATAACATCTAGCATTTTCTCAACTATTTTGTGGTCAGCTTGTAAAAGCATGTAGCTGGATATCAGTATTTTAAGCCTGCTCTACACTACTCGCGATGTTGCCTCGACGAAGTTGATCGAAGTCCCGAAGTATGTGACTACACACTCGTGCATCTTTGCGACTTCGCGAGGTACTCATTGAGCCCGACTCGGTCGCAAAAACCGACAACAAATGGAAGTCGCCCGAAGTTAGCCGAAGTTGCACGAAACGAAGCGAAGTGCCATTCTACACTATCGTATTTAGTCAACGACAATATAATACTAGACTTGTGATAACAGGCGACCGATGTCTGTCAACACATTAGGCAAAAAAGTCTTATATTCGTCTCATTTCGACCAATCCTACGGGAACAGGTACTACGTAAGCGAGGAGGATGGGGTACTGCGTTGTGATTGGCTAACTCAAGGTCTGTTCTGTCTCAACGTATGTTTACGGCTCACAGGATTGGTCGAAATGAGACGAATATAAGACTTTTGTGCCTAATGTGTTGACAGACATCGGTCGCCTGTTATCACAAGTCTAGTATTATATCGTTGTTGGATAAATTACACCCAGACACAGAACAAATGATCATGCTCATTACACAAATATTAGTCCTGAGTGGGAATCGAATCCACGACCTCCGGTATAGCAGTCAGGGTCACTAATCACTTAACTAACAGACATGTTTTGACTGGCCTGTTGGTCTAGTGGTTAGTGACCCTGACTGCTATGCCGGAGGTCGTGGGTTTGATTCCCACCCAGGACAAATGTTTGTGTGATGAGCACGATCATTTTTTCTGTGTCTGGGTGTAATTAATCTATAATATGTATGTATTTAGAAATATATAAGTATGTTTATCAGTTGTCTAGTACCCATAACACAAGCTCTGCTTAGCTTGGGACTAGATGGCGTTGTGTGATAGCTGTGTAATATTATAAAAAAAAAAATTATTATTATGTTTATTTTTTTTTCAGAAATCTGGTGACTTCAGCGGTTTAACTCTAGTTTTAGGTAACGAGAGCTGTGATCTCGACTCAGCGGTCAGTGCCATAGTCTTTGCCAATTTTCTGAGCTGGCAATACAACCGTATTAGATGTAAGGTCTGTACAAAAGGTTATCGTGATGAAGACTCTCCGGTGAAAGATGATCTCTTCATTCCAATCTTGAACGTTGATCGGAATGATTATGAATTGAAAACTGAGGTTGTATACTATTTCAAGAGTAAAGGAATTAATGAGACTAATTTAGTTTTTAGGTATGTTTTTTTTTTTATTATTTTTTGTGTTTTTTTTTTTCTAAATATAAAATAACCTGTACTCTTAGACCCTCGCCCACGGGCGAGTTTTTGTAGCGATGCGGTCGCGATGCTGTCGCGCGTAGCATCGATACAGACGCGATGCTGTCGCTAGCTGTGTGCCCTCGCCCACGGGACCAGATTCAGTCGCGATGCAAACGCGAGTCAGTCGCGATGCAAACGCGATTCGGTCGCGACGCAAAAATTCCTTGGATCAGTACAGTTGCAAGATGGACGCCGTTGAGGCAACATTAGTCACACTCCCTCCCCCCTCCGACCTCTCTACCGATGTCATTCCACGCGGTCGCGCGTTTTATCGATACAATCGCGATGCAGTAGCGCGTTGCAAATGCGACTAACTCGCGTTAGAAGCGATGCTATAGCGCGTGTGCTGAACGCGCTACAGCATCGCTGCAAAAAGTCGCCGTGGGCGAGGGGCCTTAGCACGAGCTTTCACTCTTTTACTTGACAGCGTTTTTCCAGTATGTACAACGGTTCTTGTATGAAAAAATGAAAGAACAAACTTTTTCCTTGAAAATTGTCAATTTGAAATTGTCAAAGTTCCAGTTTACTTTACATCTCAAATACTGAAAACTCGTGCTAAGAGTACTGGTCCATTCGCGCCAAATGCCTGCTGGGGTCGCGGGTTTTTTCTTAACCCAGGATACCGTGGCCCCGGAACGTAAAGGGCATCCGAAGGAACACGGGTGGATTTTAGTCAGTAAGAGTCTGACAGTCCCTTCCGCCCCACCCAGGGCGGGAGGAATCACTTTGATGATTTTACCACCTAAAAAAAAAAAAGTTGCTTGTGTTTCATCACCACACACCATCGCTTCAATACCACAATAAAAAGAAAATACCTTCAAATCATTTATTTGTACTAGGCCAATTAGGTGGCAACACAAAGATATTGTAGATGGCGCTACCATAGAGTAGTCCTAATCCGACCAATGACGTAGTACTATTTTGAAGTACTTTTAAGATTTCAACTGTTTGAACCAATGACGATGCTTGGAACAAGCTATACTAGCGCCATTAGTTCCCCAGTTGCCATCCCCATTACAGAGCCTGTAGCCAAACGGCAAGCGACAATCGTTAACGTTCAGCAGTCGCTAATACATTTTCAACTTAATACCTTATTGCATAGAGTTGAAAATCTATCTATCGCTAAGCAGTCTTGACTAGATTTTCAACTTTATGCGATGGGGTATAAAATTGAAAATGTATTAGCGACTGCTGAACGTTGATTGTCGCTTGCCGTTTGGCTACAGGCCCAGGCATTTTTGAATAGGGTAGTTTCCAGGGTCAAAATAATTACATTCTATTTAGTCCGTATTTTAGATTATAAAAAAATATTAGACACGTATTTTTTCTTTTTTCGATTAAACAAAAAATAAAAAAGATAATAGCCTATTTAAGTTACCTGTGACGTCACTCTGCGCGAAAAATGCCACGCATCGTGACGTCACACGAAACTTTGATAGGCTATATCTTTGTCATTTTTGGTCTAATTTACAAATAAAAAAATACGTGTCCCTTATTTTTGAATAATCTAAAAGACGGACTAATTACATTTTTTAGGCAACTAGCAAGCGCAGCGTAGGACGTCCGCCAGCAAGGTGGACAGACGACCTTATAAAGGTCGCCGGAAGACGCTGGATGCAGGTCGCTTCCAACTAGCCTATTGACAGCTGCAAATTTAAAATAAAACCTTTGTTTCAGAAATGACCACGATTTGGAAGCCTTGGTTAAAAAATGGAAACCTAAAGTGGTGCTCGTTGACCATCATGCTTTAGCCAGAAGAGATTCGTTCCTCGCTCCCTTCGTCACTGAGATTATTGATCATAGGTAAGTAGGAGTCGGCGACCTCCCTGACGGTGTCGGCGTAAGGGCCACACCACAACCATGTGGTCGGGCGTATATTTTGTATTGAAAATATCTAATATCTAATCTATAATCATCACCATCACCTGCCTGCCTTTTCCCAACTACATTGGGGTTAGGAGGCGGGCCGCGAGCGAGAGAGGACAGTGTCCTCCCTCCGCCCCACCCACGGTGGTGGACACCCACGGCGACGGACGTCAATAGACCATCTCCGGCCACCGTAGGCGCGGGCATGCGGGCAGCGAGTAAAGGCAACTCGCTGCCCGACCGTGGACCATGCCCGGGTCGACGGCGCGTTGTGTCCCACGCGCGCCTCAAAGAGCGTCAGCATAATGACGGGGCCCCCCTCTCAGAGGGCCAAAGCCTGCCGGGGTCGTGGGATTATTTCCTTACCGTCACCCCGGAACAGAAAGGGCTATTAAAGGACACCGTGGATTTTAGTCAGTAGAAGTCTGACAGTCCCTCCCGCCCTGCCCGGGGTGGGAGGACTCATTTGCAGATTTTACCACGCTAAAAAAAAAAAAGAAAAAAACTACATTGGTGTCGGCTTCCAGTCAAACCAGATTTAGCTGGATATCAGTATTTTACGTGGAGCGACTGCTATCGGACCTCCACAACCCAGTTACTGGGCAATACCATACCCCATAGTTAGACTGGTTGTCAGACTTTACTTTGCCTAAAAAAAATTAATTAGTCCGTCTTTTAGATTATTCAAAAATAAGGGACACGTATTTTTTTATTTGTGAATTAGACCAAAAATGATAAAGATATAGCCTATTAAAGTTACGTGTGACGTCACGATGCGTGGCATTTTTCGCGGAGAGTGATGTCACAGGTAACTTAAATCTTTGTTCTTTGTTCTTTAATCGAAAAAGAAAAAATACGTGTCCAATATTTTTTTATAATCTAAAATAAGGACTAAATAGAATGTAATTATTTTGACCCTGGAAACTACCGTATTCCACTCCTTAGCTGTGCGCACAATAAAGGTATTGGCAAAACGCTTTGTACGCACCGGAGGGATGTCCACTATCGATGGCGCAATGCCGTACGTCGCGGAATCAGGTTGTGCAGTTCCATCGCACACTCTCCGAAATGCAACCGATACAAAACTTTTAAAAAAAAGGGAACCGACTTCAAAACCAAACACAAAAAAAACTATAAAATAACTTTTCTTTCGGAAGTCGGTGGCTTTGTTTTTGTTTCTTTCATTGACAATGGCCACCGACTTCCGAAAGAAAAGTTATTTTATAGTTTTTTTTGTGTTTGGTTTTGAAGTCGGTTCCCTTTTTTAAAAAAAGTTTTTTATTTTTCCCTTTTTAGTTGAGATAATCATAAAAATCTTCATAAAATTGGCGTCGCTGAAAATCTACAATCCTATTAAGCAAAACGGATCTATGCGGGCAACGTCACGGGATATCTATTAGTGTTATATACTAAAACCTTCTCCAAAATGTAATGAACACTTTTCTGAAAACTGCATCAAAATCCGTTCAGCCAAACGCGAGATAATCGCGGACAAACATACATACATACAGGTCGAACTGAGAACCTATTTTTTTTTGAAGTCGGTTAAAAACCGACAGGCTGGCCACACGGCGTCGATGTTCAAGGCTCTGGAGCTTTGCTGCAATGAGGGTTTTTTTTTTTTAAACTCTTTCCTAGTCGATGGATAGATGGCGCTGAGCTTGATATGTTACTGCAATGAACGGAACTGCCATCATTTTTGATTTTTTTTCACTTTGATGTAATTTTGAGATCGTAAAACAAAAAGTACATATCATGTCATTGTCAGTCACATCACATCACACAAATGGCATTTTGAAAATAAATAACGACAAGGAAAAAGAAAAAAAATATTCATTTACCAGTCTTTTTAATTTATGAGTTTTCCACGCCAGAAAGAAAATGTCCCAAGAGAAAAAGAAGAGAAGTCTGTGCCTCGTGGATTTGTGCAAAAATGAAGACATACATCTTTTTCCTAGAGTAACGCCGTCAGTTCAACGCCATCTATAGAGTTCTTGGAAACTACTTTTTTTTTTTAAACTCCAAAAAGAAAACTTCTCATTGATAGAAGTCTGGCGGTTAAGGGTGCTCCCACATCTATCGACGCGGAATCGGATTTTTCTGTCGCCCTTTCTCTTTCTGTCGCTTAAAACTGCCATTTGCTAGACCGAAACAATGCGATAGCACGCGACCGCCTTGAAGATTCCGCCGCGTGCGATCGCATTATGCTTTCTATCTCGGTCTAGCAAATGGCAGTTCTAAGCGACAAAAAGAGAAAGGGCGACGGAAAACGCCGATTCCGCGTCGTTAGATATGTGAGCACCCTTAGAGGTTGAAAGTTGGGTAGCATATTGTTTTTTTTCCAGGCCATTGGACAAATCAACGTGGGTGTACAAAGACGATGTAAGATCTACGGTGGAAACTGTCGGATCGTGCTGCACCCTTGTAGCTCAGCGTATTAAAGATCTAAGCGCCTTAACAGCTAAAGAGAGAGATTTCTTCAAAGCCTACCCAGTCTGCGCTGAAATGTTGTGGGGTAAGTAAAAATAAACGGCGCGGAGCAGTTTTTTCTGTTGTTTTGTAAGTGTATAACATTATAATAGAATATAATTGCATCCTGTTTTCTCAGATCATAGAAATAGGCAGATAGAGCGCTCAGAACACGCGAGTGGGTCCACCAAAGTTAATACAAAGTCAAAATCGAATACAAAGTCGCGACAGTACCAAGCTACGCGTCGTACCAAGCTGCGCGTCGTTGTTGTTTTTTGCCAAAATATGCCGTGTCTTTAACCATCGTACTCGTAAAAGTTGTTCTCAAAAACAAAGAAAACGCGCGAGAGGTCTCCGCCTATCGCAGCCGTGAGGACACGTCGGTGCTCCGCCCAAGCTGGGCAGTCTTGCACCGTATGCTCCACCGTGTCCTCCGGGCGATCTTCGCAGTGGTGACACCCAGGCGTCTCCTCCTTTCGCATCAGACACAGGTACCTCCCGAAACTTCCGTGTCCGGTGAGGACCTGCGTCAAGCGGTAGGTCAGGACGCCATGACTTCTCTCCAGCCACTCCTCAAAGAGGGGTCTTACCGCCGCAATTGCGGCGTGCCCGATTTATAAAAGCTTGGCAAATTAGAGTAGAAAACCGGAAGTCGCTACTGTGCTCTCGCTACCAGCACTTTGAATGTTATTTTTTTCACTTATTGCGTTACACAATCACTCAACAAAATATTACACCTGTAGGTACCTATTAAATAACTAATAAAAAAACACAATAAAAATATAAATTACTTTGGAAAAAAAAAAATTTTAGAAGTTGGTGGTAAAAAAGGCAAGGAAATAAGAAACAAAGTCAATAGCTTCCTTTTTTTTAACCGACTTAAAAAAAAGGAGGAGGTTCTCAATTCGTCGGTTTTTTTTATGTATGTTCCCCGATTTCCCGAAGACGCCTGGACCGATTTGGAATTTTTTTCTTTTGTTTGAAAGGGTATACTTCCCAAGTGGTCCCATGATCATCAGGTCAGGATCTGATGATGGGATCCCAGGGAAATCGAGGGCAACCTTGAAATTTTTTAATTACATGTAATTAAAGCAAAACTCTTTTTAATAGGCTAGTTGCCCTAAAAAACGTAATTAGTCCGTCTTTTAGATTATTCAAAAATAAGGGACACGTATTTTTTTATTTGTAAATTAGACCAAAAATTACAAAGATATAGCCTATTAAAGTTACGTGTGACGTCACGATGCGTGGCATTTTTCGCGCAGAGTGACGTCACAGGTAACTTAAATAGGCTATTATCTTTGTTATTTTTTGTTTAATCGAAATATGAAAAAAATACGTGTCCAATATTTTTTATAATCCAAAATACGGACTAAATAGAATGTAATTATTTTGACCCTGGAAAATACCCTATTTCAGCCACTATAATTCTGGACACGGTGAATTTTTCCCCTGACGTGGACAAAGCTACTCCTCATGATGAAGAAATGACGCTGTTCCTGGAGAGTCTCATGGAACCCGGGGATCACAAAGCAGACAGGTAAAATTATACCATAAATTAAAGAATCAGGCATTACTTTGCGGATATCTCATTTGCCTGGCCATTTTTTATTAAGGGTGCTCCCACATCTAACGACGCGGATTCGGATTTTTCCGTCGCCCTTTCTCTTTCTGTCGCTTAGAACTGCCATTTGCTAGACCGAGACAGAAAGCATAATGCGACGGAATCTTCAAGGCGGCCGCGTGCTATTGCATTGTCTCGGTCTAGCAAATGGCATTTCTAAGCGACAGAAAGAGAAAGGGTGACGGAAAAATCCGAATCCGCGTCGTTAGATGTGTGAGCACCCTTACGTGGCAGAATCATCAAATGAGTCCTCCCACCCCGGGCAGGGCGGGAGGGACTGTCAGACTTGTACTGACTACCCCCGTGGCCGCATACCCGCATGCCCGCGCCTACTGTGGCTGGAGATCGTCTCGCATCCGTCGCCGTGGGACGAGGAGGGAAGACGGTATCCTCTCTCTCAAGCAGCCCGCCTCCTCCTTCGCGAGCATGACTGCTTCGCATAAGGAGTCGACCGCCTCCCACTCCGTATCGCCCCGCAGCATGGCCTCGACCAATGCCGATCGATCTGCCTAGCCATTTCGATGCAAGTACTAAAACAACTTTACTTAACGACGATATAATACTAGACTCCTAATAACAGGCGACCGATGTCTGTCAACACATAAGGCAAAAAAGTCTTATATGCGTCTCATTTCGACCAATCCTGTGAGCCGTAAACATACGTTGAGACAGCACAGACCTTGAGTTAGCCAATCACAACGCAGTACCCCGTCCCCCTCGCTTACGTAGTACCTCAGCGAGTTGGCAGAATTAGATCGTGCATGCGGAGTCTAGTATTATATCGTCGTTGACTTTACCTTTTTAGTAATTGAATCTCTTTGGTTTTCAGGCAGAAAGTTAATGATGCCTTAATCGCGGCGAGAAAAAACGTGTCGCAACTTACAGCTGCGCAATTGTTGAAGAAAGATGTTAAGATCGTTGGCGATGTATACATTCCCAGTTTCCCGATACTAGTCAAGGTATGTTTTTTGGTAAAAACCCACCACACAGGTAGGGTAACACGCCGTTTTGGGTACCACGCCTTGGAGCCATTTCCGAGATCCTGATTATATATAAAATATCTGGTTGACCGAGCTTCCCTCGGTTTTTAAAATGTCTATATCTTTTGAACCGAGCTTTTCTCGAACCTGGGACCTTGATAAATCGTTTCCTTGAGCCGAAAAAACCCTAATCGGTAACTTTCATGAAAATCCTTGGAGCCGTTTCCGAGATCCTGATTATATATAAATATACAAGAATTGCTCGTTTAAAGATATTAGATAAATATACAAGAATTGCTCCTTTGAAGATATTAGATAGATATTCCACAACTATCACACAACGCCATCTAGTCCCAAGCTAAGCAGACCTTGTGTTATGGGTACTAGACAACTGATAGACATACTTATATATTTCTAAACACGTAAATATTATAGATAAATTACACCCAGACACAGAACAAATGATCGTGCTCATCACACAAACATTTGTCCTGGGTGGGAATCGAACCCACGACCTCCGGCTTAGCAGTCAGGGTCACTAACCACTAGACCAACAGGCCTGCAAGATTTAATTTGACCGTATCCCCTTTTAGGAGTTCCTGAACCGTCCCGGAGCCCTACAAGCAGTCTCAGAAGCCTTACAAGAGAACAAGTGCACGGTAGCTCTACTCCTCGGGATGGACCTTACTGAGGGACTACAAAGGGACACGGCTGTATACTCCCCTGATCATCCTGAGAAGGCCAAAAAGGTGAGAACTTGGAGTTTAAAATAGAATCATCATCATCATCATCATCAGCCGGAAGACGTCCACTGCTGAACATAGGCCTCCCCCTTAGACCGCCACGCCGAACGACAATTCGCCACTTGCATCCATCGATTGCCCGCGACCCTCACGATGTCGTCGGTCCACCTAGTGGGAGGCCTACGCTGCGTCTTCCGGTCCGTGGTCGCCATTAGAGAACTTTTCATCCCGTTGTCAGTTCTACGAGCGATGTGGTGCCCATTGCCACTTCAACTTGCAAATTTTATGAGCTATGTCGGTGACTCTGGTTCTTCGCCGAATATCCATGTTCCGGATTTTATCCCGCAAAGAAACTCCGAGACATCTGGTTGTCGCTGTGGTGAATTTTGATTACTGTCATGTCTTTAGTGACACTCGCAAGGTTAAGACGAATTGATTGACGTAAAAATTATCAAAATCGGCCTACGCATTTGGTCTCTAGAACGCCACATAGAAACAAACATACATACATACATAGACTGATAAACACTGGCCTGTTGGTCTAGTGGTTAGTGACCCTGACTGCTATGCCGAAGGTCGTGGGTTCGATTCCCACCCAGGACAAATGTTTGTGTGATGAGCACGATCATTTGTTCTGTGTCTGGGTGTAATTTATCTATAATATGTATGTATTTAGAAACATGAGTATGTTTATCAGTTGTCTAGTACCCATAACACAAGCTCTGCTTAGCTTGGGACTAGATGGCATTGTGTGATTGTTGTGTAATATTATATTATATTATTATATTAACACATTACCCTCCTTTGCGTCGCGCAGTCGGGTAAAAAAAAAGACGCTTTGTATAAAATATCTTTTTTTTTTGTTGCAGTTAAGCAAGCATTTGCTTTCCTGGTCTGCGGTGTCTCTAGGCCTCTCCCCGGAACGTCTGAGCGCTGATTGCCGTTACTACTGGCAACTCAATCTGTCCGCCTCACGCAAGCATTATATACCAGCTGTTAATAATTTTACTGGCAATACATGATGACAATATTACAATAAAAGAGTTTCATTTCGCAAAGAACCCGGTTTTACTAGGAAACTGAACTACTTATTACACTATGATGCTATTATACTTAAGAGAATCGTCTACCGAGCGCTCGTCCATACTAAAAGAGAAAACGTTTTTCTGCCCCTAAAGGTGAACGCATATCTAGCCGCACCGCAGTCTCCGCAGTCCGTTTTCTTACCGATTCTGCGGCTACTGCGATGCGGGTAAGTGTGCGAGGTTTCATAGAACTTCAAACAAAGACTTCGTAATGCGGAGACTGCGGTGCGGCTAGGTGTGCGTTCACCATAAATGTTATCATAACTCAATGATTTTTTTAGAATGCTTCTGACACAATAAAAAACTAGGTTTGTAGGTTTCTTTTTTCAAAATTTATAAAAGTTTGAAAGTTACAGGCGCCTAAAAGATACTATTTTTACGACAAAATCTACATTAAAGTAAAACCCTTGTATTTTAAAAACAAAGATCTTTAGAAAAAAAGTAAAACTTACAAACCTAGAATATAATATGCTGAAACGATTGACGAATCTAATCCAGAATCAAACAGATTGGTCGTGATTTAGTATGTGAAAAACGTTTTCTCCCGAGGGCACCGAGAGACAAACCTATAAAAAATACTTACAGTCAGTCGCGACCTGCAACGCACTCTATCGCACGATCGGGGGGTTTTCAACGCGCGCGAGGGACGGCACGAGTTTTTCCAAATACCTATTTTTTTTTATGGCAGCCGGTATACTATCCTCTTAAATGACATGCAGGTGTTAAAACTAACTTAGATAATAATAGGTTGCAAAGAATGTAAAATATAATAATAAAAATGCCCAAAACTAACACAAAACAAGACATAACTAATACCCAGACAACCTCAGAATTCTTTAGAAAGCTAGCGCTTCGTTTCCTAGAACTACAGAAGTTTTATTGCTCTAATAAGTAAGTATATTTTTAAGCCTTCTTAACAGTCCTAATTTCCTTATCAGTAGTTGACATTAGCGCAAAACAATTCTATTGAATTGGCGACAAAAATATGTGCATTTGGTTTGGAGCTTAAGTAATAAAACTAGGAAATCGAACAATAGCTTTTGTCGAGCTACTTATCTAGTCGAACCATAGTGCATTCTTTCATTTAACCATAAAGGGATTTGAACATTTTTGTATGGAGAGTGTACCAGCTGCATAGATGACAACGACGATATAATACTAGACTCCGCATGCACGATCTAAAGAACACAAACTATTCAGCCAAGTTGCTGAGGTACTACGTAAGCGAGGGGGACGGGTTACTGCGTTGTGATTGGCTAACTCAAGGTCTGTTCTGTCTCAACGTATGTTTACGGCTCACAGGATTGGTCGAAATGAGACGAATATAAGACTTTTTTGCCTAATGTGTTGGCAGACATCGGTCGCCTGTTATTAGGAGTCTAGTATTATATCGTCGTTGATAGATGAATACCCTCTAGATTCCGGCTTGGCGTAGCCACATGAGAGAGGAGGCCTGTGTCCCAGCAGTGGGAACATTATTTTATAGGCTGATGATGATGAATACTGTTATTTTTTAATTTGTATTGCCTTTTATCTATTTTATATACAAAACCTTCATTAAAATCATGAATTCTCGAATAAATACCGAATTCATAAGAGACCTACTCGTAGCTACCCCACGAGTGTATATGTGTAGCTTGAAATTACGAGTGGTGCCAAGGGTTAATAGTGCAAAACCTCTCGTGGGGTAACTCAGCCTATGTTACTGAACAATGTTTATTCAAAGACTTTTGGAAATTCGCAAATTAGAAACTTTCGCGATAATGTGCATCAAAATAACGTAGCATCGCAAAGAAGATCTTTCGCGATAAGGTGCATCGCAATTTTGTAGCCTCGAATTCGCATTCATCGGCGTTTTGGTCATTTTTTTAAACGTCTGTTAAACAGTTGTCTAAAAAATGTCAGATTGTGTCGTTGAAATAAGGTCCAATTTGAAGTCACACTTTTTTTAGACAAGTGATATGAGTTTGATTGATTTGAGTGAGTGAGTTTAAAAAAAATCGGATGAATTATACTTTCTCTCTCTCCCCAATCAACTCATTTCAATTCGAAAATTAAAAATGAGTTTAATTTCTAATTTATCTACTCATACAACGTGTAACGTCACTAGCGCAAAACCTCTCGTGGGTTAACTCAGCCCATGTTACTGAACAATTTCTGTTTTTTTCTGACTTTTGGAAGTTCGCAAAAAAAATAGTTTTTCATACAGATGTGCCGACCGATTTTTCATTTTGCATGAAAAAACAATTTTTTTTAATGCGAATTTCCATGTCTTGGAACAAAAATTGTTCAGTAAGGCTGACCGCAGACTTAAGTCAAAAGAGTTTTAAGACAGACTATTGGTTTACAAAAACCATGAAGATGCGCACACTTAAAACAAAACGTCTCATAGACAATTTTGTCTAATAGACACAAGAACTGCCCAGCGACAAGTCTGACACTGAACAGTTTTGTTTCAAGTGAGCGACGTGTCGTAGACAAAACAGTTTTGTTTATGTTTTAAGACAGACTTGTCAATGTGAGACAAGACTGTCTTAAACAGTTGTGACTCAAGTCTGCGCTCAGCCTAACATGGGCTGAGTTATCCCACGAGAGGTTTTGCGCTATTGGCGTTACACTTTGTAGATAACTATTATTTGAAGTTACCTTTATCTTTTTTTAAATTACACATTTCAAAAATATCCTCATAAATCTTCTTCTTTCGTGGGATTTTACAAAGCGGCAAAAGCTCAAAAAAAAAAGAACAAAAAACAAATCTGGCTCACGTACACCAACAACAAAACAAAAGAATTCAATAATCTAATACGTTAACAATAATACCAACTGTCATAAACAACTCAACTGCTAATAACGTAGCTACTAATTACACAAAATGGTTTCCAAAAAGAAAAATCAACAACACTAGCAGCTTTCTCCCTAATTCAAAAAATAACACAAAATATAGATAAACGCAATCGAGTTGCTGCTATCTTTTTTGACATGAGCAAAGCGTTCGATTTCGTGGATCACAAAATTTTATTGAAAAAATGCGAACTATATGGTATCCGTGGCAAAGCACTAGATTGGATTAAAAGCTATTTATGTAACAGAAAACAATGCGTCGAAATTAATCAGTTAGATAACCATCTTGTTTCTACCCCATCAAGGTCTACCTTTGAATCAAACAACTTTGGCGTTCCTCAGGGCAGTGTGTTAGGTCCTCTTTTATTCCTGATTTATATAAATGATATTCCTAAAGTTACGACACACCACTGTATCCTATTTGCGGACGATATATCGGTTATCGTACCAGACGAACCTAACACAAAGTACGAAGATTCTCTCAGAAACACCATAGATTCAATAATGAACTGGCTAAAAGACAATAACCTCACAGCTAATATTTCTAAGACCAAAATTCTTCAATTTTCAAATTACAACAATACCTCCATCTTACCTTTAACCTGCATTATAACAGCATAAAAATCGAAGAAGTCGTTGACACTAAGTTCCTAGGTATAACCTTAGACAGACATTGCAACTGGAAAGCGCACACAGATCGCATCTGTTCCAATCTAAATAAATTCGTTTTCGCATTAAAAAGGCTCAGAAAATTGTCATGCGTAAAAACAGCCTTGGCCGCATACCATGGCTATGTTGGGTCCATTATAAGATACGGTCTGCTCATATGGGGTAACTCGTCCTTTTCCAAAAAAGTTTTTATAACCCAAAAGAAATGCGTAAGAGCCATCTGTGGTGTTGGGCCGCTTGACACATGTAGACCTCTGTTTAAAAAATTAGGTCTGCTTACTCTCACAAGTCTCTACATCCTAGAAGTAGGAATATTTGTTAGAAAACACGCAGCTCTTTATACGAAAGCCGTAGAAAATAAACGATTCCTCTCACGAGATCCAACTCGCCTTGCAGTCACAAGATGCAGAAGCAGACTTTTTCAAAATAACTGCTATAGTATGTCTGTCAAAGTCTACAACAGCATACCAAAACAAATAAGAGAACTCCCGTTCAACTGTTTTAAAATACGCCTAAAGAGATGGCTGCTTAATAATACATTCTATACCCTAAATGAGTTCTTAGAATATAACCCTAGTCGTACCTAATTCTCTAGTGTACTAGAATTATTGTGTTCAGTGTTTATGTTGCAACTGTTATAAGTATATATATAAATATAGATATATGTATATATATATTTTTTTAAACTGCATTCTGCAGTTGTTTAAGTTAAATTAATGCATTGATTTAGGTATATAATTGTTAGGTTAAAATCTCTTTTGAACTATCGATTATTATCACTATACTGTTGTACTAAAAGTAAAGATGAGTAATGCAGTATCTCATCTATAACCAATATTTAAAAAAATATTTGCATGCTGAATAATAGTAAGCGGAATATGTTGAACTTTTTAACTTTAAGACCTATTGTACCATATTTCATGCAAATAAAGATTATTATTATTATTACAATACCGGGATTTCGGAACAATATGACGGACTAATCTTATTAAGTTTTAGGGATTTACAGGACTGCGAACACAATGATGGTTGTTTCAACTCAACTGCTAATAACGTAGCTACTAATTACACAATACCGGGATCTCGGAACAATAAGACGGACTAATCTCATTTAGTTTTAAGGATTTACAGGACTGACAACACATAATGGCGGTTGTTTATATTAGTTAAGAGGCATCACAAGAGCCGTTTTTCCATACAAACGTAGTCCACTGCTTCCTCCCTGGACAGTGCCAGTAGAGTAACACACGACACCAGTGCCCTTAGCACGACTTTTCACTCTTTTACTTTACAGCGCTTTTCCAGTATTTACAGCGTTTCTTGTATGAAAAAATGGAGCAGCGCCTCTGGTGTGCGAAAAAGGAACTAAATTTTCCTAGAAAATTGTCAATTTGAAATTGTTAAAGTTCCAATTTACTTTACGTCTCAAATACAGAAAACTCGTGCTAAGGGTATAGATTCTATAATTTATCTGACAACTACATTATTTGAGATTTTCAACTATCATTTTTAAATAAGACATTACAAAAATATTCTCCGTTCTTTTTCCTTCGGTTTTCGTAGGCATTTTAAAGCGGTATCAGCTCAAAACCCAAAAAAGAAGTCTGGCTCACGTACACCAACAAAACACACAAACACTACGTAATACCAACTGTCATAAACAACTCAACTGCTAATAATAGCTACGTTATTAGCAGTAGAGTTGTTAATGACAGTTGGTATTATTGTTTAGACGATTATTTAAATCTTTGTGTGTCTAATAGGCTAGTTTCCCAAAAAATATAATTAGTCCGTCTTTTAGATAATTCAAAAATAAGGGACACGTATTTTTTTATTTGTAAATTAGACCAAAAATGACAAAGATATAGCCTATTAAAGTTACGTGTGACGTCACGATGCGTGGCATTTTCGTGCAGAGTGACGTCACAGGTAACTTAAATAGGCTATTATCTTTGTTATTTTTTGTTTTATCGAAAAAAGAAAAAATACGTGTCCAATATTTTTTTATAATCTAAAATACGGACTAAATAGAATGTAATT
The DNA here is from genome assembly GCA_036375495.1 of Agrotis segetum. Classification (NCBI taxonomy): domain Eukaryota; kingdom Metazoa; phylum Arthropoda; class Insecta; order Lepidoptera; family Noctuidae; genus Agrotis; species Agrotis segetum. The sequence continues at coordinate 4,703,821 of JAQSVV010000142.1, forward strand.
ATTTTGACCCTGGAAACTACCCTATTACACAATACTGGGATCTCGGAACAATATGACGGACTAATCTCATTTAGTTTTTAAAGATTTACAGGACTGACGACACACAATGGCTGTTGTTTATAGTTAAGAAGAAACACAAGAGCCGTTTTTCCATACAAACGTAGTCCCCTGTTTCCTCATTGGACAATGCCAGTAGAGCAATATTTTTTTTTACAAAAAATCTATGACAACTATTGGCACATCTCTATGTTTTCCTTTTTTCGCCACTCAAGAACTTTTCTTCCCCATCGGTTGTCAGTTCTACGAGCAATGTGGCCTGCCCATTGCCACTTCAACTTGCAAATTTTATGAGCTATGTCGGTGACTCTGGTTCTTCGCCGAATATCCATGTTCCGGATTTTATCCCTTTCATTACTTAAATACATTTAATATGAATCAGACTTAAAGAGATCAACTAATCAAAATTTTAGCAACCACTTTACTAATGACTGCTAACTCTTTCATTATTAATTATTTCGTTCTGGAAACCATTTCTTCTAAGGTACTTAATGAGTGTCTGATGAGGAAAAAAAATATTTCTATGTAATAAAAAATTGTTATTATTGCCGTTAATAATAAGCACAACTTTATCAACTATTTCATTTAATTTCTGTACAAGATTATTTCTAAGAATTTTGTTAAAAATATGTTTTTACATAGTTACTTACTCGTGTCCACCAAAGTGAAAAACCTTATAAATGTGATAATGCTTCATGGAAATAGTTTTTATTTAAAACATTTTTTTTTCTTAAGAATAAAATTACTATTAGGATTAGGTGCAGGTGTGTTAGCGAAACATATTTTTATTACTATTTATTACATAATTATCACAATACATACAGTCATTATAGAGCGGCATTGAGAGCAGTGGTGGCCCAGTGGTATCGGCCCCGACTTACGAGTTGTGGTCGTGGGTTCGAACCCAGCCAGGCGCATTACTTTGTGTAATTTATTTCATCACCACAGCTCTCAAAACGGTGAAAGAAAACCTCGTGAGGAAACCGGCATGTCCTAGAACCAAAAATTGGAAGACATGTGACGAACGAAAATCCACGAACCAGCACTGGGCCCGCGTGGTGGATTGTGGCCCACTCCCTCTCACAGAGAGGAGGCCTGTGTCCCAGCAGTGGGAACATTTATAGGCTGATGATGATGATATTATAATATGGGATTGTATTTTTCGGCGTTTTTTTAACGCGCCTGTGCTAATGGGAGCTTACATTCAGGTTTTTTTGCGATATAACGCAGGCTGTTGCAGTTTTTTAAACACGCGTTTAGAATTCAGTCTAATTTACAAAAGTCGTATAAATCGTACTTTAATAAAAAATATCCGGTTGACCGAGCTCTGCTCGGTTTTTAAAATGTCTATGTCTTGGGAACCGAGCTTTTCTCGAACCTGGGACCTTGATAAATCGTTTTCTTGAGCCGAAAAACCCCTAATCTGTAACTTTCATGAAAATCCTTGGAGCCGTTTCCGAGATTCTGATTATATATAAATATGAAAGAATTGCTCGTTTAAAGATATTAGATAAGACGACACTTTACCGTTTCGCTATCTCTTTTCGTCGGACCATTCTAAGCTCTGAGACCGTTTATTGCTTGTGATACAACTTGGCGTCCTAACAGTAGCACCATGAGTAAAATTACCCCTAGTGCTACCAAGCTATCAACTAGTACCACGGAAAATTTTAATTTAAGCGCCATTTAGACGGAGCAAGAACTCGTATGCGAGTTTCACTACATTGCGGCATTTGTTTCATTAACTGAATTTGTTTTACCTATAAATTCCGCAATGTAACGCAACTCGCGTTCGAGTTCTTGCTCCGTCTAAATGGCGCTTTACTCAAATATTACTCGTTTACTTGGCTGGGGTCGCGTGGTTATCTTAACAGTAAATAATTAAAAACAAAGTGGTGAAATGTATTTGTGTATTAACACCTGCTTTCCCATAGTGCGGCTTCCTCAAAGACACAGAATGAGTAGTAAGTAGTATTTAAAATATTTCCTTTCTTTGAAGTTATTACTTTTATTAAACCCTTTTTACACAACATCATATTTCAAAAAAAAATATATTAAAACAAAGCGGTTTATTGTTTTAAAAAATGCTACCCACGCTACCTGCATAGAGGGCCCCACCATAGTACAAGAAGCCCGTAGCCCCGCCACCCCCACCACCGTGCGCGCACGCACCTAGCGTCGCTCACTAGTATAGCACCATTTCAACAGTGAACACGCACGCGATAGCACGTATCTATTACTCCAGTTCCGCGCTCTCGTCTTTTGAACAAGCTTTTACGTTAACATGACGAATTTTTATATACCGTTACACAATTGGTATTATAAAGAGACCCTCGTGGCGTTGCACCGGGCCAATCAAGAAGCATACCATCACAACTTGCATCATGGACTGACCGCGCTGCCAGCACCGTCGACTCCACCGCCACCGTTGGAAATCTCCACTGAAGAACTAGTAGAAGCACTACGACCGCATCTTCTGTCACTCAAGCGCATGCGGGCTCTGGGTTATCCTCTAGAGATATACCCGAACTCGTTGAAAGCGGTGTTTTATATTAATTCACCTCGTCGACGTAGCACTGCGGTTGCGAACTTGGACCTCAATACTCCGGAGTGTGACCGTGCATGCGGGCTATCTGAAAGCTCCAAGAGTGTTGAGGAAGATACAGTGGAACGTATTCTGTGTGTACGTTGTGATAAAATGTTCACAATGACGCGAGCAGGTGAATACCTCAAGAACGAACCGTGTGTCCATCACTGGGGACGTGTTAGTGCCAATTGTTACTACACTTGCTGCAACTCACCATGGGGTGCCAGAGGTTGCAGCACAGCCCCTTTCCATGTTTGGAACGGTACTCGTCGAGGCATGAATGGGCCTCTCGATGGTTTTGTGCGTGCTCGTTCGCTTCGCGGTGGTGTATACGCCATCGATACAGAGATGTGTTACACAACGGCAGGCTTGGAATTAGCTAGTGTTGTGGTCGTCGCCGCTGATGGCCGGCCTGTTTACACATCACTAGTGAAACCAAGCGCTCCTGTAGTTGATTATAACACCCGCTTCTCGGGGATCACTCCTCACATTTTGGCGCGTGCGACTAAGACGTTACGAGATGTTCAAAATGACATTCTTCAATTCGTGGGTACGGACACGATCCTCATCGGCCATGCCCTGGAGAATGACCTGCGTGCGCTGAAGTTATTACATGGCGCAGTGGTGGACACATGCGTGCTGTATCCTCACGAGCGTGGCCTCCCTCGTCGCCGCTCGCTGCGGGAGCTATCTGAGGAGTTCCTCGGGCGCTCCGTGCAGAACAGGAGTTCCGGTCACTCGCCTCTGGAAGATGCTCGAGCTGCGATGGACCTAGTACTTCTCAAAGTATTCAAAGAACGAGCTCATCGCACTCGTATTTCGGCACTACTCTCCATGCCACAGCCTTACAATCCGTTATTAATGCCGCCTCATTTCTGGGTTAACCAAAATGTGTAAATAAATAATTGTAAACTATGGAATTAGGCGTTACTTTGCGGAAATCCATAACAATGAAAAATATGTAGTTTTAATTCCGCGACAAAAATCCAGACTTGTTGCAGGATGCAATCCCACCCGATGCAATTAAAACTACATATTTTTCAGAACATTTAATAAATAATTGTAATTAATTCTAAGAGTGTCATTTTTTGTAATTAATATGTGTATAAATTAGAGTGGAGAGAGGCGTTTGCCCAGCAGTGGGACACTATGGGATGATTTATAATAATAATGTGTATAGATTGTAAACTGATGATTGATATTTTTTACGCCTTCAAGTTGACTAAGCTGCGTGTACTATAACAGCATACAGTAGTTGTAATTAAATAATGATAGCAATATAAGTGATATTTTTTCTACAAAAATATTTGCTTTTTCCTGTTCCTATTCCAATATACCTATAAAAACAACTTATGACTGATCTTCAAAAAACACCACGCAACTACAGCAATCTGAAAGATACAAAAAGGATAAATGGATAACGCTTTCATGCAAGTTTAAACCAGCGTGTACAAGTATAAAACAAAATATTTCATAAAGAAATAAGTTTATTAAATAGGCCTGTACATGTTCTATAAGTATAAAACTTGGCGGTGATGAGATATAAGACATTTTAGGTGAACATCGATAAAATTCCAAGCAGAACGTTGTGAATATTTCTTCGAGTCGACAGTGGAACACGGGGTTGCTGTTCGACTTGCACCAGACTGTCCTTATTACAATAGCTTAATATTCTCTGATATTTTTTAAGACTAAAACTACCAACTTAAACCTAACATACATACAGGTCGAACTGAGCAATTTGTTATAGGTTTAATTTATCTGTAACTAAATGTTATGAAAAATATCAAGTTTTGATTCAGCGACAAAATTCTTAACATTAAGAACCTTTGCACCGCGTTACGCACGCAAGTCAGACGCAGCTAAAAACAAACGACAACAAACTGCTCTGATGAAAACGCGCCGTCGACGCGCGTTTCTTAAACGCGTTGGACCGCGCGCGTTTAAAAAACGTGGTTATAGCCTCTTAATGTCATGGATTTCTGCAAAATAACACCTGATTCTAATAATTTATGTGTAACTATAGGTATTATTTGAGATTTAATAAGACATTTCAAAAATGTTCTAGTTTCGTTTTCTTTCGGCTTTCGTTTTAACGTGGCAACAGCTCAAAAAACCCAAAAAAGAAGTCTGGCTCACGTACGCCAACGAAACACACAAAGAATTCAATAATCGTTTAAACAATAGGTAATACCAACTGTCATAAACAATTCTACTGCTAATGACAGCTATTGTGTGTCGTCAGTCCTGTAAATCCCAAAAACTAAATGAGATTAGTCCGTCATATTGTTCCGAGATCCCGGTATTGTGTAATTAGTAGCTACGTTATTAGCAGTAGAGTTGTTAATGACAGTTGGTATTATTGTTTAAACGATCATTGAATTCTTTGTGTGTCTATCTGGCTCACGTACACCAACGAAACACAAAGAATATTCAATAATCGCTTGAACAATAATAAGTACTAACTGTCATAAACAACTCAACTGCTAATTACGTTGCTACTAATAATTACACAATACCGGGATCTCGGAACAATATGACGGACTAATCTTATTTAGTTTTAGGGATTTACAGGACTGACGACACACAATGGCTGTTGTTTATATTAGTTAAGAGGAAACACAAAAGCCGTTTTTCCATCCAAACGTAGTCCACTGTTTGCTCCCTGGATAATGCCAGTATTTTTTTACAAAAAACCTATGACCACTATTGGTCTGTCTCTATGTTTTCCTCTTTTACATAAATTAATTATTAAAAGGGATATGAACATTCAAAACTCTAAAAATCTGGCCAGATTTTCCTCTGTGTAAATATCCAGAAAACAGACGAGATTGTTTAAAAAAAAGAAAATATGTATAGGAACATGGCCGAGGCCTTTCAGTAGTTCAATCGGTTAAGTTTTGGAGTAGTTATCAGGGGACTACGAATCGTTGATTTTATGCCCGTTCAATAGGTATTTTCGGTCCAAGCTGCAGTTGTCTCTATCGCGCTCTGTCTCGGTTGTTCGGGCAAATACGAGACAGCAATAGATTTTACAAATAACTGTTTTTCAAATTCCCTTGGTGCTTCTCGGCTTCTTTTGACATTGCAAAAGAAGCAGTAGCTTAGTTTGCAATGTCAAAAGATCTTCAGAATTTAACAAAATGATTGCAATTTCGACATACCAAAGTGAAAAATGTAAATGTGATACCTATTGATGGTTTTAATTTTATTTTTGAGTGAAACTATGAGGTCGTACATTAATTAATTACCAAAATTTAATTTTAATCAGATTTTACTTACACAGTGTGTCCGGAAACGAACTAGCGATATTTGAAGGGGATAATAAAAACTCATTTTCAGCGACAAAACTGCTTCTAAAAAAATTTTAACTCCAGTACCTCGCGAATGGTTAACATTTTAGTTTTTTGATCTCTCGAACTGTGGTATGTACAATAAAAAGCACATATCTTTGAATCCAAGAGACCTACGTACATGCAACTTTATTGCAAAGCAAAGACATTAAACTATATACGAGCAGTAGACGGGACATCACGAAGAAATTTGTGTTGTGTGTTTGTGTCCAAAATTTTTTACTAATCGGTAAAAACTCCCTCAGTCTAGTAGTTACTTAGATAGTGCTACTGACAAACGGCATCAACAATTTTGTATGACAATTTTCCCAATGCCCGCTCTATAGGTTCTTTTATATCTCTTTGTTGCAAGGTAAATGCTGAGGCTTTTCAAAAAGGGTCACTAACCACTAAACCAACAGGCATGTTTGAAGTCTTTACACGTTAAACTGTAACACTAGCTTGTTCACCTGAAACGTCTTATATCTCGTCACCACCGAGTTTTAGAGTTATAAAACATTTGCAGGGCTACTGAAGACACTTATTCCTTTATGAAATTTATTGTTTTATTTGTGTTCATGCTGGGCCTTTGTGTGGGAACGTTATCCATCTTTGGAAACGAGGTTTCAAGTCTACAATTTGGACAAAGCGGATTGAAACGGAAGTAATCTTTTTGTTTCTGACGTTTTATAATTTAGGATATTTGATGTACACAAAGAACGCAGGTTTGTTAGATTTATTATTGTGCCATATAACTAACGTAAAAAGTGAAAAAAAAAACATTCAAAGTGCTGGTAGTGAGAGCACAGTAGCGACTTGCGGTTTTCTACTGTTTTTTGCCAAGCTGCAAGTGCGTAGTGTTTTCTTAAAACTCAGTCATAAGTTTTATGGATATGCCCTATTTCTTCTGAGTGTGTTAGGAACAAGATAAAACAATCAAATTTTATTAAAAATATATATCACGTTTATTGCTTTCATTACAATTTGGAGGCACATGGGAATAATTTTACATAAAAAAATACTTCAAAACTAAAATATTTTTGTCCATAAAACAATTGTCATTTAAATATACAATTTACAATAAAAATAATATTTTTTAATTCCTAAAATTATTTTGATACAATAAATTAAATTACACATTTAAAAATGTATAGTCATCAGTAATAAATTATTCTTGTTCATTGAACAATCGTCTACTATTTACAATATATAAGATTTAAACATTATTGATACAATAAATTAAATTACACATTTAAAAATGTATAGTCATCAGCAATAAATTATTCTTGTTCATAGAACAATCGTCTACTATTTACAATATATAAGATTTAAACATTATTGATACAATAAATTAAATTACACATTTAAAAATGTATAGTCATCAGTAATAAATTATTCTTGTTCATTGAACAATCGTCTACTATTTACAATATATAAGATTTAAACATTATTGATACAATAAATTAAATTACACATTTAAAAATGTATAGTCATCAGCAATAAATTATTCTTGTTCATAGAACAATCGTCTACTATTTACAATATATAAGATTTAAACATTATTGATACAATAAATTAAATTACACATTTAAAAATGTATAGTCATCAGTAATAAATTATTCTTGTTCATAGAACAATCGTCTACTATTTACAATATATAAGATTTAAACATTATTGATACAATAAATTAAATTACACATTTAAAAATGTATAGTCATCAGTAATAAATTATTCTTGTTCATAGAACAATCGTCTACTATTTACAATATATAAGATTTAAACATTATTGATACAATAAATTACAATTCTGACCCAGTGACAAGCATAGGCCTCATCTTATTTCTTACTTAATTTACATAATTATAACTAACCCAATACTGAGGAGACGGCATTACAAAATGATCGTACAGCTGTGGCATCGAAGGCTGTGTCGCAATACGTGTCTGGTGTGCGATTTCTCGTTCTTCAAATACTTTGAGAAGTACTAGGTCCATCGCAGCTCGAGCATCTTCCAGAGGCGAGTGACCGGAACTCCCGTTCTGCACGGAGCGCCCGAGGAACTCCTCAGATAGCTCCCGCAGCGAGCGGCGACGAGGGAAGCCCCTCTTATGAGGGTACAACGCGCTTGTATCCACCACTGCGTCGTGTAATAACTTCAGCGCACGCAGGTCATTCTCCAGAGCATGGCCGATGAGGATCGTGTCCGTACCCACGAATTGAAGAATGTCATTTTGAACATCTCGTAGCGTCTTAGTCGCACGCGCCAAGATGTGAGGAGTGATCCCCGAGAAACGGGTGTTATAATCAACTACAGGAGCGCTTGGTTTCACTAGTGATGTGTAAACAGGCCGGCCATCAGCGGCGACGACCACAACACTAGCTAATTCCAAGCCTGCCGTCGTGTAACACATCTCTGTATCGATGGCGTATACACCACCGCGAAGCGAACGAGCACGCACAAAACCATCGAGAGGCCCATTCATGCCTCGACGAGTACCGTTCCAAACATGGAAAGGAGCTGTGCTGCAACCTCTGGCACCCCATGGTGAGTTGCAGCAAGTGTAGTAACAATTGGCACTAACACGTCCCCAGTGATGGACACACGGTTCGTTCTTGAGGTATTCACCTGCTCGCGTCATTGTGAACATTTTATCACAACGTACACACAGAATACGTTCCACTGTATCCACTTCTTCATCACTGTCGGAGCATGGGGACGAACCGCGCCCGCTGTCGCTTGGCGAACCGGGCACAAACTCAGGTGCGTCGACATCCCAGTTCATAAACGGCAGAGGACTAGGTCGACGTGGCGGGTTGATGTACATCACCGCTTTCGACGAGTTCGGATCGATTTCCAATGGATAACCCATCGCCCGCATGTGCTCAAGTGACAGAAGATGTGGTCGTAGTGCTTCTACCAATTCTTCAGTGGAGATTCCAACCGGCGGCGTTGACGGCGGTGACGGCGTTGGCGGTACGGTCAGGTGTGTATCACACAAGTTGCACTGGCATGCTGCAGCATTGGCCCAATGCACCGTCGCAAGTGTCTCTTCGTAACACCAATTGTTTAAGGGTATATAAAAATACATGTTTCCGTTAATGGTTTTTGTACACTTTGAATCGAAAAGGAGAGCACGGAGCGGTGCAAAAAATACGTGCTGTCACTAGTGCGTTCGCTGTTCAAATGGTGATGTGGTGGGGCAAACCACGCTATTTAAAGTGTACGCAGGTAGCGCGCGTTCGCTAACGAGATACGGCAATTGACTTAATCCTTTTTTTAATAATAAAAGGATTTAATTTGGTAATTATCTAATTATGCTGTTGTGTAAAAAAGGGTTTTATTGCAATAAAAAATGACAGGTAAGGAAACGGTTTTAACACTATTTTCTACTAATCATTTGAGAATGTCCCGCACTCTTTATTTACCTTTAGAATCTTTTCGTATAGTGTCATAAACCAAAATGACACTATTGGGTATGTTTTTTTTTCAAAAATAACAAATAATGACGTTTCTTCTTTATAAGAAAGTATTAATGAAATTTTGGATGAGTATGGCTTAATTCTTACTTAGAAGATGAATGACGCTCCCACACAAGTTTGGCCCAGCATGAACAAATATAAAAAAATATAATTCATAAAGAAATTAGTGTATGTAATAGCCCTGCACATTTTTTATAACTCTAAAACTTGGTGTTGAAAAAATAAAATACATTTTGACGTTTAAAAGTTGGTGAGTACAAACAATAAAATGCATATAGGAAGGAAATAAATTATTTTGATAAAAGGTAGTAATAATAGTCTAAAAAAGAAGAGTTTTAAAACTATGTAAATATTATAATTTTTTTACAAATGTCAAAAAATGAAAAAGTTTCATGTTACACGTGCGTATCTTCGACCAATAACAAAATATGTATTTAAAAAAAAGACTTCTTAAAAACAAGATGACCCTGACGCGAGTTTTAAAAGTAAAGAAGTTTTCAAAAAGACTTCTTAAAAACAAGATAAAGTGAAAAGAATGAGAAGTTATTATTGGAACTCCTTACTTTTTTTTTCTACTATTCTGACGATTTTTCTACTTTTGTCACCGACTTCCAATAATAATATATCTTCATTCAAACAAAACGTTTATTTGTATCTGAGTAGGTATAAGAAAAAAAAAAAGTCTTTATAAATATCATTTATAAACTTTTTATGACTTTTGGACCTTTATATTTATATGTAAAAGTCAACTTTAAAAATCGAAAACATTTTGCGCAATGTTATTTAATAATATACAACGTGTAAAGTTAAATACGTAAAACCTCTTGTGGGGTAACTCAATCAACTCATGTTAGTAAACAATGTTTGTTCTAAGACTTTTGGAAATTCACAAAAAAAAAAATATGATTTTTCATACTGATGGCCCCGATCAATTTCTCATTTTGTATTAAAAACCAATTTTTTTTTTTTCGAATTTCCAAAATCTTAGAACAAACATTATTCAGTAACATGGGCTGAGTTACCCCACGAGAGGTTTTGCGCATTTAACGTTACACGTTTATTAGCAATAGCTATAACCCGCGTAATGATGAACCGACCATTTGGGCGTTTACGAGTATAACCGGTTTTCTGAACCAATCCCAAATGGTCAACATAACATAGTTTAATTTCATTAATTATTTTTTTGTCATTAGCCGTAAATTAGTTCAGTTCCGCTTAAGTAATGCTTATAAGATAAAAGTAAGAAAAATGTAGGTAATATTAATTATATGAAATATTAAAGAGTTAAGTAGTGATTAGTAAAGTGGTTGCTAAGAACTTGAAAAGTGGATTTTACTCAGTAATTAAGGGTCATCATCATCTTCCGGGCGATCCTTTGCGGGCGAAGGGGCGTCATTCTAAGCGTGGATCGGAAGTGCGGCAACGTGCAAAACAGGGCCCCAATTCTGCTAATTTAGTAATGACTCAATTGAATATCAATTGGATCTCAGTAGCAGTTTTAACTACATTTGGTATTCTGCTACTAATTTTAGACCAATGGTTTTCCAGTGACATTCCATTGAACTGCTATCAAAATGTTTGCTAGTCTGCTCTTCAATCGTGTTACAATTGTAAATCGATTGTGGACTTTATCGGTATTCTACTCCCTAATGGCAATACTTATAACTGTTCAACTGAAAGTCAATTATAATTACACTACGATTCCATTACGACTCTATTGGGCTTATACAAGTTTTTGCAGAATACCAAATTTGTTCTTATCGTAATGGAGTCGTGATTGAGTTTCAATTTAATATCAATAGCATGTGAGTTAAATAAAATTAGCAGAATTGACGCCCAGGTTTTAATTAGGGCTATGTGGTACATTGTTATTGCGTTTGTCTATTTATTTATTTATTCTGGTTTTATTTCCTTGAATTGTTTTTGATGCACTAAATCTTATTAATTTATTTTCCTTACGTAAAATGTTTTTCACTGGGTACACATTTATTCTATTATACTTACTCACTTTTTGATTACACACTGACTCGGTAACTATATTTAATCTACGTATTTGTTTTTCGAGCGTATGGCACTCGTGGGCTGCAGCTGAAAATCAGCGTCAGGCGGCAATTTTTGTGTTGCCACTGGCATATGCTGAGCTTTTTTTTTGGCCCTTTGGCATTAATTTGTTAAGTTTTTATTTAATATATTTTTACTATGTACTCTGTCTTTATAACATTATTTGTATTGTTTATTTTATTTTATTTATTGAGGGATAATAAACAACTACAACATATATAGCTTACTATTAACATAATTTACATGGTAATGTTGTAGTCAACTGCATTATCCACAGATAAAACATATATTAAATAACAAATTTGCCACTAGAAGGGCATAACCAAACAATCAACAAATCTATAGATATAATAAATAAATAATAATATTAAAATTATTAATTATTGTAATATTAAATTTATATTTAATAAAATATTAATTAAATTAATTACTATAAAGCTAGCTGTAAAAACCAAATCAGACAATTTAATTTACTAAAATTACGCATTAAAATTACAAATAAAATTAGGCAATAAATAATTATGATAACGATAAAATAATACAATTAGGATATTTTTTCCATTATATTAGATTTAAATTTATTTTTCGAACATGCAAATATATCTATTTCAATAAAATTACAGTTATAGGATTCCAACATCCTATGGATGGGACAGCGCAAGCCAGAATTTGTTCGACAAGAGTTTAGCGCGAAAAGAGTTCGTGCGCGAACTTGACGCACATGAACCGTACGGGGCACAGAATAACAGAGCTTACTCGTTAGCTCGATGGCATCAAAATTGTTGTGAACAATATCGTAAAGCACGTTGGCCTCCAGATATTTACGCCGGTTCTCCAAACTAATAAGCTTGTACTTATCAAGAAGTTGGGAGTATGACATATAGGTTTTAATCCCATGACATCTGTAGTACATAGCACGGACGAACTTTCGCTGGACTCTTTCTATTCCGCCTACGTACTTTTGGTAGAAAGGGTTCCAAATAGGGACCGCATACTCTAACTGAGAGCGGATGAGCGTCTTATACAGATGGAGATACGTTGAGACACGTTTAAATTCTGTTGAGGATCTCATCACAAATCCATACATTTTAAAGGCACTGTTGACTATTGCTTCGGTATGCTGGTTCAATGACATTTTGCCATCAAAGAGAACACCCAGATCCTTCACTAAGGAAATTTTGTTTAAAGGCATACCATTGAGGTTGTAACCGAAATTGAGGATGTGATTATTCTTAGTAAAGTTTATGTAGTTACACTTGGGGATACTAAGATGAAGCTTATTTTCAGTACAGTAGGCCGTTAACCTGTCTAGGTCCTCCTGGAATAATTGGCAGTCATTAACAGTACGTATCGTTTGAAACACTTTCAAATCATCAGCGTACATCAAAAAATTTGTATTTTTAAAACAATACTTAATATCATTGATATAAATAATGAACAACAGTGGTCCCAAAATAGAGCCTTGTGGAACCCCGGAAGTAATAATAACAGAGACAGACTGGTGACCATTAACCACAACCCGCTGTGACCGGTTTGCGAGATACGACACAAACCAACGCAACAAATTTCCGCGTATACCATTGTAAGCAATTTTATCAAGTAAAATTTCATGATCGACCTTGTCGAAGGCCTTTTTGAAATCTGTGTAGACTGCATCTATTTCTATTCGCTTATCAATATTTTCAAAAATGTAATTGGCAAATATTAACAGGTTAGATGTCGTAGATCGGCGTTTTACAAAGCCGTGTTGTTCTGGAATAATAATTTTATGTAAAATAGGGTATATCTCATTGTGAACAAGTCTTTCAAAAAGCTTCGACAAGGTCGACAGAATGGAAATGGGTCTATATTGCTCGACTTCATGTTTTGAGCCACCTTTATGCACGGGAGTAATGTTAGCCTGTTTCCATACCGTTGGGAACACACCCTCATCCAAACATCTATTAAAAAGAATATAGATCGGCTCACAAATGTTATCCGCCGTAGCCTTAAAAAACGCTGCTGGAAGACCATCAGGACCAGCCCCTTTAGATGGATCCAAATGTTTCAACTCGCATAGTATTTTTGATCTTGATAAATGCAGGCTACTTATTAAACTACCACTCTCTGAGCATTGTTGTGGTGGACCCCATGTGGTAAGGGTTGGTGATTTGGGCTCGAAAACGGACAGAAAAAACTCTGAAAACATATTGCAGACAACATCAGGATCACTAGACTTGGCATTCTGGTACTGCATCATGGATGGAATTCCGGACTTATTTTTACGGTTAGCAATATAGGACCAAAAATGCTTTATATTACTAGAGAGACTATCTTCAACTGAGTTGATATAATTGGAATAACACGTTTTACACATTTGTTTGAAGATAGACCTACATTCAGAGAAGTTATTGTAGTCTCTGATATTTTTCTGTTTTTTCCATCTTATCCAAAGACGTTGTTTTTTTTTAAATATTTTAACTAATTGCGGTGTAAACCAAATTGGAAAGTCAAGCGATCTAGTCCTTGCACAGGGGACCAGTGGGCTAATTATGTCGTTCAAAGTACTGTAGAAGGCGTCCACGGCTTCTTCCGACGATAGATTGTCGAACAGCGCCGACCAATCGACGTTTTCCATTTGTTTGTTGATAAGATCGTAGTTAGCTTTACGAAAATTATATTTATTGATTGGTTTTCTTTTCATCATTTGTGTGGATAAACTAACAGGTGCGGTTATAACAAAAGGAGGGTGATGAGGGTCGACTGGTAATAATGGATCTATAAGACGGCCACTCAAACAGCGAGTATTCGAGATAAACAAATCCAAGATCTTTCCTCCACCATTAGGCGTGTTGTTATATTGATGAGCATCTAGAGAGGACATAAGATGGGTCAATTCGGAACAGATAGGGTGCGAACAAACGCATGCCACGTAGGCCTCGTGCCCCGGTGTTACCGCGCTCCACGTAATATTCGGTAGATTATAATCACCAACGATGTAAACATTCATTATGTTAGGTGCATTTAACGTGTCCTGCAGAAGGTCGAAATGGGATGTATAAACATCCGAGCCAGTCCCAGGCGGAATGTAGACTGCACTGACGACATGTATCTTATGTTTATCATTTTTGCAAGGCAGTGCAACCATGAGGTGCTCGATACATGCTGAGGGCTTACAATGTGGGCTATTGAGAATATCGAGTGAGGCTGATTGGAGTTCACGTAGAACTGCAATGAGCACCCCACCCCCATCTCGTTTACCCGTAGCATCACGATCGCGATCACAGCGGAACGCAACATAGCGAGGGTCAATAAACTTGCTATTTGCAATTTCTGGCACCAGCCAAGTCTCTGTCAGTACTATGATGTCATATGACATTGCCAAGATATTTACATGCAACGAGTGTAGTTTTGTTCTTATACCCCTACAGTTCTGGTAATAAATTAATAAATTATCAGTGCTATCCATAATCAGGGTTAGTTGCAACAAATTTATATAAGACTCGCGCTCTTTTGTTAATAATAAACTGTGGAATCCATGTAATTTCAACATAAACATAAGTTTCAATAAAAAATAAAGTTCTAAATAATTTTGATTTCCTATTTACAATAAATTGATTTGATTGCATGTAAGATAATATATTTAAAATTGATTTACATTCTTTGATAAGTAGATCTAATAATTGTATAGTGATTGTATTAAAAATCGATTTACATTTAATTTTTGTAATAAGTTGATTTGACTGTACCATAATATTATTTTTTGGTTTACATTTTAAAATATGTTAATTAGATTGTTTAATCATTTTATATAAAAGTATAAAGTATAAATTGTACAATTAGTAAATTAAGACATTCAAAAATAGTGTTAGTTTCATAGCATGCATATTTTTGAGAAAGTATGTAAAACAATAGTAGCAATGCATGTAGGAAATTACAATAAAAACAAGATTGAATATTGCCCAGGTGGATGAGATATTTATTCGCCAGGTTTGGATTGTTTAGTTTTAAGTTTGTGCCAATAAACACAATTTTCTTTCTTTCTTTCTTTCCTGTCCTTATCCCATTTTACTTGTGGTCGGCGTTTTCTTCCATTCTCCCCTATCACACGTCATAGTATCATCTACTCCTTTTTCTTTCATATCATTCCTTAGACAATCCATCCATCTCTTCTTTGGCCTTCCTCTTCCTCTCCATCCATCAACATTCATACTCATCACTCTCTTAGTCACATGATTGTCATCCCTCCTCATCGCATGTCCATACCAAGATAGACGATTCCCTTTAATTTTTTCTGTAACAGGCGCCACTTTCAAACTGCCCCTTATAAACTCATTCCTTACTTTATCCATTCTTGTTACTCCACACATCCATCTTAACATCCTCATCTCCGCTACATGCAATCGTTTCTCATCCATCCTTTTCACAGCCCAGCATTCCGATCCGTACAATTCGACAGGATACTCATTACTCAGTAATTAAGAGTATTTATATTAAATGTGCTGTGACGTCCCAAAACCCGGAATATAAAACCACGAATAAAATTGAGATAATATGCCGAATCTATAAGGGTTCCGTCTGTTGCCATTTGACTACGGAACCCTAAAAAGACAGTAAAATTGCATAATAATTTTTGCATTGAAACTTTTACATTTTTGCGTTGAAACTTATTATTGAAAGTCGATTGCAAAAAAGTCAAAGAAATAAGAAACAAAGTCACCAACTTCCAATAATATAAATATGTGTATTTTCATTCAAAAATTTTCTACACTTTTTTGTGTTTTTTAGAAGGCGGTTTATTTTATGATTTCATATTGTTTTTAAATTACATAAACGCCTTCCACGTAAAAAAAACTCCTAACCACATCCGTATTTGTCCGAATTCCCTAGAAATGTTTTGCACAAATACCAACTAGTGATAAGTTAATGATTCCCAGTTTAAGAAGGCTTAAAAATATACTTAATATAAATATTTTCAATTAGTTGTCCAAGTTGACAGAAAAAGGAAATTCTGGGAAGCGCCGCGATCGCTTCTTTAGAATTCTGAGGTTTTCTGGGTACTAGTATGTCTTTTGTTTTGTATTCTATTGGGTAATTTTACGAGTAACTTATTATTCGTTGACAATATATTGTCTTTGTAATCCAAGTTAGTTTTAAGATTTAAGGGTCTATAGTACTTCAGTATAATCTTACTCGCTCGCACTTGCACGTACCACGCACTATTGCTTGCTTTTTCTTTTAGACAGCTAAAAGAAAAAGCAAGCAATAGTGCGTCGACACGCAAATCTATTTATTTCACGGCAAAAAAAAGGAAATTCAAAAAAATAAATAACATATGACCTGCTTTATATAATAGTTAGTTCAGTTAGTAAATAAAGTTTCATGATCTAATTTTAAGTATTTTATGATTGCCAGCGGTTTATTGTTCAATTTAGAGGTAATTTTGGGATTTTATTCTTTCGAGAAAATTTTATGGAATCATGTTTTCGCCAAACATAAGACCTAACATTAATCCTCAACTTTACTATATTTATTTCAAAATTAATGCTGTAGTATTTTCGACGTATCACAGGTTTCTGCTAAGCCATTTGAGGTAGTATGGGCTCTTAAGTATTATTTTAGTTTAGCGTCACTGTTCAATTTAGTAGCTAGGCTTACTAGTAGTTGTGTGATTTATGACTGTTTAATATTATATAGGGTGTTAAAAAATTAACTGCAAGATTTTCGTGTACGTACTTGGTATTAAAAATCAAATGAAAGGTGTACAAAGAAATTTCCACCTTTTTTACAAAAAAATAGAGCTTTATTTTGAAAAAACGTCATCTTGGCCAGAATGTCTTGACACGGAACTAATCTTTTTGTTTGATATTTAATGTAAACATAGAACCCAGGATTGTTAGATTTATTATTGTGTCATACAACTATCGGAGGTATTACAGAAAAAAAAACTTTCAAAGTGCTGGTAGCGAGAGCACAGTGGCGACTTCCGGTTTTCTACTCTAATTTGCCAAGCTGGGGTGCGTTTAAATCCTTCGGCGGTATTTCGCCGGAAAAAAATTAAACTAGCGAGGTTTCGCTGAACGGAGTCATAAGTTTCTGTCAATGTTAGTTGTCAAATTCAATTGACAGCTCAGTTTATTGAACAAATAATCAATTTGCCGGTTTTAATATAACTTTCACCAGCGCCGCCGTAAGCCTTCACCAGTTAACATTGCCTACAATAACTCTGTGATAAAAGAAGTTACACATGCAAAATTTTTAGGTATCACAATAGATAGTGAACTAACTTGGAAACATCACACAGAGGAAATCTGTAAGCGCCTTAGTAAATCTGCTTATTTATTATTCAAATTGTCAAGGAAAGTAAATACTAACACTCTTTTAACAGCCTATCATGGACTGGTCGCTTCTACTTTAAGATATGGTGTTATTTTTTGGGGACAGTCAACTAACAAAGAACTTATATTCAGGATGCAAAAAAGATGTATACGAGCAATGTTTGGTCTGAGAACAACGGATAGTTGCATAGATTACTTTAGACAATCAAAAATTCTAACTTTGCCATCATTGTACATTTTAGAAACTGCACTTTTCGTAAAAGCAAATCCGCAATATTTTCAGAAATTTTCAGACGTGAAAAGAAACCCAATTCGTTCTCAATATCAGAATTTGTTGTGTCCAATCAAGTGCAAAACTGCCTTACTGAAAAAGAGTTTCTTTGGTAGGCACCCATTATCTATAATAAAATACCTGATAATGTTAAATGCTTACCATTAACCAAATTTAAAAAGTCCGTTAAGGGGTTCTTACTAGAAAAGTGCTATTACAGTGTGGATGACTTTTTAAATGATAATCTTCTGCAATAATCTAATATATAAATTTTTAATTTTTCTAATTTGTATTTGAATGCTATTTCAATTTATTTACAGACTATATTTAATATTAATTAAACTATATAAATATAATAATACTAAATTAAAATAAAACTAAACTATTAAAGAGCATCGAAAAATTCATCCTCAACCTTAGTGGTAACTATATATTTGAGCCGTTTGGGGTTGAAACTATAGGCCCATGGGGTCCGAGTGCTCACAGTCTCTACAAAGATATCGCTAAAAGACTTGTTGACGCTTCCCGTGACCCAAGAGCTGGCTTTTACCTTGGCCAGAGGCTAAGTATTGCCATTCAAAGAGGCAACGCCGCCAGTCTCTTGGGCACATTACCAGCTGACAGCGTTGAGGATGAATTTTTCGATGCTCTTTAATAGTTTAGTTTTATTTTAATTTGTATTTTAATTAAATTGAATTTAAATTGTTGACATTATAATTTAATCCTAGGTTTTGTATTTTTTTTTTCTGTACTTAATTGTTTTATTTTTTTGTTAACGATTTTATAATTATAATTTTGTAATGGTTGTCTTAATGCGACCAATTTTGTACGCCATGATTGGCAAAACATGTAGCTACTTCCTATTATTTTTAAGACCTGTATAATTTTGCACTCATGTTTTACAAAATAAATAAATCTTGTATCTTGTATAAATCCATAATCCACAAATAATATTTACTCTATAGAATAAAAATAATATTCGTTTTTGCGGCGCGAATCGAGCAAAACAACAAAACTTAATGTCAATCTGACAGCAGGATTAAATTTTGCGTGGTAAAAAGGTCGCAAAAATTTATTCCATTTAGTAAAAATTTATACCAGCGGACGACCGTAAACGGGGCAGATTAAATTTTAGTTAGCTTCATTTTTCTCCTCGCGGTGTACTTCGATACCCGCCGTATAAACGAATATTATTTTTATTTTAGAGAGTAAATATTATTTTGTGGATTATGGATTTGTATTAAACCGGCAAATTGATTATTTGTTCAATAAACTGAGCTGTCAATGGGGAAGGCAAGTGTCAAAGTGAAAAGTGACAGTTTGGTCCCCAAAGAACTGTCAAATCAAAGGAATTTTTAGAAAAAAACGATTTATTGATGTAAAATGACTAGATGTTGTGTAATAAGCTGTAAAAATGATGGAACATACTTTACGACAATTTACACTATCAAGAAATAATGGGTAGCTGCTGTGACTGCTGTGAGAACAAAAATTGTATTAATACTAAGGAAAAGCTATTTATAGTGACCGACCGAAATTTCGGTTTCGGCCGGTTTCGGCCAAAATACCTAGTTTCGGCCTTAGTTTCGGTTTCGGCCAAAATATAGCCGAAACATTCGGCCCCGCCGAAACTCAAGTGTTCCTGTATTTTCGTGCGTCGTTCGGTAAAATTCGTAGCTAACACGTATTTGCTCGCTGGCGGGGCCCCGGCTCAGTTTGCCACCGTCCGTTTATTCGTGAGACGAGGTTATGTTTTTGAGTTTACTGCCAAGAGTACCTACCTAAGTCTTGTATATTCATGTCATAATAAAAAATATTTGTTACGTACGTTCATGATTAAAAACTTATCAATCGTCAAGGCGATTAGAATTAGGATTAGGCGGTACTCGAAACATAATTAACGGTTTCTTTTTTGAAATAATGCAATTTTTTAGTCGAATGTCTCAGTTACTTCAGTATTGCTAAATTAATATAGTGCAATTGTTGAGACTTCAAATCTAGTGAAACATTGGAAACAATGATTTTTTTATAATTTCGAATAGATTATGGACTCGGTAGAAGTTAAATAAAATAGAAAAATAGCAATTCTTAAGATCTTCTATCTATCTATCTATCCATAACTTTGCTGTATTTCATTATTACCCAGAATTTGAGCCTTATTATTAACTCTATCAAATGGTGTAATAATACAGGTTGTGATTTTTTTTCAAAATTAGCGCGTTCAATTTTGGGCCACGATTATTGATTTTTCTAAAATCCAATGATACAGTTTTAGTTTTCGGCAAAATCGGTCTCGAGGCTGTATTCAAAGTTTTTCGATATTCCTCATAGTTAATAATGTAGCCGTCCACGTCCAGTTGAAAAAATCGCTCGGTGTATTTGACACTTTTTCTTGTATCAATAAATGTAAAAAAAAAAAACAGAAAAAAATCGAAAAGTTAAAAGTTTTAAAAAGTTTCGGTTTCGGCCGATTCGGGCAAAGTGCTAGTTAGAAATAAAATTAGGTAAAATTATTGCTACCGTACGAGGTTATTTTTCTCGCTCGCGCGCTCGCGTCATTCAATTCACGCAAACAGCTGCTTATCGTTGTGTGTACGTTCGTAAACTGCATATTTGGGTGATTCTCTTTCATTTGTACAGAATAAAGGGTTCAATTCTGAAATACTGTAAAATTTCAACAGCAAAAAAAGCCGCGCTTATTAGTTATTGCCCGGTACTGTACTTTCAATTGATTGTTTATGACTTTTGTGACAACCACCTGAAGCAGGCCTGGCTCACTCCGCAGTGTAGGTATAAAACTGCAAGCAGCGGCGGGGACCACTTCGGAGTGGACATTTAGTCGGTTGCCGCGCGCCGCCCACTACGCACGCGCTTACGTATATAATATTTAAGTTTGGTGTTTGGTTGAATTTACGCATGAGTTTAAAAAATATATATATATGATGAAGAAAGAAAAATACTGCATAACGTTTGGTTGTTTAAATAATGACAGTGATAGGAGCCTCACGTTTCACACACTACCGCGTGATTTCGAAAGGTAAGAAAAAAAGTGAATATTTATCTATGTAGTACATATTTAATAATGATCAAAAAACTATCTACCTGCTTGCGGCGTGCTTATTAATGTCATTCAAGTACCGGCTAGTAATCATGATCAGTTAAGCATGATTAGGTAGGTTACAAATGTGGCCTACAAGACGACCAAGATGAATAAAATAGACGATTATCAAACCTGACATCACTCTCACTCACCTAAGCTGAATACGTAGGTAGGTCGAATTATGATCGGTAGAAAGTAGGAAGATGTTTACGTTATTGTTTAGACACGTTCAAACTCAGAAAATGGCTAAACTACGCATTCAAGGTCAGCGATCGTAATTCTCTTCGCGACTTTTTTACCTACTTACCTACAAAGACACGCAACACGGGGCCTATGACAATGAAATGAATGAAATGATGAGGATTAGTTACCTATTTTTCCGTAAACGATAACAATCGATCTTTAAAGTTATGACTACAGCTTGGCCAGAACGGATTGAAACGGAACTAATCTTTTTGTTTCCGACAACGTTTTAAAATCTTTGATATTTGATGTAAACAAAGACCGCAGGTTTGTTAGATTTATTATTGTGCCACAAAACTAACGTAATAAGAGAAAAAAAGGCGCGCGGCGGAGGCATCGCACGACTTGGGTGGCGGATGTCACGGATGAGGTAATAAAACCTAACATTTCAAATATTTTTAAATATTATTCTTAAGATGAAAATATGTTTAAAAATAATACGTAGAAAAGATAATAATTATTATAAACCCGACTTGCGACCTGACTGCGTCATAATAACGAATTAAAATTTTATTATTAAATTTTGATTATAAACGTGTTTTAGTCATTGGATACATAAACTGGGCTGCCGTTGTAAAGTGACTAAAAAGTCACGGTGTATATATTATTCCACACGTAAGGTGCCGTAGGTACCTACTATTAACATTCTGTGCTACCAATCGATATGAATATGAAGTAATCGATGACGAAACAGAAAAAGATATAGGCTGATGATAAAAACAAAATTCCTTGAGGGACTTAAGGAGGTAATGAGGAGTGATATATATTTATGTTAATATTAATTAACATAAATATATGTTATTAAACAACGCATAAAATACGTATTCCTACCTAACTGTGCCCAAACTCGCGAGTCGCAACCCTATTGAGCTTGACCGACAGTAACCTTTTAATGTCGTTGGCGTCAGATAAACTAAAATGAACTCTCGCGCGTCACTATTCAGTTCATTTTTGCTTGCGCACGGGAAGTTTAGGCTATTATAAAAGTAGGTGGGTGATGCGAGTGCAAGTAAAAATGGACTCTATTCTTTCGTGCATAGATTTTACATTTGTTTGCTTTCTTTTTGGGAGTAAGCCTTCTGTGCCTTTAGGTACTATTATATATTCTGTGCCTGAAGTTTGACGAAAGTGCAAAAAAACAGCGTGTATACTAGTAGTAATGTTGTATATAGATCAAAAATCAATGACCGCGGTATTATGTGATCACGTAATACGGGTATTGAAACACAATACTTCGCTTACAAGCTCTTTAATAAACTCTTCTGACATTATACATGTTTATTTAGTGTTTCAAATAAAATGATTTTTTCAATGGTTAGTTTGAATAAAATTCAGATAGATTAAAAAATAAAGATTTTAACCAGTGTGTTCACAAACATGATTATTAAAATTTCCCCTTCGATTTATACTGTTTTGACATATGTCACATTTATAAGGTTTTTCACCAGTGTGATGAAGAACATGTGTTTTTAAATTACTACGTTGACATATGTCATGTGACATTATACGATGACTAAAATTTGTGAGGTTTGTACCCTGTATGTATAAGAACATGACTTTTTAAAGTACTACATTGACTAAAACTCTTTTCACATATGTCACATTTATAAGGTTTTTCACCAGTGTGATGAAGAACATGTGTTTTTAAATTACTACGATGACTAAAACTCTTCTGACATATGTCACATTTGTGAGGTTTGTACCCTGTATGTATAAGAACATGACTTTTTAAATAACGTTTTTCACTAAAACTCTTCTGACATATGTCACATTTGTGAGGTTTGTACCCTGTATGTATAAGAACATGCCTTTTTAAATTACGTTTTTCACTAAAACTCTTCTGACATATGTCACATTTGTGAGGTTTGTACCCTGTATGTATAAGAACATGACTTTTTAAATAACGTTTTTCACTAAAACTCTTTTGACATATGTCACATTTATAAGGTTTCTCCCTTGTGTGCACACGAACATGACTTTTTAAAGTACTACTAAGACTAAAACTCGAATTTGTGACAAGCTTTGTGAATTTAGAAGGAGCTGCAGACTTGTGTTTCTCGGTGTTCCGGATAATTAGTAAGTCTGTCTGTTCAGTTTTCTTTTGCTGGAATATCATTGTATCTTCTAGTCTTGTTAGTCGTACGTATAGTTCTGGTTTCTTCGCTTCAGATACACCTGCGAAAATAAAACGGGTAAGAGCGGAATACAACATAATTTTTTGTTAGGGTTCCGTAGTCAACAAGGAACCCTTATAGTTTCGCCATGTCCGTCCGTCCGTCTATCCGCAGTTTAGCTCAGAGACGCACAGTGCTAGAGAGCTGTAATTTGGTGTAAATATACGGATTTGTTGTGCCGAAAAAGTGGTTAAATAAAATCTCGAAAAATATTTTTTTTTGGGGTACCTCCTGTACACGTGAAGTGGGAATGTTTTTTTTCTTTCTCGCGTACCCCTTAGTGTGGGGTATCATTAAATAGGTCTTTAAAAAATAATGTGAGATTCCATAAAACAATTTTTGATAAAAAAATTCGTATGTGAAATATTAAGCTTTAAAGTGCTAAATTTTGCTCGCTTCGAGTGTCCCGTCCCCCCCTCTACCAGCTAAACGGTTATGTTTACGGGTGTGAAAAAATTCACAATAGTAGTATATATAACGAAGTTTAAAAGAAAATTATCATGACTAAGTAGGCTTTACAACTTTACGAGTAATAGTCGACCAACATAAAATGTACTTGGTTATCATATTTTCTTAAACAAAATGTATCGGAGAACATGCTCTTCAACTGCAAATGTAAGTTTGTCAACTTTATTTTTACAGCTTAAAGGGCCATACCTCACCAAGATGCGATAGCGACGTAGCCAGCGACGTCGCCAACTATATTCTATGGGCCGCCAGAGTCGCCAGTTGGTCGCAAAGTGAGTTAACCGCCATACATCTCTATAAGAACTAGTTGGCGACGTTGCTAGCTACGTCGCCATGACATCCCGGTGAGGTATGGCCCTTATCGTTTTTACGGTATGATTTTTGGGGATAGGTAGGTTTTTATCGTCAACTATTTTTAACTAACTTCAAAAAAGGAGGAGGTTCTAAACTAAATTCGTCGTAATCTTTTTTTTTATGTATTTTCCCCGATTTCTCAAAGACTCCTGGACCGATTTTGAAAATTCTTCTTTTTAAAATTAAATTCAGCGAATCAGTTTAGTTACTTCGCAGAAGTATTTTGATGGGCAACTACGGAACCCTACACTGTGCGTGGCCCGACACGCATTTGGCCGGTTTTTTTTTTTTGCTAAACCCGGTACACCCGTCAAGAATTTTTATACATTATTTTTAGTATACGCGAAACCTGAATACAGTTTGTTCAGAATCAGCAACTGATTCGATTCCAACAATTCTGTCACCAAACACCATGTTATTTTTTTTTTTTGTAAAAATTTTAACTGAAAATATTTTAATTAAAATTTATTACCATTTAAACAGTGGCGTGCCCTGGTTCATGAGCCAGGCTAGGCAAGCCAAAGATAAAAAAAACGAACTACATTACTCGATACTGACAATGCGAATAGAAGAAAGTTTCGGCTCACCTCAAAACTTTTAATTTAAATCACTCACCACTGCTTCACATTATCACGTAAGATTAATAATCACGATATTCTGACGATTCAAATAGAAGATTCGGCCACCACAAATAATTACTGCTCCATGATAGTAACAAAACACATCACTAAGAATAAGTTCTCTCGAAGATTGAAATGACGATTATGAGATGAATTATCATGTTTCTGGGTTAATTCTCGTAATTTTTAGACACAACTTGAATCTCCTACGATAATATTAGTAGTTCTTTAAAAGACAGTTGTGAAAAGTAAGTTTTCACAACAAGCGTCATCAGATTCATTAATAAACACACATTGTCAGCACAAATCACACAAACTCGAACCATTTTAAGTTAACAAACGAATATTTTTTAATATTTACATAACCTTTTGTTTCAAAACGTATTATTTAAAGCTGAATAATAATTATGATTTACTAAAAACAAAAGTACAAAACAATAACAAAGTTTTGACACTTTTGACGTAATAAACTAAAACGTCTGAAACTGACAGTAACACACGGGGCTGCCTTATTTTCCTAAGTTCCCAAAAACCAGATTCTCAAAGAGGAGAAAAATTAAATTTCTAGTTTATAATTATTACAAAAGGGCTGTTGCTATTCTTTAAAATTATACATTTCTTTTGGAATGTATAGATTTGACATTACTACCCCATTTTTTTTAAATTCTTTCGAGTAATATCGTTTCTGTGTGAAATTTATTTCTTGAACTGGCAACCCCATTCAGAGCGTTCCCACTAAGGTTTTCAATTTGGCGTAAAGGCCTTGAAGCCATGCCAAAACATTTCAAATAAAAAAAAAAGGTTTTCATTCATTAAAAACGCTGGTCATTGCCGATTGGTTAACTCCAGCTACAGCGTGGCTGGGACCGCCCATTTTTTATCCATCTGTCTCGTTCATACACACGACAATATGAAACAAAAAATCATACGTTCTTGAATGAAATTTACTATTTAAGGCCCTGTGGTTCAGCGAAAGCGTTGTTTCATGCGTCTAGAAAGTTGCCACACACCGCCACCAGCAGGCGCCACTATCGCGAAATGATTGCGATCCAAAGTTTTATGTATTTGTTTGGGTACATATTTGAATATCGAAGATTAAAATATCTACGCTTAAAATATCGATGTTCAGAATATCGAAAATTAAAATATCGATTGTAACAAAATATCGAAAAATGTTACATCTACGCTTAAAACGTCGAAGATTAAAATGTCGACTGATTTAAATGTCGAATGATTCAAAATATCGAAAGACGTTATGTCGAAATTCAAAATATCAACGTTTAATACATCGCAGTTCATAATATCTAATTTCATAAACTCGTTAAAAATACCTACTAGTTGAAATATCGAGAAAAATAACCACCTACCAGGGTAAGTCGACGGAGCCCCGCTTCGCGGGGCTCCTATTTCTGTTTGCAAGGTTTAAAGTAACCTAACACGAAGAGGATGGCGGGGTCTTTCAGACCCCGCCACCCTCTTCGAACCTAACCTGTCCGAGTCGGGGTGCCCCAGGTCCCGAGCTCGCTTCGCTCGCTCTTGCGTCCTTAGTCAAATTACTACCCAACGAGGTAGCCAGAGGTAGGACAGACTTCGGATGCCAGAGCGAGCGAAGCGAGCTCGGAACTTGGGGCACCCCGACTCGGACAGGTTAGGTTCGAAGAGGATGGCGGGGTCTGAAAGACCCCGCCATCCTCTTCTTGTTAGGTTACTTTAAACCTTGCAAACAGAAATAGGAGCCCCGCGAAGCGGGGCTCCGTCGACTTACCTTGTTAGGTTCGATATTTCGGACATTCGATAATCTGTACTTCGATATTCAGATCTTTCGATGTAACTTTTGTAGATATTTAGATTTTAGATATATTGGACGTAGATCATTTACTCATTCGATATTTTAAACTTTCGATATTTTGATTTTTGATTTTATGGTCATTCGATATTTACATTTTCGATATTTTGAACATCGATATTTTAAGGGTAGATATTTTAATCGTCGATATTCAAATATGTACCCATTTGTTTTTTTCAACTTCAACATTTCTTACAGTGTTCCCTTTACGCAAAATACATGTATTACTCTAGTAGAAATATTTTAATATAAGGATGTCGAAACATTTACCAAAACAAAATGATAGAAATCTTTATTGATGTGGATAAATATTTTGTAAATATTTTTATCAGTCACAGTCTTAAATTTATTTAATAACATTTTAACGTCCCGAGATTACGAAAAAAACTACTATTTGGTAGAAAATTAGTGATAATTGGCATACCTTACGAAAGTGACAATACCCAATTATCGTTAAGCCCCAAACACACGCGCGCACGGGCATGGGCAATGGGCATGTGCGTTGTGTTCCACGCGCGCCTGAAAGAGTGACAGCACAATAACGGGGCTCCCCCTTAGAAGGCCTACCTGGGTCGTGGACAAACGAATACCGTGACCCCAGAACGTAAAGGGCTATTGAAATACATCGTAGATTTTAGTAAGTATTCCGAGTCTGACAGTCCCTCCCGCCCTGCTCTGGGTAGGAGGACTCATTTGATTATTTTACCACGCTAAAAAAAGCCCCAAACACACGCTCCTTTTATTTACGTGAGTTCACAAAATTGGTTGTGTGATATCTATATATGTTCGAGAGTGGAAAGCTAAGGATGCTTGACACCCTGTCCTCCACCATCTGGTGTTGGTACTAATTTTTGATGCATTTCGATGTAATGACAGACACTAGCGCCGCGTAAAATCGACATTAATCGAGCAGCGGCGTGTATTTAGTAGTTTTTTACTCATATGAGGTACAGGTTTAGTAGAACAGTTTAATGTCAGAACCTCTTTATAAATAAATCTTCATTCTATAATATGTTATCCACAGTATTTTTTTGGGACAAGGTTTTAATATCACTTTTCTGATAAATGAAACCCTTAGACATATTATTATCTATCGACTCCAAAAGCATGAGCTCAGTACTAATCTTTTTTGACTCCAAAGCAATAAATAAAGCGAGAAGTAATTTGTACCGAATACGCGGTGAGACAGCAATGACCACCGATTTTTCATCGTAGTCGCAGTGCATTATTCCATAGGCGATAATTTAACAGGGTGGTGGGTGCTATGCCTTATTTGTAGTTGACAAGTAATTTTGAAGTATTCAAAATGAAAACAGCAGTTTTCATTTAATTTATTTTATTCCTGTTTCTTCGAAATTGTTAAAATCTGTGACGAAACTAAATAAATAATAATAAAAGTGAAGTGCTTCTTATCCTATATCGCAGTTTGATACGATTAAAAGTTGTTTTCAGTTACATAATATTGTCTCAAATTGTTGACTGCAAATCAGTGCATTTATCATTAGTTCATGTGAAATTGTATTTAGATGCATAAAGATTAGATGGGAGGAGGATCGACACAGAGGAACCATCCGACAACTATAGTACGATATCACGATAGCATTGATATATTATCACTGTGAGTAATTTATTATATTGATAGGAACATGTATTCGTAATGTATAGAATCATACGTATTCTAACATTTCCCTTGTTATTGCTCTGTAGGGGTCGTTAGGAATTTCCTGCGATGATTTTCAGTAAGTTTGGTTTATTTTATTCTTGATTTATTAATGAAAATAATGTGTTATATATAGAAAGTTTACGTGACTTATTTACAGTCATGTCCGTTTAATCACGTCCCATTGAACACAGCGAAACATAATTTTGATTAACCTATAAGCCTACGTATCATTCGTTTTTATTTTCTCGATCTTTTTATCCATTTCCAATTTTATTATTACGAAAATCTGACAGCCGCGATCTGAAAAAAAGTGTCACAGGTCTACCCTGTAAGAGCCACGCTGGCTGACTGATTCGTCAAGAAACGAAAGTGATGACACTACTTTTAAAAGGCAAAAGATGAGAGAACGATAGTGAATGTGTGCTCAGAATAAAACGGCGTATGTGCCCAAACATATTGACGTCTTTTTATGAATTAAAATTGTTATTAATTGAAAAAATGTCTTTACAGAATTTAGATACTAGTTTTTTTTTACAATTTAAAACAACATCCTTTCAATAACTCATGGTAGTTATTCCATAAAATCCAAAAAAATAAAAAACATAGACCGAACTTTGCATTTTTTTTGTATCGAGAAAATTTAATTGAATCGTGTTTTCAACTTTGTCAGAATTTAGATCATATAGTTAATAACTATATTCCAAGTTGTAAGATCTGTAGTCCAGATATCTACGAAGAAAAGTAAAAAATAAAGACCGTATTTTTACTGACCAATCCCCTTAAGAGGCAAGAGAATCGTCGGCCTTTCGCTTCTCGTACTACAGTGAAGTGAACGTGACGTCACACGGGCGGCGCGGAAAGTTGCTATTATCTTTTTATACGGAGTTTTCACTTTATTAATGTTTTTGTTTTATTTTATTACATTGTTCCAATAAATGGATTTGTTTTATTTGTGCATTGTTTTGGCAAGGTAGGCTGTGCCTAAATGCCTCTATGAAGAAACCGCGCCTGCATTTAAATACAATACAATCACCGTACGGTTAGGTACCTATTGCCAAACTATCACGAGTGTATAGCACCGGAGACGCGATTTCCGCGGGTGTACCGCTAAATGAGCCAGTTTTTGAACGGACAACCAGGTAATATACAAGCCTAGAACTTTGTGATTTTTTATGATACGGTTTTAAAATGTAGGTAAGTAATAGGTTCTTTACACCAAAGTACTAGACAGGTGTATCGGGTTTCGCATAAACAAAAAATAATGTTTTATGAAGTATCTTTGTACTTTCAAAACTATTTTATGAAAATCGCAAAGTTTTAAGCATGATAAGTTACCTGAAAACATGTTTATTTCCCGGCGGTCTGCGGTACTCCCGCAACACGCGCCTCATGTGTCGTACACTCATTGATAATACACACATCAATACGGTCTAGGGATATTTAATACTCAATTAAATAACTCGAAAAGTACTGGCCGCATTGGAATCTTTTATACACCGATTTGTTTGTAATTTATATCAGTCAACTAATTCGAAATTCAAATTTTTGAAAATTCTTTTGTTTCGGTGGCATAAAAATATCTTGATGTATAAGAGAGGGAATTTTCATTTGTGCGAAATTTAGAAAACAATAGTTACATTACATACAGTTTTTTTTCATTTTTAAACGAAAGATAAAGTTAAAATTGAGGTATTGTAGCCATGCAACGCCGACATTTGACGAGGGCGGAGACGTTACGAGCTGTGGGAATGCTGGAAGCTAGATCTGTTCAGCGTAATGTTGCTGAGGCCATAGGGAACCATCAAAATGTAATTTCAAGATTGTGGACACGCTATCGTGCCACAGGTGAAGTAGCGGAGAGGCACCGGGGGCCAAGTCGCATCACTACCCCCAGACAAGACCGATTTTTGCAAATTACTGCGCGAGCACAACCAAATGCAACGGCGACTCAATTAGTCCAATCAAAGGCTGCGAGTGGAACACCAAGTGCTTGTGAGTGACCAAACTGTAAGAAGGCGACTGCATGAAAGCAATCTACGCTCTCGTAGACCACTCCGGGTCCCACCTTTACGGAGAGGCAATCGTGGACGACGATTAGAATGGGTTCGGAACCACGTGGACTGGGGCCGTGAGCAATGGTCCAATGTGCTGTTCACGGATGAATCCAGGTTCGGCTTCCACCCAGATTCACGAAGGACGCGTGTTTGGCGAGTTCCTGGACAATGGAGCCGTCTCCAGAACCCTCAAGAAGTTCACCCATACCAAGGAGGAACAATTATGGTTTGGCAGGAATTCGTCTTGAAGGACGGACGGATCTCGTTTGGGTGCGGGGCAATATGACGGCAGAACGATACGTCCGACAGGTGCTGGGGCCCGTAATCTTGCTCCACAGAACACAAATGGGGCAAGATTTCCTGCTCATGCACGACAATGCCCGGGCACACACGGCAAGAACGGTAGCAGCTTGGTTACATACACATAATGTTAGGGCCTTAGACTGGCCTGCTCAATCGCCAGATCTAAATCCCATTGAGCATGCGTGGGATATGCTGCAAAGAAGAGCTCTGAAGGAAGTTCCTGAAAATCTGGCTACAGAAGATCAACTTTTTGCGCACCTCAGAAGGACATGGGACAATATTCCGCAGCAAGACATTGACAACCTTGTTCTGAGCATGCCGAATCTCAGACTACTAACTTCAAGTTTATAAACACAAATTAGATGATTTTTCTATTTTTTTCAGTTTTTACTCACAAATTAAAAGTTCATTCATATACGGTTTCCGTCTATGCTTAATTTTTTTTCCATAAAATCCTGAAATTTTAATCTATACCTTAACTATTATTAAAAATGGTAGAATATTAAATAACGTATCTTTTAAATATATACATGTCATATAAATATTTAACACATTGATTTGATTCGCTTTTTTAAAAAGACTTGCCATACTACACACATCCCTAGACCGTGTTGATGTGTGTAGTTTGGCAAGAGGTACATTACAAATAATAGGCTAGTTGCCTAAAAAAATGTAATTAGTCCGTCTTTTAGATTATTCAAAAATAAGGGACACGTATTTTTTTTTTGTAAATTAGACCAAAAATGACAAAGATATAGCCTATTAAAGTTACGTGCGACGTCACGATGCGTGGCATTTTTCGCGCAGAGTGACGTCACAGGTAACTTAAATAGGCTATTATCTTTGTTCTTTTTTGTTTAATCGAAAAAAGAAAAAATACGTGTCCATTATTTTTTTATAATCTAAAATACGGACTAAATAGAATGTAATTATTTCGACCCTGGAAACTACCCTATTATAAAACACCCTGTTAAAATGTTAACGTATCAAACTGTAGAGTATACCTAGCGCACGAGTCGAGCAAATCATTCCATTTCTATTTTTAACCGACTTCAAAAAAAAGTAGGTTCTCAGTTCGACCTGTATGTATGTATGTTTGTCCGCGATTATCTCGCGGTTGGCTGAACGGATTTTGATGCAGTTTTCAGGAAAGTGTTCATTACATTCTGGAGAAGGTTTTAGTATATAACACTAATAGATATTACGTGACGTTGCTCACATAGATCCGTTTTGCTTAATAGGATTGTAGATTTTCAAAGACGCCGATTTTATGAAGATTTTTGTTGATTATCTGAACAAATCAAATCAAAATCAAAAGCATTTAATTCAAGTTGACCATTTACAGGCACTTTTGAATTGTCAAAGACATAAATATATAATTAAACACTACAAAGTTATGGTGCTACAGTCCCAGTCACAAGACATAAAAACTGTGAAAGTACCGTAGATGCCCGTTCCAAGAAGTAGATCTCTATGGAGAAGAACGGGCAAGAAACTCCATGGACACTATTTTTAAATCGCCAAAATATTACAAATCCTTTGTTACATCATTCATTTTGAGATGGTGCACAATATATGAGAACGATGTAGCAAGTTAAAAGTGTCCACAGAAAAATAAAAAAAAAGACAATTCAGAAATAATTTAAATAAAAACCTTGGCAGCTAAGAGATGACCTGTCCCAACTGACAGCGCCCGTTCACGAACATGACACACGTATCAGCACCAATCAGCTCAACCATTTTGAAGGGAGCTAAATGATCCGACACACGTGCCACCATCAGCGAGACATTTAAGTGAGCATGACATTCTCTCAACCACCAGGGCAAAATCGAGTCAATACTAATTAGTACATGGTACTCACACATGTGCAATAAAATTATATAATACTAAGAAATTGAATCGATACAATGCAAAGATAATATTACAGTCTTCTGCAGCTTCCTCAATAATTATGCGTGCTACCTAATTAATAACCCTATTGTTGTGGAGCAGGACCAGCATTGAGCCAAGCATTTTTATCATTAATATAATCCTCCAACTTGTAATATGCTTGCCTACATAGTGTGCGTTTTATACATGATTTGAATTTTGTTTCATTCAGTTCTAATATGTGAGGAGGATTTTATTGCAACATTTTAGACAGTACCCCATGAAAGATGTGTCAACTTTAGCTAACCTGCAACCTGGCTGAACTAATTGGCCCCTATTTCTAGTACTATAGTCGTGTCTATCGCCTCTTTTACTAAATAGATAGGTTTAAAGAATTTATTCTCATAAGAACAGTACATAGGTTCACTTAAAATGAGATACAAAGTAATTGCTTATATCTAAATAGTAACGTTTTACCTCAGGTGCGTGTTGGTGAAGTTATACATATAGAATAGATAGGTCTCTGCTGACATTTGGAATGCGGTATGACTACATTTTATAGACATGATTTTTTAGTTTAAGTTTGAATGTATTAATGTTATCACAATCTTTTACGTCATTAGGTAGGTCGTTAAACAGCTGTGCTCCTTCGAACAATATGGTTTTTTTACCGTAATTAGTCCGAGCTTGTCTTCGTTGTAATTTATTTTTGTTTCTTAAGTTGTGTGATATTGTTTTTTTGTGTATTTGTAAATTTGATTGTACGCTGTTTGTGGTGATTTTTTTAATTAGAATGCAGGTGCCGTATGTGTATAGTTGTGTAAGATTTAATAATTTAGTTTTTTCATATATTGTTTTAGTTGGAGTGAGATAGTGATAATGGTATAGGGTTTTAATAATTTTATTCTGGGTTCTTTGCAAAGGCATCAGGATGGTTTTTGCGGCAGATCCCCACACTTCGATAAGGTACTCAAGATGTGATTTTACTAATGAGTTGTATATTATAGTACGTATTTTCCATGGAATACAGTTTGAAATTTTACGTAATGATGCTAACAATGATAGTAATTTTGTTTTTACATGTTCGATGTGTTGTCTCCATGTGAGTTTGTCGTCTACCCTCAGACCGAGGTATTTTTCTTGACTTGATCTTTTTATTATGTCATTATTTATAGTAAGAGGCGGGAATTCTGGAACTGGTTTATTTTTTGCGGCAAAATCATGTATGTTGTTTTAGAGGTATTTATCGTAAGTAAATTGTATTTAAACCACTCACTGAGTATAGCAAGATCATTTTGAGCATCGGTTATAATATTATGGATAGATTTATCGAAATAGAAGAGGCATGTGTCGTCTGCGTATAAAGTTAGGTGTCCCGTTAACCCTATTTTGTTTATATTATTAATATATATAAGGAATAGCAAAGGACTCAATATTGAGCCTTGAGGGCAGCCATATGGTACATTTTTCATGGAACTAGTGAATTTATCTATTTTGACTACTTGTTGTCTATTTTGTAAATATGATGTAAATATTTTTAGGGCTGTATCTACGACTCCTATGTTGTTTAATTTTTTGAGAAGCTTATGGTGACAAACTGTGTCGAATGCTTTTTTTAGATCAATAAATACCCCTAAAACAACATCTTTTTGGTCTATGTGTGTTTTTATTTTAGTAATCAAGTCTATTGTAGCTGTGAGTGTGCTAGATTTCGAACGAAAGCCATATTGCTCGTCGATTAGGAACTTTTTCTCAAGGAGGTACGCATTCAATCGGCTATACAAAACACGCTCGAAGATTTTTGATAACACAGGTAAAACTGACACAGGTCTATAGTTACTTGGGTCAGTCCTACTTCCTGATTTGAAAATAGGACTCACTTTGGCAACCTTAAGCGTGTCCGGAAAAATGCCGCGCATCAGACATTCATTTATGCAATTCGTTATTTCGGAACAATTATATTTTAAGGCACTTGATCGCTTTAGTGCTGATTCCATCTACCCCAGTACTTGTATACTATCAAGACCGTTTATTATTTTTGAGATTTCATCCTCGGTGCAAGGAGTGAGTTTACTCAGAGTTACGTCGGTGGTGAATGTGTGTTTCGTACATAAGAGTTATTTGCCGTGTTTGTGTGATAACTTGTATCTGGTATTTTTGTAGCAACTCCCTCGATAGTGATGAGAAAAATGTGTTAAATAAATCAAATATTGAGTTACCTTCAGTTTACAGGTCCCGAGCGCGACATTAGTTCGGAGGAGCATGCTCTATTTGACTTTGTTTAATGCTAGGTTATTAATTAGTTCCCACAGTTTTTTTGGTTGACTTGTTGTTGTTGTAGAATAGATCGTGATAAATTTTTTCTGTGCGTCTGAATTAGGTTTTTTGTAATGCTCTCGAGGTTTGGTATACGCTTTTTGATGTTTTCTCGTCTTTTTGATTGTAATTTTGTCTGTGTTCATGATTATACGTAAGTCTATGCTTCAAGGAATTTCGGTTTTAGCCCGTCGCGTTTTAGGTAGATTCCAGAATTTTTGTCTTGTCTGGTTTGTTTTTATTTAGATGTTTTGTGATTAAGGTTTCGAGGTGGGGTACTCATTTTCTTCATCAATATATCTGTAAGTGCCGGGTCGCTGTAGTTAATGTTATAATTTATTGCTGTTGATTCGGATGCTTTTAGTTCTTTGCGGCTCCAAGCTGCCTATTCTATATATTGTTTGTGGTCAGACAAGCGGAGCCTCAACTAGTAGAGCATCAGATGGGAGGCGGAGAGTTCAATTAGTGGGTATGTCATGTTTGTGTACAAACATGATCCAGGATAGATTTTGTGGTC